>OZ020607.1:64254224-64854224 GCA_963971545.1 Philophylla caesio
TCTTTGCAATTTAACACCTTGTTGTCGGCACGCGGTATAAGACATGTATACACTGCTGTATATAGCCCGCAAGCCAATGCCAGTGAACGTGTAAATAGGTCTATAATCGCCGGGATACGAGCTTATCTCAAAAACGACCAGACACACTGGGATCGACATATTTCTGATATCGCTGAAGCTCTTAGAAGCGCCCACCACCAAACGATTGGTTGTTCGCCGTATTTTGCGTTGTTTGGCCAACAGATGTTGTCTCATGCAGATGAATATCAGCTTTTGAGAAAACTAACATCGCTGGATGAACAAGTACTCGATAAATCCGATCGACTGAAACTAGTACGTAAATCAATTACTGAAAACATTACTCGAGCATTCGAAAGTTCATCAAAAAGATACAATCTTCGTAGTACAGAAAAACGTTTTAATATTGGTGATATTGTTTTTAGACGCAACTTTATATTAAGTGATGCTTCGAAGAAGTTCTCCGCAAAGTTAGCTCCTAAATTTATTAAGGCTAAAGTAATATCTTTAAAGGGAAATTGCATGTACCAACTAGAGGATATAAACACTGGAAGAAGAGAGACCTACCACCGGAAAGATATCGTTGAAAGCAACTGACATATGCACACCGCACCAACACTTTAGGCGGGGGGTGTGTACTGTTAGTACATGACTTATCATTTTAATTTCTATTTATACATTTTTTTGATGTTTTATTATTTTTTTTTCTGACGGAAACTCAACCACCCTGTGGTGCATATAAAGTAGCTACAGTAAACTTCCCTTCTAAACGCCTCCTCGATCAGATGTAGAGCGATATCAAAAAAAAAAAAAAAATCGATTACTTGATATTATTTTTTTTGGCTTACAATGAATTTCCGCTCGGCTGAAGCTTTCTTTTGGAATCGGAACCTTGAAGGAGAAGCAGCGAAATAACTAAGAAAAATAAAAAGTTTATTTAAACCTAAATTCAATTTATGTAAAGTAAGAAAAAAAGTGTTAGTCTCAATTGTTGTGAAATGATATTGGAAACGATTCCTCAAAGTCAATCGAGGAGGTACTTTTTTTCAACTGGCTATACCATACGCAGAGCCTTTTGTTTTTCTTTGGACTGGCAAGATCAACTTTTCGTTGGGCAGCAACTTTAATACAACTTTACATCGGCGTTTTTACTGGAGGCATCACCTAAGAAAAGGACGTGTTTACCTACCAGTTAAGGGATTTAACAACAAGAAACGTTAACGAAATTAAATACATTTTGTTTTTTCCTCCAACATATTTCTAAGCCATGGACTAGATTTATAAACCGTGAAATACCTTTCTGTTTTTATAACTAAGCATACATAGCACATATACTTGTAACATGAACTAACTTTATTAATACCGAACGAAAATGAAGCGGTATTCTTTAATATAGTTTTAACAGAATTCAGAAAGAAAAGAAGATATAATGTGATTCCTTTTCTATTGATATGTCTATAAATCAATTTCATAAATATTTTATTTACTTGATCAAACTTAATTAAATCATTTGATTCGCTTGCATATTAACGATCATACATACATATCTACGTAGTTAACAGACTACATATGTATATACATAGCTGCAATAACGTATGTATACACAAATGTACATTTGCATAACATATAGTACACATGTAAAAAAATTAGGTTAAATTTCAATATTGCCATGTGGTGAATCCGCGTGGTCCGCGAACTGACCTAATTCAACAAAGGGTTCATATGTTTTTCTAGTTTATTTCTCCTTCATATGGAGATAAACATAAGTTCTCAACACTTTTAAATTTCGGAGAGAAAGCTTAATTGTTTTTCTAAGCTTCTTTCATATTCCCGCTTACACCTTATGCAATGTATGTATGCGGTACAGTACCGGGTCGACTTTAAATTACCAAATATTTTACGCTTAAATGCAAAGCTAAGGAAACAAACATATTTTTTTTTATATTAGTCGCATACAATGCGAGCATTTTACTTCAAAGAAACGTAGATCATCTTTGAGGCGGCAACAACAAAGCAGGAAGGCCTTCTTCGCTTCGTGGGACTCCGCTCCGATGAACAGAACAAAAATCAAGTAAGTGAATATTATGTTTGTTTTTCTGTACGCTACTGTAAAGTATATTAATATGTTCGTATGTATGCCTGCAAGTAGTAGAGAGTCGTTTACCTTGTAAGTTTGCCTTCTTTCTCCTGCACTGCGGGCTTACATACGCTCATTGCTACATTACATATAATCAGTGATCTCGTTATGTATATCTATGCATATGTGGAGATCCCCTTTTTTATGGTTATTATTATTTGCGCACTCTCCTGAGTAATTCGCGCATTTATGTATGCACGTACACGATATATATATGCATACATGTGTATACGCATATGCAATAGTTATATTGGTTTTTTCTTTACTATCTAAAACACACGCGTATACATACATACATACATTTGTGGGGGTAAATAAGTAAAAATATCTACACGGTTCAATGACCACATAAACTACCATGTTGAGGTAGGTCAGCGCTTAATATTTCAAGTACACTGAAAAAAAATATTAGTTCTTAAATTTGTAAACTTAAAATTATTGTAAAACTTATATTTTACCTTTACCGGTTTTAAATTGAGTTGTTTGAATCAATTAATAATATTTGAGGTAATTTTAAATATGGAATGAGCTTTATATAAATATATATTAAACAATAATGGATTTGTAAGAAACAGAATTTTGGTTTAATTTCGTTGGGGGGGGCGATATCTCATGGGGCCTTTAATAACAGCAAAGAGGCCGTAGGTAGGGTGGGTATAGAGGCAGCTCACAAACTAGAAGAAGCTGTCTGGCATAAGGAGAGGTATGAATGATTGGTGTAAGGAGATGTTATTTTTATGTAGTGCTTTTTTTTTTCTCTTGTGTGCAAAATATAATTCTTGTTAGGCCTGCTGACTAAGCGGGAGACCTGTTTTTCCGGTAATTGCGTTTTAGGGAACCACGACTAGACTGAAGCTCCGGGTCAAAGAAAAAACCAGTGCACACACCGTGATCACCGGACCAGGCCACAAAAGAACAGCTCCTTGCGGCGACTAATGTAGTTCGCCATTAATTAGTCAACCGGGCTCATAACAAAACTGAAAATGAAAATTTACATGAATTCGTGTAGCGTATCTTACTTTATTATATAATCTATTTTCGGTTTATTATAAATACCTTTGCTTGTACTTTAGAAAAAATTTTAATCTATTTCAAATTGTCCTTATGGACCACCCTCCCTTTTATAAGAACGGTAGTTCCTAAGTCTTTTTCTACTATTTGCTCTTCTTAGAGGGGTGTTAACTTGTTGCCAAGTCTAGTGTTTCTTTTTACCATAACCTTGTCACCCGCTTTAAATTTACGTTCCACCCTGTCCTTGTTGTGAGTTTGTAGTTCTAATTGCTGTGCGTGTCTTATACGTGCCGATATTTCATTACTCATATTGTCTGTCATGGGTCGCAAAATGTCAATTGGTATTCTTTTAGTTACAGAATGAATCGTTTTATTATATTCGATGTTTGACAGCAAAATTAAGTCCTTGGTTTCATCAATGGCCTTTGCTAATTTCATGCACCTAGCTATCTCTACCAATGTGCTATGAAACCTCTCTACTTGGCCGTTAGAAGTTTTATGAAGGGGTGGAGCGTTTACAATTTTAATACCGAAATAGTTGGCAAGAAGGTATTTGACGGTATTTGAATTTAATGACTTCTCATTATCGCAGTAGATGACTCTCGCTTTAGGGAATATATTCAAAAGTTGTATGAGGTGGGGTTTTATATCCACAATTGTTCTGGTATGGTTTGGACAACCGCAAACTTTGAAAACTTGTCTAAACATGTCAAAAAAGAATTCGAATCTGTACGAAATATATTAATATTGAGGATTTCTCCTAAATATAACGGAATTGGTGTTTCAGCAATTTTATTCCTTTGATGCCGTCTATTATACTTTGACTTTGAACAGATTTTGCAGTTTCCAACAGCTTCCTTTGCTTTCTTTTCTAGTTTTAGAAAAAAAAAAATAGTCATTCAAAATTTTTCTTACGTTTTCTTGAGCGGCGCGGTGTGCGCGATTGTGTTCTGTAATTATAATCTCAAGTCAAGTCATTTGGGTCAAAAATATCAGTTAAAAATTTTTTGGCATATTTAAACATAGCATTTGGGAACGTTTGTACTAAGTAATGTTGAATGTGTGCTAGGATGGGTAAGCTCCAATGAATTGCGTTTACTACGTTGGTGTTCACGAGGTCTTGAATAATTCCTAAAAGAGTGCTTTTATCATGGAAATGTATTATATGTCTTGTTCTATTTCCAAAAATAATAAAGGTCTGTTGGAAGGAATCTCGGATTCTTCAATAATAATTTGGTTCTTAAAACAGTTTACTGGCCTCTCAATCGCTTCTATGATATAAGTTAATGACTGTTCGCTATGAACTGTCGCTAAGTCTGAACTTGAACCTTCTTCTACCATATTAATCTGTTGACGCGACAAAGCGTCAGCAACATAATTTTCCTTTCCGGGCTTATAGTACAATTTTGCGTTATGCTCTTCAACTAAAGCCTTCCAACGTTTAAGTTTTGCATTTGCATTTCTATCCGAAACAGCAAACGTTAGCGGTTGGTGATCCGTGAAAATGTTCAAATGCCGTACCCCATAAAGGTAGTTCCTAAGCTTTTTTAACGCCCATACTATGGCCAGAAGTACCCTTTCATTTGTAGCAAAGTTAAGCTCTTCATCTTTCAGGGTTCTAGATATAATAGTTATAGGCCTGCGTTCTTTGGACAGAACAGCACCGAGGCCATAGTTTGAGGCATCTGTTGTCAAATCAAACGATTTTTTAAAATCAGGGTAAGCGAGCATCACATCTTCTGATATCAAAATACGTTTTAAAGTATTGTTTTGAATTTAATGTGATTTTTACTCTCTTCGATTTATTGGCACTCACTCTTCCATTTTCACCCTTTAGAATGTCGGTCAAAGGTTTGGCTATACTAGCAAAATCTTCTATGAAACACCTATAGTAGCTTGCTAATCCCAAAAATGATCTGACACTATACAATGTTTCGGGGGCAGGGAAGTTTTGCATTGCTTTTACCTTATCAGGGCATGTTTTAATGTCACTTCTTGGCACAATAAATCCGAGGTACTCGATTTCGCTTTTAAAGAATGTGGATTTTTCAACTGATACATCATATAAACTTTTCAAAACCCAGTCTATATCTTTAACATGTTGTTCTTTGGTTTGTTAATATATTATAACGCCATCGACGTAACATTTCGTATTGGGTATTTGTCATCAATGGTAATTTCATTCAATTTTCGAAAATCTACTACAAGTCGTTTCTTTCTGTTGCCTAACTCATCAAATCCTTTTTTATCCACTACCCAGATTGGATTGTTGTAGGGAGACCTAGATGTCCTAATAATACCACTATGTAAAAGTTCTTTTATTTCTTTATTTACGAAATCTGCTACCCCCATTGGATACGGGTATAATTTTGAATAGATGGGTTCCTCATGTTTCGTACGAATTGTTGCTACCATATTCGTATTATATGGCAAAGATACATTTAAAGTCTACTATAGCGTTAACCGGTTTTAGTATGTCAAGCCCAATTATCGCATTAAAAGTAAACAAGTCAGGTAATATAATGAAATCAGAATTTGTACCAAATAAATGTACCTTACACTTCTCACTTACTTTGGTCTCGCCATGTATTGATTTGACTAAAAAGGGCTTATCTAACGGTACGATCCCTTTTAACTCAGCAATGGGTTTAATGTAACTTTTTGAAGACCCTGTATCTAATAGCATCTTCATAACTCTTCCCTCAGTCCTTATTGTTCTGGTAATTCAAGGGAGGAGGGCCCTTTTCCTAAAAAATTAATCTCTTCTTCAATACCTTCAATCGCGTTTTCTGCAACGTTATCGTAAGAATTTTTATCAGTGGTATCTTCTGAAACGTGATTTATTCTCTGAATTTTTGGTCGGGTATTCCTATCGGATCCATGATGTTGTTTAAACTGTTGGCCGCGATTGCCAGTATTTATAGAAAATTGTCTTTGCTTAGAGCTTTGCAGATTATTTGTTTTATTTTGTTGTAAGAACTCGTTCGAAGGGTTTTGAAGTTCATAGTTTAAAAAAACTGCGTTTTTGTTGCTTTTGGAAATACGGATTCTTGTGGCCGCTTAAATGTTCTAATTGGTTATCATTGTTTTCACCTACTCTTCTCTCTACAGGTTGGCCTCTGCTATTTTCGTCGAAACGCTTTGAAAAGTTTGTCGGAAACATATACCGCTCATGGTTCGCCTCTACCTCTTGAGCAAGTGCCAAGGCAGACGGTAAGTCTGTCGGACGTGCGGAAAATAAAATGTCGCAAAGCGGCTTTCTAAGACCGGAAATAAAAACACGTAGCACATCTAGTCTGTACTTTTCATTGATTAAATTTGCCAAGTGGCTTTCATAAGTCATTATAGTTTTATTAGTAAGCAGTGTTAGTTTTCTTTCGACTTCATCATAAAATTTCAAAACCGTCAAACCCCCTTGCCTTAAGGTACTAAGCTCCTGCTCGATTAAATAAACCGGTCTCTTATCGGCCTAGGTAAAGTCTAACTTTGCTATTATGGCTTTAAAATTTAACACAGTATTGAAGGAAGCCAAAACAGCATCTGCAGCGCCTCTAATTTTATTTCTAATTATTGCGACTGCTTGGTAGTGTTTTGCGCTTCCGCCATACCTTTCGTACAACTTATAGGCAGTGTGCGCCGCTTGCCACCAGGAGACATAGTGCTCCTGTTTGCCATCAAACTCTGGCAAAGATTTGACGAGGTCAAGGGTTTCATCGCATTGCACGTTGCCTACAATCCGTACCTCTTCAAAAGATTCTACGTTACCAGTCAAAGTGGTTGTAAATTTCTTCGTCATTTCTTCTAATTTTTTACCAAAATCTTCTTTTTGTACACTCAGTGCAGCCGATATCGCTGCCGTAACAATAGCCGTCAACTCGTTAGTATTCATGGTTATTTGGTTTTTATTATCTTTCAAAATTAATGCGTCAAAAAGGCTAGCTAGTTCGGAATCGTTCATGAGTCGGAAAAACTATCGGTTTAAAGCAAAAGTATTTCTACGACAGCAAGCAAATGTGACAATTATAATAAACGAAAAAATTACGAAAACAGTTAAAAAATTGCACAAAATTAAAACTATAACTGTATTTATTTTTTTATTTTGATATTTGAGTATTATTTACTGAGTAAGTCACTTACAAATGTTATTTAGATTCCCAGACATCATTGTTTGTAGTATTCTTATTTTCTGTGCTCCTTTTGATATCAATCGCTACCCAACTTTAGGTGAAATTAAACGTGGTTTCTTAAAACTCTTGATAATCTTAGCATTTTTCGTTGCCTCGCTTCTTTCAGTATCAGCGCGAGGTATTAGTTGGAATTAGTAAAACCGTGGTTTCTTAAGAACCGTTTTTTAAATAAACTTCGTTGTTCCACCTCTTTCAATGTCAGTCAAAGTCGATCGTAGATGCTTTATTTTCTATACCTTGTTGCTCTTCCCAGAGGTCAGCCAATGTCGATCGTAAATACTGTATTTTGATATTGTTTTTAGAATTTCGGTAAACTTCTATTGTAGACTGCTTTTTTTCAGCACGAACATACATTTTTTCAATATTTATAATACTCCCTGCCCCACGTTGGGCGCCAGTGAAACACTTATTTTAATTCTCAATATTAATTTATTAAATAATCGGATAAATGGTACTATCTGGGGTAGTATGTCTTTACATATCCACTTGCAACTTTATTCTAATTAGCAGTACTCCAATTAGAATGCTATGCAGCTACCGCTTACTCGCTCTTCGCCACCTTCGGTAAGTGTTATACTTCATTCGAACTAACAGTACTCCAACAAGAATATCATAGAGCGAATTCTTACTCATTCTCCGCAGTCGTCCGTAAGTTCAATACTTTATTCAACAACTTCGGCCTAACTTATATATGAATTATATTTCTGGATTTATTGTACGCGCCAATTGGTTTAGCGAGCAGTATGCGGTTTTAAAATTATGAAAAGGATTCTTGGTAAAAAAATTTATTAACCTCCAAGTTTCTCTTTACTACACCTTTTTTTGTAATTATTTTTTCTCACGCTTAGTTAAATAAAAGAAGAACTTTAGATTCATCTGCATTTGTTTCAAATCACTTGATTTTCAGCTACTTTAAAATTGGTTAATTATTCAGACTGTCTGCTTTTTCCGAGATGGTTGGCATGTACACATATACATACATACGTGGGAACGCGCGAGTACTGTGTTAAAAATGGTAACTTTTCCACTATCATTAATTTCATTTTAAGTATTTAGTGAACTAAATGCATTATTTACCACTTACGAGATAACATTAAGTTACACTTACTGTAAAAATAAAATAGCCATTGGCAATAGCAATAACAACAACCACTACAAATAGCAACAAATAGCTATAAAAACATAACACCATTTACAACGAATATCGAGCAATAACAATGCAACAGCTATAAGGGTATATAGCCCACAGGTCCACCCCCCAATCCTCCTCAATTTCATTCACTGCTCGCACCAATTTCTGACAAAAGTAAAAATCGCGCAACCGAGCACGATTGCAAATGGTCTGCACCGTAGCACGCCCATACTTCAATAGATTTCTACAATAACATTAAAAGGAAATTTAATACCGAAATCATCGCATTTTACAGCTATACATAGTAACAAAGATACACATACACTCACACATGCACGCGTAAATGTACATCCATAGACTCACACTGTGGAGCATGCACTCACGAAAAACTACTAAACTGTTGAAAATTGGGAAAAGTGGTGAAAGACTTTTGTCGGGCGAGCGACATAAGGGGAGGTTTAATTTACGTGGGGGAAATTTTAGTTTGGAGTTCTGTTTGCAAAGATGTGGGTGGGATGTAAATGAATATGAAACTACCCTGTCGGAAAATAGCAGACAGAATGAGAAATCAACCAATTTTAAAGTAGTTGGAAATCAACTGCTTTGAAACAAATGCAGCGTGCGAGTCTTTAGTTATTCATTTATTTAAATCAGAGAAATAAAAAATAATTTCAAAAATAGTGTAGTGAAGAGAAACGAGGTAGTTATTTAATTGAATACTTTTGAATACTTTTTGAATACTTTTGAAATGTTTAAAGCCGCATTTCGCTCACTAACCAATCCATGAATACAATAAATTCAAATATTATAAATCATATGTATCCTTATACATACATATATATGTATGTATTAGGCATGTCTCGGCCTTTTTTAGCTCCCGAGTATCCCGGGATAAGTCTATTCAAATTCCGGAATTGTAGAAAACAAAGAATTTAATAGCCATTTATTTTTCAAATTTTGTATCATTTTAAAAATTTCCCTTGCAAGTGTAAAACAAAGCCTTTAGAGAGTTCTCAATCGACAAATTACACAGCTTGTTAACTCCCTTAAGGCTTTGTTTTGTTCTTGCCATTATAAATGAGCTGGAGAATATCCCACTCGAGTAGAAAATTATGAAAGCGATGTTAATAGAACTAACAACGAGGTGCCTGAAGTGAATAAGGCAGAAAGCTTCAAAGATAAATTGCATCAAGTTTTAACGAGCAGCTTGCAATTGTCCAATAATTGGAAGGCATACAATTTATCAGAAGGCTTGGTAAAAGATATTGATAGTTTTTGTAATGAGGCGATAAAGGCTATGTCCTATATAGAGCATTTAACTTATTGTCGACAATCCAACCAACAAGCGTTGAGGCGCAGCAGTGCTTCTTCTGTGTATGTGTGTCAAATTTTACGTTTATTTCCTTTTTATCCTTGAAAATGCTAATAAATACATACATGATTTACAACAAATCTGTATTCTTAGTTATATTAATGTTATTTTGTATACTTCTGTAATACAACGATTACAACGTGTTACATTTATTGGCAAATTATAAATTACGAATCAAAACTTCGTGAAATTCGGGATCCGGGGATTTCGTTTTCAAATCTCAAATACCAGGATCAACAAAATGTCCAAAAATGACATCCCTAGCTGTCCCACCCACTTGCAAGCAAGTGTTGTGCATTTTGAAATGCTTTTACTTAGCTCATAAGCGTTAGCCCTTTGTTTGCGGGATAGTGAATCTGGCTTTTGTAAATGCAGATAAAACCATAATATCTGAACGAAAAGCGGTAGTATAAAGTTTAAAGCAAATACTCGTATACATATGTACGTCGAGAAATAAAATTCGAAAAAATAATAAGAATACTGGGGAAAAGCAAAAATTCGTGAATATACTACATACAATTTTAACTAATTTTAAATGGTTTTCGGCCGGGAGCCATGAACTGAAACGTACACTCACTAGTATATTTATTATCACAGATAACGCACAATTCGGTGTGTCTAACCTAACGTCTCGCAAAAGCAGGTTATACATACTAGTTAGTCGTTTTGTATTTAGTATTCTCGTAAATGTGCATACATACATATATTATTTGTGTATAGTATATACACTGTACTCATAAAAACTCGCATCCGACAGCAGAAGGCTGTTGTGTCAGATGACGAATTGACAGCCGGTGACCAGAATCAAAGATATTGAGTAGCTACTATAATCATAAAATTCTAAATATCAATCTAAAGCTATTTTCCATAAATTCCACAGCTTGATGGAACGAAATCTTTAATGAAAAGAAAACCCAAAAAGATGCTTTTGACTACTTTGTCCAAGGACGTTGTTACGAACTTTAACCTCGACGGAACACACGGAAAAAAAGATAAATTTTTTATAAAAAATATAAAATAAAATGTGTATTTAATAAGTTGGATAAAAGTAGATACAAATAAAAGAAGTTTAAAACAAATAGAGTTTAAAGTATTTGTAAGCAAAGCAGTTTTAAAACAGCTGGAAATAAATATATTTTATTGCTGTTGTGAAAAAGCCATTTTAATGTTCGTTTTTTCAAATATATTTGAAATTGGTTGAATCATATGCAGAGTCGGATAGTTGACTTGCTCCTAGCACATCTCCATGTTATTAGAGTTAGTTGATGACAAGAAAATATAAAGAATTTAAGCCACTTGTAGTTAGAAAAAAGTACTTTTTAAATTGCTTTTAAAATACTTTAATTTCCGACAGGGTAGTGAAAGTTATACCAACGCACATTTATACATTTATATGTATGTACATACATACCTATGTAGCGTTAAATTATATGCTGCAAAAAACATATAACGTACATATGTAGTTTTAGTTGAAACGTAGTAGTATCCAAAATCGTTGGTGGAAAATGTTAGTTGAAACATTTAGAAATCCATTAATTTTAATCATTGCCCATGACTTTGTAATATTATTGTGCAATTTTCGCTCGTTTTAATATAATAAAATGAATAGTAGCGGAAGTGCAATTCACACAAGCCTTTTTGTTTTTAGAGCGCCACACCAACAACCCGCACACAAAGGGCTATATAAGTATTAATGGCTCTGCCACCGGCTGGCCAAATGGTGTTCTACTTCAAGAGCAAACCTAAGCTCACTTTCTTCGAATTTACGAAAATGGGAATGAGCTGTACTATTAAATGTTTATTGCGACTACAGAGTTATGCTACAGATTTACGTTTATGGTGATGTGATTGAGCTATTAAGATGCATTTTGGAGATGTAGTTTAAGTTTTGCAGTATTTAATTCCCCTAAACCACTTAGGTTTTACATGTAAAAAATGCAATCGCATAAGGTTAAAAAAAAACAAGCATTAAAAGCAAAGTAAAATAATTCTTTTAGTTGAAGTTTTAATTGTAAATCTCTTAACTAATAATTTGTTATTACTTCGATTTCTAATAATAACAAGCACTGGCTGCAAAGGTCTTCGGCTTGTGATTTAGTTAATAGCGCAACTTAATAGAAATAAGAACGTATTTATATACGTAGGTTTACAAATTTTAATTGAAATTAATTTCAGAGGAGGAGAGTTAATATAAACTGAAGAAACAACAGAAAACACAATGAAAATTGTTTAGGGGTGATATATGTATGTATGAGACTAAATATTTAATTTACAGTGAGACAAAAATTGATTTATAACACTAATTCTTAATTATGATGGCTTGTTACTATTAAACACCGTGGATCTAATATTTTGGAGTCCTGAACAGCTATCAATGAAGTGAGAGACGATGTACTCATTAAAACCACAAAAAAGACACTGGAGTTTCGGCAAATCGTTTAACCAATACGACTGTGTTGAAAATGTGTGGCCAATTCTAGGTATATGAATATTAAGGCTTATTAATAATTGAAAATATTGATTAAGAGGGTTTTAGAAGGAACCTAAGGATCTAGAACCCAACATTGCCTTTAAATAACTTAATGAAGGCTTATTGATTTATATTAGTTAGTCCCATGATCTAAAGGCACAGTTCAGGCGGACGATTATGATAACCAAGTGTTCAGTTTTGAGATTTAAGAAAAGAGGAGTCCTGATTGAGTGCTAAAAGAAAAATTGAAAAACACCTTTAATAGAATCTGAATTAATTTTTGATCACATCAGCCGCTGGGGTTAATAATGCATACATATTTGGTTTTATTTATTTAAGATAAATAAAAGTAAAAGTAAATAAAAGTAAAAAAGTAAAAAATCTTACAAAAATTCAGATATATTAAACTAAAATCCTAGGTTTAAATATCTATGTTTACAATTCACCTCGTTAATATGTAATATACCTATATTAAAGCCTTGAAAGCCTTTTTTTCTATATTAATTTTATCCTTAAAAATTTGGTCTCTGCAAGGTGTTTCTGTACTTGGGCGGTTGGTATACAAACAACTTTAGGCTCCAAGGGTCTTGCATCAATCAACGTGGATGTCAAGGGCAATGTGGGCCATTGAAGTTGCCCTTTTCTCTAAACTACTAAATGTTTCCGAACAAGAAATGAAGGCAATGAAACGAGTTCCCAAACGAATTTTAACGATGAGCGACCGGCACTCTAGTTTGTGAAGGATATGGCGTAAGCTATATCGGTTGATAGAGTTTAACACCAGAAAGTCCTTAGCATCGTTATTTTTTCTGTAAAGGACAAACAAAAAACAGTTCCTACGCAGGGTAACCAAGAATTACATAAAAGCTGCTGTCGTATAATATACGAAATTCTACCAGTTTAAATGGGGCATAAAACACATTTTAAAAATAACTTATAAAGTACTAATATTTTATTGCAAAGTTCAATTGTGCCAGTAAAATAATTAATAGTGATTTTCATATTTTTGTTTTCTTTTAGAAAAATTGTCAAAGTGTGGAACGCTAAACATCACTGAAACTTAAGGCGTTAACGAAGTTTTCAAAATATCGCATTATATTTTTTGAATGAACGTATACTGTAGTATTAATTCATAAACTATATTATTGTTAATTGTTTCTCTACCGGCTAAATATATTTTTTTCGGCAATTAATTCCGCTGTTCTAAGTGTGAAATTGCTATATTTGTGGCTTATAAATAGCTCATGATGTATTTTTTCCCTATTGTACTGTTCAAAATAATGTATATGATATTTCTTACAAACGAACATTATAAATAGCAGAGACACGTGAGGTAACTGTAGATATGCTAACAATTCAAAAATATATATACAATTTTTCTTACAAATGAAAATCAACATCAAATAGGAAACCAAGCATTTAGTAATACTCCTTTCTACTATTAGCGGAGCACGTTCTCTATGCAAACTCATTTCTTGCTGATGCCACGCGAATCGTTATGTAATTTGTTAACTTCCGTTTCTGAAAACTATTTTTCTATTCTCTGATATACAACTCAGCTGAATGCTTTGCTTTGGTTTGCGTGTTGGCGGGTTCATGAGCTGGCTGGAATATATGTATGTAGGTATATTCACAGTAGAACTATTGGCTTTAGACCTTGTTGTTGCAGCAATACACGAACAAGTTCGGGATAACTAATAACGCCAGTGTTAAGTTTACACAACTGTGATTTTCTGTTTAGTTTTTCATTTTTTCTTGCTGCACACTTCCATTTACTTTTTATTGCAGTTTCCATAATTTCTTTGGGTGAATCAGCATTTTTTACATTAAGCGTGGGAGTCGAGCCATCAAGTAGACATGGCGAATATTATATATATGTATGAATGTAGTAGTGCAATTTCTTCTATTGCCAGTACCAATTTCGCAAATTTTATTGCTTCCTTTCATGTTGTGCTCGAGCAGATAATCCTTTTATGCCAATCGTGCGCCTGTCAAAAGGTGTCGAAAAGCATGTCGGCTCTTGTCAAAGTGTATGAAATGCAATAAAAATTTTGCTGACCAACGAGTTGGGTAACATTTTTCCCCCTCAAGAACCGCTTGGTGTTTTTTTAACTTATGTTTTAGCTGGCCTTAAAAGTTACAAATTAAATCACGGCGCAAGCTCTTCAAACAAATCTTGCACAATAACTTTGCTTATTTGCAGTCGAGACAACTTTCCACCTCATTAAGTTTGTTACAACACAGCAAATGAAATGCAAACAAAGCACTTTATAGAAAAAGTTAAAGCGAATCAAATAAAAAATATTTAGAGTAAAACTGAACAGAGCTAAATCTACAAAAAATGCGGTCAATAAAACACACTCAGCGGCATTCAGTGCTCGCTTGCATTTGAGGCGAATCGCCCGCTTTTGAATGAGTGCACTCATTTGTATTCGTATTTAAACGTAAAGTAAAACTACCAAAAATTGAATGGAAAAATAGTAAAGTGGGTAACCACTTGCAAATATTTACATACATTCATGCAAGCTTATGCACGCCGCTGAAGGTACAGCCTTACAACACCACCACATCCGCCACGCATCGGCCAACCAAGCAACCTTAGCTTATCGCAGCCAAGTTGTTGTTGCAGCAAGGCGACTACTACTTCACCAAAGCAGCACTTAATTAAGTTAATTTACTGCGCCTGCATTCAAACTCGTCGCCAAAGCATCCCGCTGTAAAACTTGGGCCATCAACGGGACCTGCAGCTATACGATTATACAAACACACAAATTGCTTTGGCGGTAAATGCAGACGCAGCTTTACTTGTGGGCATTTGCAGCTTGAGTGCGTTCCACGAACTGCTATTTCCAACATTCAACATTTCATTACGTTTTTTGGCTCCTCATTTTCACTATCTCTGGCTTGTGCTTTTCCCGCTGCTTACATTCCACTCACTGATGCACACGCTTCGACATAACTACTTTGCTTAATGTCAACACTTTTCAAGCTTGACAGTAATTTGCAGGTATCGTGTTTTTGCTAAGTGGCTGTGCTGGAAGAATAGAGCAATGTGAGAAATATATTTCAACGCGCTGTCTGCTAAACAACGGTTTAATTTTTTAATTTTTACCTAGAAGTTACCTTGAATTAAAACCTGTTTAATAGCTTTAAGTTAATGACACAACTTATTACATATATTTATTGCATTTATTTTGCACTTCTGCATAAAAGAAAAATGAAATCATTATATTTATATGTACCTATGTATATACATATGTACATATTTGGAATTTCAATCCCGGCAACCGGAAATTCCGAAAATACTTCATTTAATAGCCATATTTATCACGAATATCTTCCTTTCAATGGGATCTTAAATATGAACTTTCTGACGCTTCCAACGCTACTACCATTAGAAAGAAGCTGGAGAATATCCTTCTTTATAAAGCAAATGAGTCTACTATGTGTGTCCATACTTGTAATGCTGTGTCAATCGTTCCTTACTTCGTCCTTTACTCCTAAATTAATATTCTCCTTACCACTGGTGTGGGGAAGCAGAGCTTAGTAAAGTAAGAGGTTAGTTAAAAAAAACAAGTAAGAAAAGCTAAATTCGAGCATTTTTCAAAATTTCCGTTGTATGGGAGGTGGACGAGGTTTGATCCGATTTCAAAAATTTTCTACGTTAATAATAGCGATGTCCACCAAATTTTTTTGACGATAACTAATACTGTTATTGAGATACAGAATATTTTCCATAAGCGGGCGTGGCAACGCCCATCAAACAATCAAAATTTCATAAATACCTAATTTCTGAGTTCAAAATCGCTCCTAATACGAAATTTCACTCAATTTGCTTTAATGGATACCGAAAAAACGGAGAAAGATTGATTGTAATTTTATCCTTCTGATTATTCTTTTGCTACACCTATTCAACTGAGCTTGCGAAAGAAATAACTAAGAGTTAAGCCCGAACTTGTACACTAAAAAGTCACTTCTTAATTTAGCCTTCAACAATCTTCCTTTATGCTCGAATTGCAATTAGTCTGAAAACATTAAATGAATCACTTTGCATTAATGGTGATTCTGCCTTGATTATTAATTTGTCTTCGATTATTAGACTCTTCGCTTCCATTAAGTTGTACACATCACGTAACTGATTGTCACTTTGTTTCCCAGGAATTTGAAGCTTTGCAGGTAATTTTTCTTGATAAGCATCAATTCTTTAATTAGTTGCGTGGGAGTTAAAAGTGCTGGATTAATTCTTCCATGATTTAAATCGCTCAACAATTCAGTAATAGAATTTTGTATGCTTTCACATTTGGTCATAAATATGGTGATTTGCGTTGCCAATAACTGGTGGTCCCATGCGCTAGATTCTCTGCGGAAAGATTGCAGGAGACAGTTAAACAGGGCGAAGATGCTGAGTCAGGAATCTGAATGGCAGACCTATAAACAAGTCTTGCGGGACTACAAAAAACCTCTTCGTGAAGCAAAAAGGTCCTCATGGAGGGATTTTTGCACTGGCGTTGAGGGCGTCGGCGAAACTGCCAGACTACGAAAAATCTTGTCAGACACAACAAACACAATTCGGTCTCTACAGAGACAGGATGGCTCCTGGACAGCAACGGGAAAAGAAACGATCGAACTATCGTACCGACGATATTGAGATCTGTTTCCGTAGTCTTCATACCCAAGGCTGGAAAAGCATCACATGCGAACCCAAGGATCTTAGACCTATAAGTCTCTCATCCTTTGTTCTTAAAACGTTAGAAAGGCTTATAAACAATTTTCTCTCTCTTACAATCGACAAAGGACTATTATCTAATAATCAGCATGCTTACCTTAAGGGAAGGTCCATGGACACTGCATTATATTCCCTAGATAGCTATAATAATAATAATTTTGGCGCTTACACCATATAGCTCAGTGTTTGGCCGAGCTTCTCCTACCATTTGTGATGTGCGTCTTTATATTATATCACAAATGGAGAGACCTACAATTTTGTGCCGACTCCGGACGGCAGATGTATTTAATGAGAAGCTTTTTCATGGCAGAAATACCCTCGGAGGTTTGCCATTGCCTGCCGAGGGGTGACCGCTATTAGAAAAAACTTGTCCTGACTGAGATTCGAACCTCGACCTCACCAGCATATCGAGCTATAGCACGCACCGCTACCAACTCGACCACAGCGGCTACAAGCCTAGATAACTATATCGAAAGGAATTTTGCCTTGTAGCTTTTCTTGGCATTGAGGGTGATTTTAACAACATTAAGCCCGAGGCCATAACACAGGCCTTAAAAGGGCTCTGTGTAGAAAGCTCCCTGGTTCAATTTATAGAGTAAATGCTCTTGGGAAGAAAGATTACAGCAGAGGTCGGTGCAAACCTTGTTTCGAGACTGGTGTCTCGAGGAACGCCGCAGGGTGGTGTACTTTCTCTTATTCTATGAAATCTGACCGTTAATTTTCTCCTGCGGGAGACGGAATGGGGTGCTGCTAGAGTGGTCGCATATGCAGATGACATCGCAATAGCATATATGGGCAAATTCCCTTGTGTGACTTGATGCAAGGGACACTCCGCGAAGTGGGCAACTGGTCCACGCGATGTGGTCTCAGCGTCATCTCAGAAAAGCTGGTGCTTTTCACTAGGAAATATAAGGTTCCGGATGCAACTACGCCGGAACTAAATGGAATCCGTCTGAACATAAAGAGGGAAGCCAAGTTTCTTGGCGTCACTTTGGACATGAAACTTAGTTGGAGGAATAATATGATCCAGCGATATCAGAAGCCCATATACTCCTGTAAAAGAGCCATTGGGAAGACATCGGGTCTGAATCCAACCGTTTGCCGCTGGATCTACACAGCAGTGGTTAGGCCGATTCTCCTCTATGGAGCTATCGTATGATGGCCTGCCTTAAACAGAGCTGCTAATTCCAATATACTTAGCAAAGCTAGTATGATCTGCCTTAGCGGAGCGTTGCGAACAACACCAAGCGACGCCTTGAATGCCTTTCTGGACCTTCTACCCTTAGACTTATTGCGTCGGCACTCAGGCATAATGAATAACTATAGAATGCTTCCGGAATACACCGACCGCTGTGTGGATACTGTGGTCCCGGACAGGAAATTAGAGATGGTAATCCCAAGTCGGCACGCGTGGTCGTGAAACTTTTACACTCCACATGGAAGTCTCGCGGTCTTTACAGGTGGCTCGAAACTGAATGGCAGAGTGGGAGGAGGGGGTTTCTCGTAGGACCTATCTCTGAACTATTATTTTCGGCTGCCGGATCCCTGTAGTGTTTTCCAGGCTGAGGTTCTAGCCATTAAGGATATCTTTATATTTAGTGATAGCAAGCGGCAATCAGAGCTGTGAGCTCAGCTACAATTAATACAAAGAGTGTACTGGATTGCAGCCGATCTTTGCAGGAGATTGCCAAGCAGAACAGGCTCAACCTTAAGGGCGAAGACGTAACATTTTTTCTGAGCACTGCTAATTTTTTGGAAACATGTCTTTCTCCATAAAATGGGGGAATTTTTAATTTTTCCAATTCCAAATTGGGGCGATAAGTTATTTTGGGCTCGTCTTTCGCTAAGCATCTTTCTAGTTTTCCAAGGTTTTCAAAATAACCTTCAACTATGTTTTCGTATGCTTCTTCTATTTCGTAATTGACATATTTTGCAAACTCATTGTTGTATGTATTTTTGATGTCAGAAAATAAAGTTTCCAAATATTTAATTCGGCTATTGTTAATTACGCTGTCGAAACTCATATCTGTCATCTTGTTTGACAGATTTTGAATTTTCCTCATGAAAATCGCAATCTTTTGATCATTATTATCTATTGTTTTGGTTTTTGTAGCTGTCATATGGCTAACTGCCAGATAATCTTTCCCTTTCTCCTTCGGTTTCAATGATACCTCATCGAAAAGAGCACTCTTGAACCATTGGACTACTTCATCTATCTTCGTCCTTGTGCTACTATATGTATCATCCGTGAAGTACTCTTCGTTACCGATGCCATCTGCAAAAGTTTTTCGTAGTTGGCATCCACTTCTTTTCGGAGTTTTCCCAATACTTGTAATACTGTGTCACTCGGTCCTTACCTCGGGTGGGGGGTAACGAGTGATAGTCAATTAAATTTGCTGAAATTTACTGCCATCAAAAAGCTTCTCATTAATATTCTCTACTCCTTTCCACTGGTGGGGGGAAGAAGAGCTTAGTAAAGTAAGAGGTTAGTTAAAAGAAACAAGTAAGAAAGGCTAAATTCGGGCGAAACCGATTTTTATATACCCTCGCGATTTATTTTTGTATGGTCGGTGCCCATAATTTCATGAAAACGCCGTTTTCTTTGTTTTAAATCGCTGCTAGTATTAAACTTCACTCAATTTCTTCCAATAAATACTGAAAACGAATTTTTTTTCATTTTTCAAAATTTCCGTTATATGGAAGTTGGGCGTGGTTATAGTCCGATTTCAAAAGTTTTTGACGGTGATGCTAATGATATCAAGGACAACATGTTCCCTAAATTTTGTGACAATACCTTCCATCGTTGTTGAGATACTAACAGACGCTTTTTTATAAGTGGGCGTGGTAACGCCCATTTTTCGAAATTTCATAAAAATCAAGTTTCTTTATTAACTATCTCTCTAAATAATTAATTAATATGTTCAAATAAAGAAAAAATATATAATAGCGATGTCAAAGAAAATATGTCCACCAAATTGTCTGACAATACCTCACACCGTTATTGAGATACAGACATTTTTTCTTAAGTGGGCGTGGCAACGTCCATTTTTCAAAATTTCATAAATACCTATTTTCTTAGTTCAAAATCGCTCCAAATACCGTATTTCACACAATTTCTTTTAATAGATACCGAATTTGCATTTCCAAAACTTCCGTTATATGGGAGGTGGGCGTGGTTATGATCCGATTTCAAAAATTTTCTACGATAATAATAGCGATATCAAGGAAAATATGCCCACCAAATTTTGTGACGATACCTTGCACTGTTATTGAGATACGGAAACTTTTTAATAAGAAGGCGTGGCACCGCCCATTTTTCAAAATTTCATAAATGCCTAATTTCTGAGTTCAAAATTGCTCCAAATACCAAATTTCACTCAATTTGCTGTAATAGATACTGAGAAAACGGAGTTTTTGCATTTTTCAAAAATTCCGTTATATGGGAGGTGGGCGTGGTTATTGACCGATCTTGACCATTTTCAATACCAACCTACCCTGTCCAAAGGGCAATCTATATACCAAATTTCATTGAGATATCTCAATTTTCACTCAAGTTTTTGTAACCACGGCTTTACTTGGGATTTCCAATTGGCGCCAGTTAGCACGAAATAGGGACAGCTGGCTTGCTTTGTTGACCTCGGCCAAAATCGCTTAGGAGGTTAATGCGCCAATTATGTAAGTAATGTATTACAGGTTATGCGATTTTTATATATTTGATGAATTATTGTATTTGTACATTTTTATTTACATTCTTATCTGTTAATTATGTTTTTGTTCGCCTCGTTTACACATATACACATGTTCAAAGATATTTGAACACTATGAAAGCGATGTTAATAACACTAATGCAGATGTGGTTGAGGTAGATAAGGCAGTAAGTCTCAAAGGAATATTGGAAGTGTTAAGGCGGAGCAGTGCTTCTACACTGCAAGTTTTATATGCAACAAATACAGGCCCAGGTTGGAGGATAACACACTTAATACCTTAATTTATTTTATACAAAGTTCAAACAGGTCAATAGTTAAGGAAATTTTCATTAACCCATCATGTTTGGTGTTCAAACATACTCAATTTAGCTTAATGAATTAATTTTGACAGCGGCCTAATAAGGTAAACGCACCAGATACCGACCTCCTAAGAGTGTTCAGTAGATTGTTCATTTAGTAGTTGTTATTATAATTAACTTTTCAAATTTAGAATAATTGGTCTATAAAGATTAAAGTCCATTTTATCGAATAGAAATGACATTTTCTTGTCAAGGATAAAAAATTATGGTGTACATTACAAAAAATTTAAATACTGCATGTGCGTGTTGTACCGACCATCTGCATGTTATACCGACCATGATGTGTACGACTTCTGACCAACTCCCGACCATTGCATGCGCGTGTCCCGACCACATTCCGACCATGGTGTGTAATGGTTGTGGGCCTTCTTTTTCAAGATGATGACGAAAATATTCATAATATCATATATATTTTTTAACAATTACAAATAAAAGAGCGAAACTTGCGATCCTAAAAATCATGGCGCTTAGTGGCCGCTGTGGTCGAGTTGGTAGCGGTGCGTGCTATAACTCGATATGCCGATGAGTTCGAGGTTCGAATCTCAGTCTGGGCAAGCAAAATCATAATCATAGAAAAAGTTTTTTCTAATAGCGGCCACCCCTCGGCAGTCAATGGCAAACCTCCGAGGGTATTTCTGCCATGAAAAAGCTTCTCATTAAATACATCTGCCGTTCGGAGTCGGCTCAAAACTGCAGGTCCCTCCATTTGTGGTATAATATAAAGACGCACACCACAAATGGTAGGAGAAGCTCGGCCAAGCACTGAGCTATAAAGTGTAAGCGCCAAAATTATATTATATTATAGTCATAATTTGCTTTTAACAATATAGTTTATTGTTTAAAATTGCTTCTTTTAATATATATATTTTTTTAATATATATTAAATATAACACCCGTTCGGATTGTGGACACTCGCCAAAAAAGTCGCATTTAATTCAATATTTAAATATTCAGGAAAACACTTGGAAATAATTAATTTGAATTGCTACTGACAATATTTTATACTTTCTTTTGTATCTTTGTCCCGGAAAATGTTGATTGCGAATGTTTACAATATGACAAATTCCTTACCGTTGGCGTTAACGATGACAGGAAATGCGAGTTTATCCGTTTAGACCATCGGCCGCGCTTGCACTAAATATTCAATAGTTACTTTTTATTTTACCGATAACGTTTATTTTATATAGCTCTAATTTATCAAAACTGTTACATTTACTGTTGCCATTTTCTGTTTATCTTTCACTGGAATGAATCAACAAAACACTGTGCATGCATAATCGGTAACCTATGCGTTTACTTATGTGTTTTGATATTGTTAGTGAAAACTTCCGCTTGAAGAAAATATAAGAACTTAATTTAAACGAATTTGATTAGCTCATAATTGAAATATTGAACTTTTGCGGTCAATTCATTTGTGTTTTGATTACAATCGGAAAAAATACCAATATTTTATTGTAGAACCGGCAATCTTTTTTTCTGGGAGGTTAACTGCGCTTTTTACATTTTTTTTGAATTACATGCATGTAGAATTTCAATAAATTTACTCACCGACAATTTTGTCACCATTTTTGTTTCGAGTTTTTCTATATATAATTTTACCGACTTTTGTTTTCTGTCATTTTTTTCATCTTATACTTATTATTATTATTCTTTTCTTATTACACACACGGTTTTCTCCTATCACTGTACCTACTTCACAGGGTTCCATAAATACATACTATTGATACAATATATTTAGGTGATTCACAAGGTGTCTTAAGTGTCGTATTGTCGTAAAGTCATAAAATTTTTCAAAATTTCAAGTTGTGTTATTTTACATCCTTATCCTGTACAATGCAACAAAAACAAAACAAACAAAATTTTAACTACCGAAAACTTTTATGACCTTACACCTTTACGACATTTTACGACACCTTGTGAACCACCTAATTGACAATAAATCACTTACTGGGTCAATTAGTTAATAGCTCTGTTGTTTGATAAATTGCGGACAATTAGGATTTAATTTCTGAAATTCTCTTAAATGCCCAACTAAGCATATGTCTGTACATGGTATAAGATCGCATTTTGATCAAAAGCAGGAATAAATATGACAAGTTCAAAATGGAACGGGTGATGTATTTAATTTTTAATTGATGAACTGCTTTTATTACATAATGTACAGTAGCATATATTAATATTTAATATTGATATCAAATGGTAATTAAAAATGAGTTTACACCTGTATATTTATTTGCTGTTGTACCAAATGTATTTATTGAAGTGTAAATTACTTTGTATGTTCGTCAAGTTTAATGTTTTTAATATTTTTTGGTGATTGAAACGACCAATAAATACTTATGTATATGAATTTAAAAATATTGTTCTTCTTTTTTATATTAATGCTATTATCAATACTACTTTATTACGACGATTATAGATAGATATGTTAAATTTTTTGACAAATAAAAATTTACGAATCAAATATTACTTTATTTTGGGACGATCCCGGGATCCCGCGAATAAAGTGCCAATAATTGAAATCCCTAGTACATATACAAATTATACTACTGCACGAATTCAGTAACTCAGTCTCATCGCAAGACACAAAATGAGCTAGGGATCAGTGCTGCCACATCGCTTAGAAATGTGGGGGTAAGGGGGATGCAAAACCGTATTAATCCGTATCATATGAAACCCGGTTTCCATGTTTCCCACACTTTTTTAATGAATTTAAAAGGTCTTAGTACGTCGAATGAAGTATATTAATTTTTTGAAGACTTGAAAGAATGGAATTATTTCATTATATAGAGTGGATCGAGTATGTCTCATGCTCACAACCGTACGCAATTTCAATCAACAATATATGAAAATGGTGTACACGCGAAAATCTTATTACTAAAAACTCCTATCAAGAGCGTACACTTGTTTTAATGTAATACAATTTTTTTTTTGATTGTTAGGGCTTTAAAAATTACTTCTATATGCAGGAAATTAAATTTTACTGCAAAAAGAAGGCCTGTAAATTTATTCAAAATCATAGGTTTCACGAACTCATATAATCATATACTCGTATTACAAGAAATGTTTAAAAACAGCATACGAAAATCTCCAGGGAAAAGACAGTACTCATTGAAGACCAAAATTTGATAATCACACATTTGTCCGTCGAAGAGTTATATACTTTCTAATTTATGTATCGAGGAGTTAAATACTTATACAATTACGATAGTCGAGAAAAATTTAATATAACGATAGTTCTTTCAGGTAGCTGAAAAATCCGTACAAAAGGGACAAGTTCGAATATATGTACGGGTCAATAATTCCGTGACTTTTTGAACGGAACTCAAGTTTTTGGATAAACAAATATTTAATTTTTCAACATACAGCCGTGCTCCCAGTTTCACAATCACAAATTTCCCTGTGGATTCGGTTTGAAATCACATGTTTGGTAAAATGAAAAGTAAATGACAAAAAGTGTGTGAATGTTTAATTATTTTCGATTGAAATATTTTTTAAATATTCTTTGATGTTTGTAGAAGCCATTTATGACATTTCTGTATTAGTTATTCATTGAAATATGCATATTTTTAAGTGTTTTGGTGATGACTCCTCAGAAAAGCATACATAGCTGAATCCGAAAGGGAAATTTCAACAACAGCTGTTTGTGAATTGCCACAACGATAACCGATATGTATGACAGGAATGACCTGATATGCGAAGAAATTTGTGAAATTGGGAGCACACTAATTCACTTTCACAGGAAGTTTTTAAATCAAATTGTGGAATTGAGTTCTATACACTTTGTCCAACCTTTCTATACACTTGGTCCAACGTTTCCACAATCTCTCGCACTTTCAATCTCCGATCGGCCAACACCATATCGAGATTTTTTTAAATGTTTCGGGTGTTGAGACCTCAATTGGGCGTCCAGAACGTTCGGCATCTTCCTTGCACAAAATTTATAAAATAAGTATGCAACGGGTCTAATATTACAAAAAAATAGCTAAAATTGCAATTGAGAAAATTAAAGCAATAACTCCTTGTAATTTATTTGGACTAGAACGTAAAATAGCATAGCAAATAAAAAATATTATTCTGGTTGAACATGATGCTATAATTTGACTCCTAAACTTAAACTATGTTGCCAAGCTCTTCTAAAGATCGAATTAGACTCTTTCCTGAGCTCTTATTGAAGATAAAAACTCTGAATTCTGAGGCTTATCTAAATTGAGTCAAAATAATTACAGAAATTGTGCATTTTTTATTTCTTTGTGCATGTTTTGCAAACTGCATTTTATTTTCTGAACTCCCACAACGACTTATAAAAAATCGAGAGAAACTATTAAAAAAAATGTATGTACATAAAATAATTTTATCACGAGACAATACGAAGAAACAACCTTCCTCGTTATATTTTATTTAAAATTTATAACTTTTTTACGTGTTATTCATAATTTGATGGTTCACAAAAATTCATTATAACATACTAAAACTTTTTTCAAATATGTACGTATGTTTATACGATTTATTTATTCTTAGATCATCCCTTGTTCTAGGTATTCCTGCAATTCATCTGTTTAACGAAATTATTGAAAAAGCGTGTATTAATTATTTGCTGCTTAATTTTATTCAATTTACCAATATTAGATTTACATTACACATTTAAGCCTAAAAAAGCACTTACCTTAATGGCACGGTTAAAAAATTGTATATCAAATTTTTTTTTCGCATTCGCTTCCTAATAACGCATGAACAAAAGTTTAAGGGGAAGTTCTTTGAAATTTGGCCGAAATGAAAAAGCCTAAAACTTTCGGTTTTGATTGTCAAATGCGATTTTATTTGTATGTATGTACAATAATAAGACATTTTTATCGCGACAAAATTTAAAAATGAACGCAAAACTTTGTCCCTGAATATCAATTGTCCCGCCTCTTGTAGTGAACTGAAATGAAAAATGTTATTTGCTTCTTGAAATTAATGAAAGTCTATACGCCTTGTAATAAATTAGAATGAGTTTTGACAAAAATTAACTCAAATGTGGACGTTCAAAAAAAAAATTTTTTTTTTACTTTTTTTGTGGTTTGAATGGAGGGAATCGGAACAATAGATCAAGACCTATGCTTGAAATTCTGATGCAAAACATGGTTCCGAGAAAAACGCACTTAACGTTTTTAGAAAACGCATAAGCGTACCTCAGCGAGCGCGACTTAGGTGGGTTCAAAACGCTCGAATTTTATAAATATCGATTGTATCAAAAAATCCTTTTGTACGCATGTTTTACGAATATGTAGCTTTAATTTTTTATAAAAAATATTGATTTCCTTGGCCAAATTTAAAACAACCTCCCCTTAATGGAATATGTAGGCTACTAAATTAAATAATTTTTAAAATTCTTTGTAAAACGTCTCCCTATTGGCAAAGAGGTTCAATGACGATTGTCTATTAAAGTAATCATGCGGTATCGACGGGCAATCAAACAATATTTTGAGCTGCGTACTTCGCAAGTTAGCTAAAATCTGATATTTATTTATTAATATTAGCTTCAATTCTACAGCATATAAAAGGGCAAATTATATCTTACACTTGTGTTTGGCCGTATAAAAGCCCGTCGATATAGCCGATTTTATAGGAGGGAAGATTCCATTTACATCTGCTCGCACCGGTAATCCAATAGAAAATAATTTTTAATAGCGAGTGCAGATGTTTGACAGCAGCATTAAGCAGTAAAGTGAGGGTGAAGAGAGAAAACAGCTAAGATCGTCTATTCTACGTTATTTCAATAACGAGCACAAATGTGTATTTGACAGCAGTGTACGGAAAAGATGGATGAATAGAGAGGAACAGAAAGAACGTATTTTACGTTATTTTACGCTCTTCGGAGGCAGTGTTGTGACTTTAAGTACCAGTTGTTAGCATAAAGCGTTTATGCATACCTGGATTTTACTTGACGATTACGATCATGTCGTAGTTCGTTGTCTACCTCTCAACATCCCGCCCTCCGTAAACTTCGTGCGTTTTGCCAACTTCACTGCTGGCCTTGTTAGCAACCCATCCGCGGTTCGAATGACGGCACTGTGCACTGCTCCATCGTTGGCACGCAGTACGTCGACGACTACTCCGTTCTTCCAGGTATTTCTTTTGGCGTTTTCGTCCACGAAAATTACCACATCATTCAGCATTATGGGGTTTGTTGACGTATCAAACCATTTCGTTCGCCTGGTTAGGCACGGTAAATATTCGCGGACCCATCTTTTCCAAAAACCGTCAGCAATTTGGGAAGATATTCGAAAGTTTTTGTTTAGTGTCATCCCATCATGGGATCATTCTGCCTGATCTCGTATTCCGCTAGAGTTGCCCATAAGAAAATGATTAGTATGCACTATACATGTCCGCGGAGTCCAAAGGCACATAGGTCAGCGGACGTGAATTAAGAATTAGCTCGACATCGGCCATAGCGCCCCTCAGAACCTCCTCGCGCAAGCCCGCGTTTGGTAAGATGTCCATCAGTACGGATTTCACCGAGCGGACTAACCGTTCCCAAGATCCACCCATGTGCGGCGACGCAGGGGGTATGAAACGCCACTTAATTTCTGGGCAGCGACGCTCCAGTTCATCTGACGACATGCGCTCAATTTCGTTTTCCAATACGCGACTCGCGCCTCTGAAATTCGTACCGTTGTCGGACCAAATGCATCTTGGCGCACCACGACGAGCAATAAACTGTTTTAATATAAGCAAGAACGAGTCCGTAGATAGTGACGGAGCAATCTCCAAATGTACTGCCCCACCGCTTTTCCCGACGTCTTCCAACCACAATCTCAAAGGGCCCAAAGTAGTCATAAATGGCCTAGAGAAGGTGGAGTCTTTCTGGTGGTAGATCACCCATTTGCGGAGGTTGCGGCACAGCACCTCGATTACGGCATTGCTGACATCTTTTGGTGGCAGCTCGAACCAACGCTCTTAGTCCGCTAATACAGTATAATTGCCTCATCTCATTCACAATGATTTCATTGTGGTGGTGGTGAAACCTGCGATGATAAAAGTCAGTAATTAGAAAGGTTACCTTATGGTGTCGCGGTAATATAATTGGCCGGCGAGTATCATAGGTAACGTCCTTCGCATCATCGATGCGTCCCTTCACCCGCAGCAGCCCAGACTCGTCTGAATAAGGCGAGAATTTGTAAATAGTAGTGCTCCGAGAAACAGCGTCGCCCTTTTCAAGGCGAATGATCTCTTCGCCATAGGCGGATTCCTGGCAGCTACGTATGATGACGCGTTTGATATCTTCGATATCTCTTCTGCTCACCAACTCGACGAATTTCGCTGAGCGATTGCTATTCCGCGTTATGATATGTAGAAATTGCAATACGCACCCTTGCGCTCGTCGTAACTTTTCCCATTTGCTAAAGCGTTGAGGATCTGGACTCGGAACTGTTGATGTCAACGCAGCTCTCTTTGTCGTATTAATATGGCGAACTAACTCCTTGAGATTTTCGTCCGAACATCCGGAATCAGTCGTCGGCCAACAGTCCTCTGATTGAAACAAAAATTCGGGTCCGGTGAACCTCCTGGAATCATTTTTGAAATCGGGATCAGCAGCCTATTTGGTACCTTCATCGGCCACGTTTTGTAGAGATGGTACCCAAGCCATTCGTTGGCTTGGGAGCCTTCTAGAATTTCTCCTATACGCACTGCCACAAACTGCTGGAATTTTCTCGCGTCCGACCTTATCCATTGGAGAACGTTCTTCGAGTCTGACCAAAAGATTCTCCGATTGATTCTCAGGGACAACTCGCTTATAAATAATTTTGCTAAGCTGAAGCCCAGAATGGCTGCCAGCAATTCCATTCTTGGAACAGATAAGGGTTTAAGTGGAGCAACACGAGTTTTCGACATGACTAAACTGCAGGCAATCCTGGTTTTACGTATCGCTCGCAAGTATACGGTTACAGCGTAAGCATCAATGCTGGCGTCCACGAAAGTGTGCAACTCTATGTGATTTGCGCTACTAGCCAGCGCATAGCAACGTGTTATTCGCAACTCTGGTATTGAGCGTAAGCATCGAATCCCCCGCCACCATTTTTCAAGTTCATTCGACTTGATTGGTTCATCCCACGTAACGCCCGATCGCCATATTTCCTGCATGACAATTTTCGCATAAATTACGAAAAATCCCAAAAGTCCCAAAGGGTCGAACACCGCCATTATAACTCGCAGTATTTGCCGTTTGGTTGGGATCTTGATTTCGTCAAAGACGTCCAGCGGAAATTTCTCAAAACATCGCAGCAAATCGGCACCCAATGACCACCACATTCTGAGAACCTTTATGTGGTGTTGGTCTGGCTGCTCGATATATTTGCCAGCTTGGGCGGCGTGACCAGTTATCGCTACTAAGACCTTACTGGAGTTGGAAATCCAATTTCGCATTTCAAACCCCCCGTCCGCGTGGATGTCACGTACAGTAGTAGCTGCTCGATCATATCGTGCTCCAAAGTTACGCTTTGTAGCCAATCATCAATAAACGTGTTGTGTAAAATCGCTTCAACTGCAGCTTTATGATCTGCCTGGAAGCGGCGGGCATTTTCGTTCTTAATGTAGTTTGCAAGCGAGGGCGAACATGTGGCGCCAAACGTCATCACCTGCATCACATAAACGTCAGGCTCTTTCGAAGCATCGCCTTCTCGCCAAAGACATTTTTGTGCTGTTTGATCGTTCTGTATAACGCGAATTTGGTGGTACATTTCACGTATATCACCACACAGCGCTACGGGATGTTCGAATCAGCACACCAACTAAAGACTCCGACAAGTCCGGCCCCTTCAAAAGCACGGAATTCAAGGCCGTCTTGTTCACGGCCGCTGCAGCATCCCAAACCAACCTTGGTTTTATTTTTGTTCACGTTATTGACTGTGAACATTGGAATGTACCAGGATTTTCCGCCACATTAGACATTTTCTTTCGCTAGCTTTTTTATATATCCCTTTTGCTCATAGTTGCGGATGGTGGTTACCATAAAGTCTTTTAGAGTAAGATTGCGAGTCATCTTTGCTTCCAAGCATTGTAGTCGCCGCCGCGCCATGGGAAGAGAATCCGGGAGTTCTATATTATCATATCTTCAAAGCAGCGTTTTCCAGCGCTTCTCATACTCAAGGTACCGTGTAGTTGAAGCCATTATGCAACGGGCACGTTCATATTCCTTCGATATAATTGGAGCAGTTTCACGATTGACGATCGACTCCAAAGATTTGATTTAACAAGATCTTCAAGTCGATTGCCTCTCTTACAAGAACAAATGTGCAGTACTCGTTGTGGCATACATTCGTTAACCTCGCTACGTCCGTACACCGACCAGCCTATTTTGCATCTCGCCGCAACTAATTCATCGTCAGCCGTTCTCCTGATTTCTTGAGGTAAAGCGAGCTTCAGGTTATCGAGACCGACATACTTTTTTCAAATATGTACGTATGTTTATACGATTTATTTATTCTTAGATCATCCCTTGTTCTAGGTATTCCTGCAATTCATCTGTTTAACGAAATTATTGAAAAAGCGTGTATTAATTATTTGCTGCTTAATTTTATTCAATTTACCAATATTAGATTTACATTACACATTTAAGCCTAAAAAAGCACTTACCTTAATGGCACGGTTAAAAAATTGTATATCAAATTTTTTTTTCGCATTCGCTTCCTAATAACGCATGAACAAAAGTTTAAGGGGAAGTTCTTTGAAATTTGGCCGAAATGAAAAAGCCTAAAACTTTCGGTTTTGATTGTCAAATGCGATTTTATTTGTATGTATGTACAATAATAAGACATTTTTATCGCGACAAAATTTAAAAATGAACGCAAAACTTTGTCCCTGAATATCAATTGTCCCGCCTCTTGTAGTGAACTGAAATGAAAAATGTTATTTGCTTCTTGAAATTAATGAAAGTCTATACGCCTTGTAATAAATTAGAATGAGTTTTGACAAAAATTAACTCAAATGTGGACGTTCAAAAAAAAAATTTTTTTTTTACTTTTTTTGTGGTTTGAATGGAGGGAATCGGAACAATAGATCAAGACCTATGCTTGAAATTCTGATGCAAAACATGGTTCCGAGAAAAACGCACTTAACGTTTTTAGAAAACGCATAAGCGTACCTCAGCGAGCGCGACTTAGGTGGGTTCAAAACGCTAGAATTTTATAAATATCGATTGTATCAAAAAATCCTTTTGTACGCATGTTTTACGAATATGTAGCTTTAATTTTTTATAAAAAATATTGATTTCCTTGGCCAAATTTAAAACAACCTCCCCTTAATGGAATATGTAGGCTACTAAATTAAATAATTTTTAAAATTCTTTGTAAAACGTCTCCCTATTGGCAAAGAGGTTCAATGACGATTGTCTATTAAAGTAATCATGCTGTATCGACGGGCAATCAAACAATATTTTGAGCTGCGTACTTCGCAAGTTAGCTAAAATCTGATATTTATTTATTAATATTAGCTTCAATTCTACAGCATATAAAAGGGCAAATTATATCTTACACTTGTGTTTGGCCGTATAAAAGCCCGTCGATATAGCCGATTTTATAGGAGGGAAGATTCCATTTACATCTGCTCGCACCGGTAATCCAATAGAAAATAATTTTTAATAGCGAGTGCAGATGTTTGACAGCAGCATTAAGCAGTAAAGTGAGGGTGAAGAGAGAAAACAGCTAAGATCGTCTATTCTACGTTATTTCAATAACGAGCACAAATGTGTATTTGACAGCAGTGTACGGAAAAGATGGATGAATAGAGAGGAACAGAAAGAACGTATTTTACGTTATTTTACGCTCTTCGGAGGCAGTGTTGTGACTTTAAGTACCAGTTGTTAGCATAAAGCGTTTATGCATACCTGGATTTTACTTGACGATTACGATCATGTCGTAGTTCGTTGTCTACCTCTCAACATCCCGCCCTCCGTAAACTTCGTGCGTTTTGCCAACTTCACTGCTGGCCTTGTTAGCAACCCATCCGCGGTTCGAATGACGGCACTGTGCACTGCTCCATCGTTGGCACGCAGTACGTCGACGACTACTCCGTTCTTCCAGGTATTTCTTTTGGCGTTTTCGTCCACGAAAATTACCACATCATTCAGCATTATGGGGTTTGTTGACGTATCAAACCATTTCGTTCGCCTGGTTAGGCACGGTAAATATTCGCGGACCCATCTTTTCCAAAAACCGTCAGCAATTTGGGAAGATATTCGAAAGTTTTTGTTTAGTGTCATCCCATCATGGGATCATTCTGCCTGATCTCGTATTCCGCTAGAGTTGCCCATAAGAAAATGATTAGTATGCACTATACATGTCCGCGGAGTCCAAAGGCACATAGGTCAGCGGACGTGAATTAAGAATTAGCTCGACATCGGCCATAGCGCCCCTCAGAACCTCCTCGCGCAAGCCCGCGTTTGGTAAGATGTCCATCAGTACGGATTTCACCGAGCGGACTAACCGTTCCCAAGATCCACCCATGTGCGGCGACGCAGGGGGTATGAAACGCCACTTAATTTCTGGGCAGCGACGCTCCAGTTCATCTGACGACATGCGCTCAATTTCGTTTTCCAATACGCGACTCGCGCCTCTGAAATTCGTACCGTTGTCGGACCAAATGCATCTTGGCGCACCACGACGAGCAATAAACTGTTTTAATATAAGCAAGAACGAGTCCGTAGATAGTGACGGAGCAATCTCCAAATGTACTGCCCCACCGCTTTTCCCGACGTCTTCCAACCACAATCTCAAAGGGCCCAAAGTAGTCAACACCAGTGTTCATAAATGGCCTAGAGAAGGTGGAAAGTCTTTCTGGTGGTAGATCACCCATTTGCGGAGGTTGCGGCACAGCACCTCGATTACGGCATTGCTAACATCTTTTGGTGGCAGCTCGAACCAACGCTCTTAGTCCGCTAATACAGTATAATTGCCTCATCTCATTCACAATGATTTCATTGTGGTGGTGGTGAAACCTGCGATGATAAAAGTCAGTAATTAGAAAGGTTACCTTATGGTGTCGCGGTAATATAATTGGCCGGCGAGTATCATAGGTAACGTCCTTCGCATCATCGATGCGTCCCTTCACCCGCAGCAGCCCAGACTCGTCTGAATAAGGCGAGAATTTGTAAATAGTAGTGCTCCGAGAAACAGCGTCGCCCTTTTCAAGGCGAATGATCTCTTCGCCATAGGCGGATTCCTGGCAGCTACGTATGATGACGCGTTTGATATCTTCGATATCTCTTCTGCTCACCAACTCGACGAATTTCGCTGAGCGATTGCTATTCCGCGTTATGATATGTAGAAATTGCAATACGCACCCTTGCGCTCGTCGTAACTTTTCCCATTTGCTAAAGCGTTGAGGATCTGGACTCGGAACTGTTGATGTCAACGCAGCTCTCTTTGTCGTATTAATATGGCAAACTAACTCCTTGAGATTTTCGTCCGAACATCCGGAATCAGTCGTCGGCCAACAGTCCTCTGATTGAAACAAAAATTCGGGTCCGGTGAACCTCCTGGAATCATTTTTGAAATCGGGATCAGCAGCCTATTTGGTACCTTCATCGGCCACGTTTTGTAGAGATGGTACCCAAGCCATTCGTTGGCTTGGGAGCCTTCTAGAATTTCTCCTATACGCACTGCCACAAACTGCTGGAATTTTCTCGCGTCCGACCTTATCCATTGGAGAACGTTCTTCGAGTCTGACCAAAAGATTCTCCGATTGATTCTCAGGGACAACTCGCTTATAAATAATTTTGCTAAGCTGAAGCCCAGAATGGCTGCCAGCAATTCCATTCTTGGAACAGATAAGGGTTTAAGTGGAGCAACACGAGTTTTCGACATGACTAAACTGCAGGCAATCCTGGTTTTACGTATCGCTCGCAAGTATACGGTTACAGCGTAAGCATCAATGCTGGCGTCCACGAAAGTGTGCAACTCTATGTGATTTGCGCTACTAGCCAGCGCATAGCAACGTGTTATTCGCAACTCTGGTATTGAGCGTAAGCATCGAATCCCCCGCCACCATTTTTCAAGTTCATTCGACTTGATTGGTTCATCCCACGTAACGCCCGATCGCCATATTTCCTGCATGACAATTTTCGCATAAATTACGAAAAATCCCAAAAGTCCCAAAGGGTCGAACACCGCCATTATAACTCGCAGTATTTGCCGTTTGGTTGGGATCTTGATTTCGTCAAAGACGTCCAGCGGAAATTTCTCAAAACATCGCAGCAAATCGGCACCCAATGACCACCACATTCTGAGAACCTTTATGTGGTGTTGGTCTGGCTGCTCGATATATTTGCCAGCTTGGGCGGCGTGACCAGTTATCGCTACTAAGACCTTACTGGAGTTGGAAATCCAATTTCGCATTTCAAACCCCCCGTCCGCGTGGATGTCACGTACAGTAGTAGCTGCTCGATCATATCGTGCTCCAAAGTTACGCTTTGTAGCCAATCATCAATAAACGTGTTGTGTAAAATCGCTTCAACTGCAGCTTTATGATCTGCCTGGAAGCGGCGGGCATTTTCGTTCTTAATGTAGTTTGCAAGCGAGGGCGAACATGTGGCGCCAAACGTCATCACCTGCATCACATAAACGTCAGGCTCTTTCGAAGCATCGCCTTCTCGCCAAAGACATTTTTGTGCTGTTTGATCGTTCTGTATAACGCGAATTTGGTGGTACATTTCACGTATATCACCACACAGCGCTACGGGATGTTCGAATCAGCACACCAACTAAAGACTCCGACAAGTCCGGCCCCTTCAAAAGCACGGAATTCAAGGCCGTCTTGTTCACGGCCGCTGCAGCATCCCAAACCAACCTTGGTTTTATTTTTGTTCACGTTATTGACTGTGAACATTGGAATGTACCAGGATTTTCCGCCACATTAGACATTTTCTTTCGCTAGCTTTTTTATATATCCCTTTTGCTCATAGTTGCGGATGGTGGTTACCATAAAGTCTTTTAGAGTAAGATTGCGAGTCATCTTTGCTTCCAAGCATTGTAGTCGCCGCCGCGCCATGGGAAGAGAATCCGGGAGTTCTATATTATCATATCTTCAAAGCAGCGTTTTCCAGCGCTTCTCATACTCAAGGTACCGTGTAGTTGAAGCCATTATGCAACGGGCACGTTCATATTCCTTCGATATAATTGGAGCAGTTTCACGATTGACGATCGACTCCAAAGATTTGATTTAACAAGATCTTCAAGTCGATTGCCTCTCTTACAAGAACAAATGTGCAGTACTCGTTGTGGCATACATTCGTTAACCTCGCTACGTCCGTACACCGACCAGCCTATTTTGCATCTCGCCGCAACTAATTCATCGTCAGCCGTTCTCCTGATTTCTTGAGGTAAAGCGAGCTTCAGGTTATCGAGACCGACAAGAATTTGAGCTTGTGCCGCATAATAGAGAGTGATAGGATCCCTCAAATGACTGCGAGAAGCGATTGTTTCGCTATCTAACGACCGCACCGGAAGGTTGAGGCTTGCTACTGTGCGCACATTCGATAACGAAAATTTCGGAGAACGCAGACTCCGAGAAGAGATATATAGAGCGACAGATTGGGAATTTGGATCGCATTGCGTAATATCGCCAGTCCATTGTGCAATGTTACGGCAATAGAAAGAGCGTGTGCTTATTTTCCTTCGCATGAAAAAGCAGAGCTGAATTCTGAACAGCTCCCCCTTCTCTATTTTTCCCGTTTTCGCTAGATATCCGATCCTGGTATGGAGAGTGCAATAATGGGCTGTGAGCTTGCTGGCAGCCGTCAACTCCACAACGCTTTTTTGAATTACAGCGGCGGACGTAGTGTTTCCCAAAACATCGGATACACAATTTTGCTTCACGCACGAATCGCCATCGCATGTCCCTGCTTAATGCATGAAATTCATTGCATTCAGATAAACGATGAAATTTGTAGCATTTTGGGCAATTATGTCGCTCGGGCTCATTTTTTACCACGCCATGTAACATAATCCGCTCGCGTTCTTGCCTACGACCTGCTCTTCGTTGCTCCCTCACAGGAGGTTGTGGAGGACCCACTGGGGCCACTTGACTGGCACAAGTTGCAAGATTGAATAGCCGTTCGTCAAAAACTGTAATACCGACGCGTGGGCGCAATACTCTGTAGCGACCCCAATCTAATTTCAGATCAGAAGGCAAACTTCAATAGCAAGTCACTCAATAGCATAGGGTCGTTCAAATAGTCACCTAAACCAATAGCCTGCATAGTGGCGCGATAGTTCTGAACGGCCAAAGAAAAGTTTATCAACGAATCTAAATTTTCTAACCTAACATTTGGCTGTAATCGCAGCTTTCTTTGAAAGGTTTGGTGAATTACGTCCGGTCGACCGTAAAGCAGGCCCTCTAAGGAATTTCTGAAGGCGTATCAGGTTCTCCTGTTCAGTAGATCCACATCTTTCGGTTGACTGGTTATAATTAGTAATAAAAAGTGGGTAGAACCTTGGTCATGACCTGGCGAGCGACGACGTGGGAGGCAGACAGCGTTATATCTGCATTTGAATTCCGCATAAGGTTCGACGAATTTGAATTATAGGATATATTTGATGGAAGTAATGCTACAGGCCGGTCATACCTAAAGAGGGAAATATGGTAGCGTTATAACCTAGCTGTTTGCTGTGCAAGGGTCGAAAAAACATTAGGCTGTGATGTATTTTCGTTAAAATAATTCGGAAAAGCTTGAGTTGTAGGCGCGTTTGTGGTAGTAAACGTTTGCTGTGGTACTGGCGCTGCAGGTTTATCCCACACGCCGAGTCTAGCGAATTCAGTATTCAATTCAAGCGAATTACCTAGAGGAAATGGGTTTGATCTTCGTGCCGTAGTCGGAAAGCACGGTGGTACCTGTGGTCTGTCCTGATCTACCTGGTCAGATTGTGCACTGGCGCGAGTTAGACGTACTCGTTTTCGAGTCTTCTCGGTTCGTATAACTCCTGAGCGAGTGCGTCGTGGCGAAGTTTCTGCCAACAATAATTCGCCTTCCACAATAGGGCATAGAACTTCACCAGCATTACAGCGTGGAGTCGATGGCGCGAGACGTGGTATATCCGCAAGTTTACCCCTCATCGTTGAAGGTGCAGATGTGTGCGCGTGTGCCCCAGTTGGTGCACTCCCAGCAAGTTGTGCTGTGGCTCCGATTTGGGCGTGTGCGCTAGTTGCAGCGTTCCGATCACTGGCTGTAAGGGCACTCGATTGCGCAGATGTGTTAGGTGGCACATGAGGTGGTGCTTTAGAAGCAGTGGGCTGCACGTACGTTGTCACCTTTTTTTCCCAATTAGAAGCCTTGGATTGCGCAGAAGCGTTAAGGAAATTTATTCGATAACAATTTTAATTAAAGTTCGATCCAAATTATTTTAGAATTGTACCGGCGGGCAATCAAACAATATTTTGAGCTGCATACTTCGCAAGTTAGCTAAAATCTGATATTTATTTATTAATATTAGCTTCAATTCTACAGCATATAAAAGGGCAAATTATATCTTACACTTGTGTTTGGCCGTATAAAAGCCCGTCGATATAGCCGATTTTATAGGAGGGAAGATTCCATTTACATCTGCTCGCACCGGTAATCCAATAGAAAATAATTTTTAATAGCGAGTGCAGATGTTTGACAGCAGCATTAAGCAGTAAAGTGAGGGTGAAGAGAGAAAACAGCTAAGATCGTCTATTCTACGTTATTTCAATAACGAGCACAAATGTGTATTTGACAGCAGTGTACGGAAATGATGGATGAATAGAGAGGAACAGAAAGAACGTATTTTACGTTATTTTACGCTCTTCGGAGGCAGTGTTGTGACTTTAAGTACCAGTTGTTAGCATAAATCGTTTGTGCATACCTGGATTTTACTTGACGATTACGATCATGTCGTAGTTCGTTGTCTACCTCTCAACATCCCGCCCTCCGTAAACTTCGTGCGTTTTGCCAACTTCACTGCTGGCCTTGTTAGCAACCCATCCGCGGTTCGAATGACGGCACTGTGCACTGCTCCATCGTTGGCACGCAGTACGTCGACGACTACTCCGTTCTTCCAGGTATTTCTTTTGGCGTTTTCGTCCACGAAAATTACCACATCATTCAGCATTATGGGGTTTGTTGACGTATCAAACCATTTCGTTCGCCTGGTTAGGCACGGTAAATATTCGCGGACCCATCTTTTCCAAAAACCGTCAGCAATTTGGGAAGATATTCGAAAGTTTTTGTTTAGTGTCATCCCATCATGGGATCATTCTGCCTGATCTCGTATTCCGCTAGAGTTGCCCATAAGAAAATGATTAGTATGCACTATACATGTCCGCGGAGTCCAAAGGCACATAGGTCAGCGGACGTGAATTAAGAATTAGCTCGACATCGGCCATAGCGCCCCTCAGAACCTCCTCGCGCAAGCCCGCGTTTGGTAAGATGTCCATCAGTACGGATTTCACCGAGCGGACTAACCGTTCCCAAGATCCACCCATGTGCGGCGACGCAGGGGGTATGAAACGCCACTTAATTTCTGGGCAGCGACGCTCCAGTTCATCTGACGACATGCGCTCAATTTCGTTTTCCAATACGCGACTCGCGCCTCTGAAATTCGTACCGTTGTCGGACCAAATGCATCTTGGCGCACCACGACGAGCAATAAACTGTTTTAATATAAGCAAGAACGAGTCCGTAGATAGTGACGGAGCAATCTCCAAATGTACTGCCCCACCGCTTTTCCCGACGTCTTCCAACCACAATCTCAAAGGGCCCAAAGTAGTCAACACCAGTGTTCATAAATGGCCTAGAGAAGGTGGAAAGTCTTTCTGGTGGTAGATCACCCATTTGCGGAGGTTGCGGCACAGCACCTCGATTACGGCATTGCTGACATCTTTTGGTGGCAGCTCGAACCAACGCTCTTAGTCCGCTAATACAGTATAATTGCCTCATCTCATTCACAATGATTTCATTGTGGTGGTGGTGAAACCTGCGATGATAAAAGTCAGTAATTAGAAAGGTTACCTTATGGTGTCGCGGTAATATAATTGGCCGGCGAGTATCATAGGTAACGTCCTTCGCATCATCGATGCGTCCCTTCACCCGCAGCAGCCCAGACTCGTCTGAATAAGGCGAGAATTTGTAAATAGTAGTGCTCCGAGAAACAGCGTCGCCCTTTTCAAGGCGAATGATCTCTTCGCCATAGGCGGATTCCTGGCAGCTACGTATGATGACGCGTTTGATATCTTCGATATCTCTTCTGCTCACCAACTCGACGAATTTCGCTGAGCGATTGCTATTCCGCGTTATGATACGTAGAAATTGCAATACGCACCCTTGCGCTCGTCGTAACTTTTCCCATTTGCTAAAGCGTTGAGGATCTGGACTCGGAACTGTTGATGTCAACGCAGCTCTCTTTGTCGTATTAATATGGCAAACTAACTCCTTGAGATTTTCGTCCGAACATCCGGAATCAGTCGTCGGCCAACAGTCCTCTGATTGAAACAAAAATTCGGGTCCGGTGAACCTCCTGGAATCATTTTTGAAATCGGGATCAGCAGCCTATTTGGTACCTTCATCGGCCACGTTTTGTAGAGATGGTACCCAAGCCATTCGTTGGCTTGGGAGCCTTCTAGAATTTCTCCTATACGCACTGCCACAAACTGCTGGAATTTTCTCGCGTCCGACCTTATCCATTGGAGAACGTTCTTCGAGTCTGACCAAAAGATTCTCCGATTGATTCTCAGGGACAACTCGCTTATAAATAATTTTGCTAAGCTGAAGCCCAGAATGGCTGCCAGCAATTCCATTCTTGGAACAGATAAGGGTTTAAGTGGAGCAACACGAGTTTTCGACATGACTAAACTGCAGGCAATCCTGGTTTTACGTATCGCTCGCAAGTATACGGTTACAGCGTAAGCATCAATGCTGGCGTCCACGAAAGTGTGCAACTCTATGTGATTTGCGCTACTAGCCAGTGCATAGCAACGTGTTATTCGCAACTCTGGTATTGAGCGTAAGCATCGAATCCCCCGCCACCATTTTTCAAGTTCATTCGACTTGATTGGTTCATCCCACGTAACGCCCGATCGCCATATTTCCTGCATGACAATTTTCGCATAAATTACGAAAAATCCCAAAAGTCCCAAAGGGTCGAACACCGCCATTATAACTCGCAGTATTTGCCGTTTGGTTGGGATCTTGATTTCGTCAAAGACGTCCAGCGGAAATTTCTCAAAAAATCGCAGCAAATCGGCACCCAATGACCACCACATTCTGAGAACCTTTATGTGGTGTTGGTCTGGCTGCTCGATATATTTGCCAGCTTGGGCGGCGTGACCAGTTATCGCTACTAAGACCTTACTGGAGTTGGAAATCCAATTTCGCATTTCAAACCCCCCGTCCGCGTGGATGTCACGTACAGTAGTAGCTGCTCGATCATATCGTGCTCCAAAGTTACGCTTTGTAGCCAATTATCAATAAACGTGTTGTGTAAAATCGCTTCAACTGCAGCTTTATGATCTGCCTGGAAGCGGCGGGCATTTTCGTTCTTAATGTAGTTTGCAAGCGAGGGCGAACATGTGGCGCCAAACGTCATCACCTGCATCACATAAACGTCAGGCTCTTTCGAAGCATCGCCTTCTCGCCAAAGACATTTTTGTGCTGTTTGATCGTCCTGTATAACGCGAATTTGGTGGTACATTTCACGTATATCACCACACAGCGCTACGGGATGTTCGAATCAGCACACCAACTAAAGACTCCGACAAGTCCGGCCCCTTCCAAAGCACGGAATTCAAGGCCGTCTTGTTCACGGCCGCTGCAGCATCCCAAACCAACCTTGGTTTTATTTTTGTTCACGTTATTGACTGTGAACATTGGAATGTACCAGGATTTTCTGCCACATTAGACATTTTCTTTCGCTAGCTTTTTTATATATCCCTTTTGCTCATAGTTGCGGATGGTGGTTACCATAAAGTCTTTTAGAGTAAGATTGCGAGTCATCTTTGCTTCCAAGCATTGTAGTCGCCGCCGCGCCATGGGAAGAGAATCCGGGAGTTCTATATTATCATATCTTCAAAGCAGCGTTTTCCAGCGCTTCTCATACTCAAGGTACCGTGTAGTTGAAGCCATTATGCAACGGGCACGTTCATATTCCTTCGATATAATTGGAGCAGTTTCACGATTGACGATCGACTCCAAAGATTTGATTTAACAAGATCTTCAAGTCGATTGCCTCTCTTACAAGAACAAATGTGCAGTACTCGTTGTGGCATACATTCGTTAACCTCGCTACGTCCGTACACCGACCAGCCTATTTTGCATCTCGCCGCAACTAATTCATCGTCAGCCGTTCTCCTGATTTCTTGAGGTAAAGCGAGCTTCAGGTTATCGAGACCGACAAGAATTTGAGCTTGTGCCGCATAATAGAGAGTGATAGGATCCCTCAAATGACTGCGAGAAGCGATTGTTTCGCTATCTAACGACCGCACCGGAAGGTTGAGGCTTGCTACTGTGCGCACATTCGATAACGAAAATTTCGGAGAACGCAGACTCCGAGAAGAGATATATAGAGCGACAGATTGGGAATTTGGATCGCATTGCGTAATATCGCCAGTCCATTGTGCAATGTTACGGCAATAGAAAGAGCGTGTGCTTATTCTCCTTCGCATGAAAAAGCAGAGCTGAATTCTGAACAGCTCCCCCTTCTCTATTTTTCCCGTTTTCGCTAGATATCCGATCCTGGTATGGAGAGTGCAATAATGGGCTGTGAGCTTGCTGGCAGCCGTCAACTCCACAACGCTTTTTTGAATTACAGCGGCGGACGTAGTGTTTCCCAAAACATCGGATACACAATTTTGCTTCACGCACGAATCGCCATCGCATGTCCCTGCTTAATGCATGAAATTCATTGCATTCAGATAAACGATGAAATTTGTAGCATTTTGGGCAATTATGTCGCTCGGGCTCATTTTTTACCACGCCATGTAACATAATCCGCTCGCGTTCTTGCCTACGACCTGCTCTTCGTTGCTCCCTCACAGGAGGTTGTGGAGGACCCACTGGGGCCACTTGACTGGCACAAGTTGCAAGATTGAATAGCCGTTCGTCAAAAACTGTAATACCGACGCGTGGGCGCAATACTCTGTAGCGACCCCAATCTAATTTCAGATCAGAAGGCAAACTTCAATAGCAAGTCACTCAATAGCATAGGGTCGTTCAAATAGTCACCTAAACCAATAGCCTGCATAGTGGCGCGATAGTTCTGAACGGCCAAAGAAAAGTTTATCAACGAATCTAAATTTTCTAACCTAACATTTGGCTGTAATCGCAGCTTTCTTTGAAAGGTTTGGTGAATTACGTCCGGTCGACCGTAAAGCAGGCCCTCTAAGGGATTTCTGAAGGCGTATCAGGTTCTCCTGTTCAGTAGATCCACATCTTTCGGTTGACTGGTTATAATTAGTAATAAAAAGTGGGTGGAACCTTGGTCATGACCTGGCGAGCGACGACGTGGGAGGCAGACAGCGTTATATCTGCATTTGAATTCCGCATAAGGTTCGACGAATTTGAATTATAGGATATATTTGATGGAAGTAATGCTACAGGCCGGTCATACCTAAAGAGGGAAATATGGTAGCGTTATAACCTAGCTGTTTGCTGTGCAAGGGTCGAAAAAACATTAGGCTGTGATGTATTTTCGTTAAAATAATTCGGAAAAGCTTGAGTTGTAGGCGCGTTTGTGGTAGTAAACGTTTGCTGTGGTACTGGCGCTGCAGGTTTATCCCGCACGCCGAGTCTAGCGAATTCAGTATTCAATTCAAGCGAATTACCTAGAGGAAATGGGTTTGATCTTCGTGCCGTAGTCGGAAAGCACGGTGGTACCTGTGGTCTGTCCTGATCTACCTGGTCAGATTGTGCACTGGCGCGAGTTAGACGTACTCGTTTTCGAGTCTTCTCGGTTCGTATAACTCCTGAGCGAGTGCGTCGTGGCGAAGTTTCTGCCAACAATAATTCGCCTTCCACAATAGGGCATAGAACTTCACCAGCATTACAGCGTGGAGTCGATGGCGCGAGACGTGGTATATCCGCAAGTTTACCCCTCATCGTTGAAGGTGCAGATGTGTGCGCGTGTGCCCCAGTTGGTGCACTCCCAGCAAGTTGTGCTGTGGCTCCGATTTGGGCGTGTGCGCTAGTTGCAGCGTTCCGATCACTGGCTGTAAGGGCACTCGATTGCGCAGATGTGCTAGGTGGCACATGAGGTGGTGCTTTAGAAGCAGTGGGCTGCACGTACGTTGTCACCTTTTTTTCCCAATTAGAAGCCTTGGATTGCGCAGAAGCGTTAAGGAAATTTATTCGATAACAATTTTAATTAAAGTTCGATCCAAATTATTTTAGAACTGTACCGGCGGGCAATCAAACAATATTTTGAGCTGCATACTTCGCAAGTTAGCTAAAATCTGATATTTATTTATTAATATTAGCTTCAATTCTACAGTATATAAAAGGGCAAATTATATCTTACACTTGTGTTTGGCCGTATAAAAGCCCGTCGATATAGCCGATTTTATAGGAGGGAAGATTCCATTTACATCTGCTCGCACCGGTAATCCAATAGAAAAGAATTTTTAATAGCGAGTGCAGATGTTTGACAGCAGCATTAAGCAGTAAAGTGAGGGTGAAGAGAGAAAACAGCTAAGATCTTCTAATCTACGTTATTTCAATAACGAGCACAAATGTGTATTTGACAGCAGTGTACGGAAATGGTGGATGAATAGAGAGGAACAGCAAAGAATGTATTTTACGTTATTTTACGCTCTTCGGAGGCAGTGTTGTGACTTTAGGTACCAGTTGTTAGCATATTTCATACCTACATACCTGGATTGTACTTGACGATTACGATCATGTCGTAGTTCGTTGTCTACCTCTCAACACATGATATTTATGAAATTTTGAACATAAGTTTATTTATTGGCTTTAATGTTATCAAATCTATAAAGTATGAAAACAACAAAACGATAAATAAATTTATTTAAACTAAAAAATTTAATTTTTGTTCTCAGAAGAAGCTTGAAGTAATTTATTATTTAATCAAAGCGATACAAGTTACCAAAGGGTATAATTTTGACTCAGTGGAATACAAATTGAATAAGCTTCACTTCCACTTTTACTAGCCTTGCCTTAATAAAATTAGCCAACACAAGCATTGAATTCTTCATTGGTTTAAGAAAACTGCACCTACCAACCACACATAAACCCTTCTTAATTTGACAACCGCTATTATCTTTATTTCACTTTTCTATCAACTGCCAATACCATTTACCATACATACATATGTACATATACATACACAGTAGACTAAGTATGCACGTACACTAGGGTGACAGTTAATTTCGAAAGTGATATTTTCTTTGGTCTCAGTATTTTTTTGTGTGTAGGTTTATTTAAAAAAAATTCTAGTAAAATTTCAAGGTCGTAGGAAGAGGATTAGGGGGCGCGTCGGCCCCCCAAAGTTACACAAAATATGTTTTTTCACGCAAATTCTTACTTTGACTGCTTGTAACTTTCTCTGTGTTTTTTTTTTTTAACATTACTGGCGAAAGATGTTCATTAATATGTCTACAATAACATCTGTCAATAACATTTTTGTCTAATGTTAATATTTAATGAAAAAAACTTAAATATAGGAGAAAAAGTACGCCTCAATGTCGATTTATTATACTTAAATAAAACTACTTATGTATATGATTTCTCTTTTTATTAATATTGTTTAAAGCACTTGAGACAATGTCTTTTTATTACAGTCCGGAAACCGATGGCGGTAATCGCTAACAATTTTTAAAACAAATTGTTTTTGGCGTTCATTTTTGGTAAATAGTTTATTATACTCTTCCATCAATTTAACCCCCCTTTCGGCAGTGTCATTTGTAACATTTAATTTTTTCATCAGTTCAGCCGCTTTACAATAAGATTGGTCCTGCTCCCATTTGTCTTGGTTTAATTTGAAAAAATCAGTATTTATTTGAAATCTTTCAAATAATGCTTTTGTTTCGGCAGAGACGAACTGTTCAATTCCGTCATGGAATATTTCAACGATTTCTCTATCATTTATTGTAGCTCGCTTTGTGTTTTGCTCTTGTTCAAAATCATTTTCCAAAGCCGCCACCATTTTTTGTTTTGAAAAAAGGGATACGTTGCTGTCAAAAAATGCAAGACCAACCGCCTCAGGGCTTAAATACCACAAGTGGTTCCTGAACTTTTTAAGAGCAACATAAAATATAGCAGCATCAATTTTTTTGAAGTTTTCAAGTTTTTGTAAAAATAAAAAATCTTGATATGGCGCTTTAATGGCCAAAGGAGCAGAAAACCACGCTTCGACATAGACTTCAGCAATAAAAACACAAATTTGACGAAGCCCATTTAATTCAGTTGCTGAAAGCTGGAACTCGTTACGGAATAAAAATATTTTTAGACAGTAAATCGCTTTTGCCATCCACCTTGCATGGTGAACAGCTCCTGGCGATCGAAACATTAGGCTGTTTGGATGTGTCTTTTCTGGTTTTTGACCCAGGAAGAGCAAAGTGAGTTCCAAGAATTCTTTATAGTCTTCCCTGGGTTGTTTTTCTTCCAAGATATTATTTACTGCACCGATAATGCGAACAGCAGACTCTTTCATGTACGTCTTGACAGTTGGATCGTTGATGCCATACTCATAGTTTTTAGCATCAATCTTAGCCCAAGCATTTTTAAATTTCTCAAACATTTTAACGTTTGGACTTCCATAACAGCTTATTTTTTCTTCGAAAACGCATCTTAAAACAATCTCGTATATATGATGACGGCATGGTAACCATAAAAGTTGTCTTTTTAAATTATTTTCAATTAACGTACAGGTACCATTGAAACGCCCAGTATTGACCGCTGTTGTATCAAACACTAAAGCTTTGATGTGATTTTGCAGACCATATTCATAAATAGCATCGCATACAGCGGATGCCTGTTCTTTTCCAGTACCGGAATCAAGTGCAGGTATTTCAAGAAGCTGTTCAACTTTACCGCTCGATATTATTATAGGCAACCTATCAACTTTATCATTTCCCGTCAGCGCCGGCAAAAGTTTACCATCCCAATGAAGGCAGATAGCGTCGAGCTCATTTAATTTTAATTTATTTTTTAATGCTGAAATTCTTTCTTCACGGATTTGTTCCCTTTCCTGGTGTACAGACGTTCGGTTTAAAATATAATCTTCAACATTATTACCCAGAGCTTCAACGACTGCGCTTGTTACATGAACCGCATGTCTGTCACTGATTTTACAGACATCGAGTGCGGCCGCCAGTTTTGGTGTTAGTATTTTATTTGTTCCCCTACATTTTTTGGCTGGAGGTTGACTACAACGTGGGTCACATTCCATATCTGGAAAACTGTTATCATTCTCTGAAGATTCAGATGACAGCAACTCTGCAGTTTCATCTAATAAAAACGACTTAATTTAAAGAAAATAAAAAATAAACAATAACATACAACGAACCAATTAATGCAATTTCACGATTATTCCGCTCCACTTGTTGTAATAAATTGTTGTTGCGTTCTTCAAGTCGGCACTCTCGGCGTACTTCTTCGTAATCGATACCATACATAAAGCCTGGGCGCCCCGTTTTTCGTTGACTTATCAAGAAATCAATATCTTCTTGATTCGACATTATTTTTAATGCACTTGCATGCGCCACGTCAAAAAGCATATCCAATTTTTCTTTGCTCTTATGGAAATTAGAAGTCTTCTTTGAATCTTTTTGAAAGCTTTGCCATTCTTTATACAATTTCTCTACATTTGTAATGCAGTTTTGTTTATCCTTGACCGGAATGCGGGCTTTTTCCCAGAACACGAATAGTTCTTTTACAACTAAATCTGAACTTTCCCGTAAATTTTTTTTTACTACACGTAAATTGAAAAACAAAACTTTCAACACTTCTATATTGGAGGGTAGTTTACTTCCCGTTAATGAGTTGGTACAATAACCAATTAAATATATGCGTTCACGTAAATTTCTAGCAGACATTTTCGACTTTTCACATTCAAATATTCACTTCGAATGATTTTTTTGCAAATTTAATGCTATTAAAAAATGTTTGCGGCTGCTGCATATAACTGTAAAATAAGAATCTATTTTCCGAGAAACATTGGTGCTGATTTTTTGTCGGTAGCTTACGCAAGCATTGAGAATAATATTGTTGAGGTTGTAACGGGAATATTCTCGGTCACAATTGTCAATATTATAGATCGCTTCAGCATGCAGGCAAAAAAAATTTGAAGCAAACTTTTAAAGACAATTCTTACACTTGAAAACAAAAGTAAACAAAAAAAGTCTGAAGTTCGGACTAGCGAGGTCTTACTGTATATAATTGTTGAAGCTACTCTTACGTAAATCATAAGGAATTTTCTATATGAATCTTTAATTAAATAAATCTGAACAAAATCCAAAATTTGAATCATATAAGTAATTTTATTTAAGTATAATAAATCGACATTGAGGCGTACTTTTTCTCCTATATTTAAGTTTTTTTCATTAAATATTAACATTAGACAAAAATGTTATTGACAGATGTTATTGTAGACATATTAATGAACATCTTTCGCCAGTAATGTTTAAAAAAAAAAACACAGAGAAAGTTACAAGCAGTCAAAGTAAGAATTTGCGTGAAAAAACGTATTTTGTGTAACTTTGGGGGGCCGACGCGCCCCCTTATCCTCTTCCTACGACCTTGAAATTTTACTAGAATTTTTTTTAAGTAAAACTACACACAAAAAAACACTGAGACCAAAACAATAAAGAAAAAAAAATACTCCATACATTTAATTGTCACCCTAACGTACACGGCTCCTTTTCTTTGTACTTATTATTGAAAAAAAAAAACTATAAACTTTAAAAGTTTCATTGTGCCAAAGTGCCATTTTAATTTCCTGCAATATGCGAAATGACAAATACTGACAAAACAATGGTAAACAACACAAAACATACACGCCCATAAATACTCTTGACAGCAATAGAAAAAACAAAATTAAGCAATGTACTCGTAGGATAACCATAACGGCATTTTGCAATAAGTGACAAAATATCAACGATAGAGTGTCATCGCTGAAAAAGGAAGTCCGCTATGGATTTTCATTACACACGACAAATAAATAAATAATGAAACAAACTAACCAGTGCTCTGGTTAAGTAAATATATAAACATGCACAAAATACACAGATAAATAAACAATTGGCACTCCCACATTGACAGGTTGTGTGACAATAGCAAGAAACAAAAACAGACAACATTCGAGGGCACAGACAGCAAAATATCACTGTTGACTGGTGTGACAAACATACTAACAAGGAAAAGAAGTAACAAATTTGATTAGCGTTTAAGGGACGAGTTCAGAGAAAACCAGAAGAGTCATGAGGGCATATGAGCTTTGGAGGAAGTTGATAGTAAAACGAGTTGTGAAAGGCAGCAGAATAAAGGTGTGTCGCCGAAACGGTCACAAGGTGAAGAGAAACCGTTTAATTTGAAAACAGAAAGGACAAACTCTTGTCGGAATAGTCGTCAAAAAGGCATATTTTTAGGTGTGAAATGTAATGCATGGACATCATAAAGCTGTTAGTAATTTGCGAAATGTCTATTTAAAAGGTGATAGTAAACGGATGAGCAGGTAAAATATGCAAAAATCATTTTGTGTAAATACGGCATTGATATGAAGCTATAAAGAAAAGTAAAGAATAGTTGGTTTTTGAGTTGAAATTGGTACTAACTTTGAAATAGCATTAATGTAAGATATAAACATATGGTCAAAATAATAAGTACATTTACAAACATTTTTTTTAATGACTGATAAATTCATTTGTATTTAAGTTACGGGTAAAAAAATTTTAAATTGCAAAACTTACGCCAACTCCAATTACATAAATAAAATATTTAGCAATTGAAACCATTATATTAATTTCAATATTTGGAAATTAGCTTAAAAACTACTAAAATGACTAGACAAAATAATAAATACATCACATAGTATGTGTTAATATTAAAAGGCTATAATATCTTATTTTGGAGTACTCTTGCAATTAATTTCGCCATATTGGAAATAAGTTTGCGGCAGGTGTTAACAGAAATTTCTTACCAGGTTGTTTGCACAAAATACCATAATTCGTTTTTGTTTTGAAAAGATTGCTCCCCAATTATTTTTTTTAACTCTCCTAACAGGTTTTTGATCGGGGTATTGGTTAGGCCAGCTAAGACAAACCACTTTGTTATCCTGAAACCAGTCCTTTACCAACTTTGAGGTACGTTTAGGATCGTTATGTTTTCCTCAGCATATGGTAAATTCGTGTGTTTATATATTGAAATCTATTCATAGTGTTCGCAATTCTATAGATTGGTCCAACGCCAAACCACGAAAAGCATCCCCAGACCATAATGTTACCGCCGCCGTGCTTAACAGTCTTTTTTGAAAAGCGTTCGTGAAATTTCTTCCCTATAGGACGCCGAACATTCCGGCGATTATCATTGCCAAACAAATTAATTTTGGATTCGTCACTCCACAAAATATTACGCCACTTTTTTTCAACCTCTGGCCTCATCTTCAAACGTTTTTGTCGCAATAAAGGAGTTCTTCTAGCTATTCGGTCAGTTAAATTTGTCCTTTGCAACCGTCGTCGAACCGTTCGCGAGAAAATCACAATATCAGCCGAAACGGCTTTTGAAGATACGAATGGATCATTTTTCGCGAGAGTTACTATGCGACTATCAGTTGTTGTCGATGTTTTTTTTTTGGTCTTCCGCGATTTTCATATGTCTTTTTAGTTTTTAAAGCATGATATTTCGCAGTAGAACGAAGACTTTTGCCGTTTTTTCTTAGGTTTGAGACGATTTTCTTTCCCTCCGGATGGCAATGCTTATTTCTACCATCTGCAAAGTTATTAAATTTTTATTTCTATTAAAATAGAATTTAAACAAAGTAATGAAAAAATATTTCTTTATTCATCAATTTATCAATTACTTAGAGCAGACTCACCGTAAGGCACTGTCAACACTTCAAGTGTTTTAGAGCACTTGATTAAATTTTTCACACAAAATTTTATGCAAATTCGTTGCTCCATTTTTTATAATAAAAGAAAATCGCCGAGCACAACAAAACACGTCTAACCTTTTTATCTGTCAAAAACATACTAAGTAAGCTAAGTATTAGAATCTATGAACATACATATGTTACATAAGGACATGTCTATCAACAAAACAACAACAAAAATCGATAATCGAATGTACGTCTCCCGCGAAAACTGAAAAGTCACCTAACTTTTTGAGCACACCTCGAAAATTCGCCTTATTTAAAGCATTTATTTATTGCACCCAAAGGAAAAAATTCTAAGTAAGTACAATTTAGTAAAAATATATTTGATTTACAATGCGCCAGTTGAGGTTCGCTGGCCACATAAATCTTCACTTTATCTCTAAAGTCTGCATATATTTCTTCCATCTCCAAATCTTTTTCCCATAAGGGGCCAACTCAAATTGAAATGTCCTTGTACTGCGTAAAATAAAAGAAAATGTCTTGCTTGACTATTTTTCTAGTTTAAGAATTGAAATAACTTATAAAATTCTGTATTTTTAAATAAGAAAGAAGAACTGTGTTTTGAAACTGGAGCACACTCACCTCTTGCCAATTTTTTGTATACTTCTTTTTCCTTCGCCTAATTTCTGATATGTACAATTAATTAAGTGCAATTTGCTAACGAACCCCACATAAGCTATGGTTAAATTTGTATACGAAATTTTTATGAAGTAGGACTTTTTACCTCTTAATTTTTTTAAGGCAGTTTTGCAATCTTTTTAATTTCAATGTTCAAGTAGCTAAATATTTAAGTAGATTTTTGGGTACTTTTTTGTCCTTATTATTCGTCGCTCACTATTAAAGCTTGTGCCTTCTTATGTACAAGTACTTCAAATAAAATATTGTTGAATTGTTACAAATGTTGTATAAATTTAAAAACTTGGGCTAATGTGGTTTTAGTTATGGAAGCACCTGTTTTTTAATTGATTAAGGTGAGAAATGAAATAAACTAAAAATATGTAAGTCGTCACTATGTGGAAATGTTACAGTCTTGAAACGCCCTGCATATTCTGTATTGCACCAATTAATTCAATATATTTTTTTAATAATAATCGCAACGGTTATATCCCTCCATACCCGCTCGACCGACGCGAGGAGCGCATCCACATGACTCACGGATATATAAAAAACTTTTTTTTTCATATACATATGCTGCGCCGAATCATGAAAGGCAGAAGTTTGTTAAGTGTCGAGATCTAAAACTGTTCAGTTACAGGTCAAATGCTCATCACCTGATCAAGTAATAAAATATATGTATGTCTGTATCAATTATTAAGAGTATGTATTGAGTATAGTTTTCTTTACGTAAAAAGTGAGTCTGAAATATTAAAAGAACCGGAGTGAGTGTTAAAATGCTGACATAAACTACGGAGTGGCTTATTTAATTCAAAGTACTTTTACATGGCTTCAGAAAAAGGGGTCGGAAATATCCTGAAACTATGGAGGTAACGTTTAGATTTATTTCGCCAAGAGGAGATGGGCTAGAAATCAAGCCGGTCTGTAACTTGACCAAAAATACTGTGCAATGCACTTCTGTCCGACTGGTAAGGGAAGGAAGATTTTTAAGATAAGTTTTAAACGACTTACATATATGTATATGGCGACAGGTTATAAATACTGAGGATCCCAACAAATATTTTCTAAAGCAAAAAGCAGAAATTGTTTTTGAATTGACTTTATCCGCTCGGAATCATCTTGATAGTGCGGGTTCCAAACAACAGATCCCTATTCCAGTATTGGCCTCACTAACGTTGTGAACAGAGCCTTCGTAATGTAAGGGTCATGGAATTCTTTTGACCATCGTTGTACAAATGCAACAACACCTTTGGCGTTGTTAACTATAAAATTTATGTGAAGATTGAAATTGAATTTTGGGTCCATTGTAATTCCAAGATCAACAAAGTTAAACGCTTGTTCGTGGTTACAATTACATAAACAAGGTTTAGTGCCATGTAATTTACTTCACACCAGTTAGCCATGCTATTTAAATCTACTTGTAGTAAGGACCTTTCCTCAACAGAATGATACGATCTAAAAAGTTTTACATCATCAGCATACAATAAAATAGCTTTAAATAGTTTTGGAATATCAGAAAGCTTAGCTATACCGCGATAATTTTCTATAGAGGACCTACTACCGGTTTTATGAGGAGGCATAATGAATGATTATTTCCAAGCTGAAGGGAAAACACCAAGCTTAAAATAAATATTACACCAAGCTTAAGAGAAATATAACTCTATGTTATATGATTCTGGGCCCTTATTCCGTAGTTCCCTAGAATTTCGGCTCGCCATGCTTATGATTTCATTATTTTAAATCGCTGGAATTAAAAAATGTTTGTTTAAAGAATCGAAGTACAGAGTAACCCTATGAGTTGTAATGAATGTTTAGAAATTCAAGTTTTTCGGATTATAGGTTTATAAATGGTTCTTGAAATCTTACCAAATACAAAAGGGAATAAATTAAATTAATACAAACATTTTTACAAGCAATTATTATCAGATTCGAATACATTTTTAAATTTGAAATTCTATATTAGCCCAACAAAAATTGTAAGATAAGAAAAAATGTGCAATCTTAATATTTTAATAGGTTACTTCCGTGTGGAAAAAATTCCATTTATACAAAAAATCAATAAAAGTTTTAAAAATTACCTCACCTCAAGTAAATACAAGCATATTTAACTTTGAATTCTTACTATTTGTTTACACAGGCGTCCGATGTCATTAAAAAGTCATTTTAGGTAAGTATGTTGGTGTATGCTTCTTTGTACGCCCTGCATAAATATATATGTCATGCTAAGGTGTGTGCATTGTTACTTTTGTTGACAGTTTGCTTTGGTTAATATCCGGTTAGAGCATTGTCTTCGCAATTGTTTAAGTCATCAGAAAGGTGAAGCGACAAAAGGATACCGCGAAAAAAAAAATAAAACATTCAATCAGTGTCAGTAACACGTAAGTTTTCCAACATGCTTTACGTCATCTACTCGCACCATTCAATAGACATATGTATGTACGTATGTTTGCCTCCTTTTTTTACTTCGTTGTTTGAATCATATTCTCAGTGTTCTACTGAAACCACCACACCTCTTTTGAGCACTCGAATTATTTAAAGTTCTACTTTTATAAGTAAACATTCATTCATAAGTAGTTGCACGCGCAGAATATATACACATGTTTATGGTAGCTAACAGTACGTACATACTTTATATACGCACCAGCGGCGTTATATACTTGTTATAAAGAAACTTTAATCAACAAACTAATTTTAAAATAAAAGGCAAAATTTGTGTACGCATTATGAATGCATATTTATGTATTGTATATTGTTTATATATGTACATATATAAACTCCCAATCAGTAGATGCATTATTTTATTATTATATGATGTCGCATTTGTAATTTCGCCAATACGCGAAGATATTTTTTTTTTGCGAAAAGCGAAAAGGGAATTCTTTGTCTACATTAATTGCGAAACTAATTTGCTCTCTCTCGAACACTCGTTTGTCTCGAACGGCTCGGAGAGGTCCTTCCAAATTTGAAGAATCTCATTGTAATAATTTTTTATAAGTAGGATACTCGTATATAAAACAATAAGAAAATGTAATACAATAAAATAATAAAAGTTGCATTTCTAGCTGAGCTCATCGATAATCTGAATAACAAAATAATTTAACAATCCATTTATTTTTTAATAAGAAACAATTTTTGAAGTCTGATGAGGAAATTGTGTGATTTCCAAAATTGTACTATAACTTTTTACCGCTTTGATTATTGTATTGTATTGTACTGAGTAATTTTTCCTAATAATTTTCACAAAAAACCGATCGGCCATAAGCTCAAAAAATAATATAGTGACTTTCATTTTTAAATGATTTATTTAAATATGTCACGCTTGACATCACGAAAAGTGATAGATTTTAGACAGAGTTGACTATTGATGTTCAAACGCATTTCGTAGCTTCTCCAAGTTTAAAAGTATTATATGTATGTATGCGGTATTTATGTGACGAAGGAAATCTACCTCAAAATGTCCTTACTCAAAGCAACGCGTTTATAGATCATTAAGCTATCGGGTGGTGTATTTGAAATTGTGAATGTAGAAAAAAGATATGTAAGTAAGTATATACCAAAGTGTATCAGCCGAATTGGCTATTTTTAATTCTGAATTGCCTCCCACTGTGGAAGCAAATTTAAAGACGTATGCATGCCAAAACTTTCTTATTTCCGGGTCTCTTTGACAACCTTAGGACGGCAATATTTTATATTCGCACTCTTACAAAGGTTTAATCTAACGCTTTATTCAAGCCACGCCTTTGTTTTGCACTTGCTTTAATGCATAACGGATTTATTTCATTTACCATAAATGTTTGTTTCTCTTTTTTCTTTTGCATAGCAACTTTTTTCCTTGTCATATTATCGTTTACTTATAAGTCGTTTTGTTGGCTGAAATAATGGCATTTCAATTACTCAAATGCAAAACATTTCAACATGTAGCATTCAATGTGCCATATGCAGAGCAACAAGCAGCCGAAGAAACTGAGTAAAAGTTTTCAAAGGAATAATAAAAATGCAACAAGCAGAAATCGAAATGTGCCCATAAAGTTGGCAGCAAACCTTAAAACACACACACGCAGACATATACCCTTTCAAATACGTATACGAATCAATGTACATCCCAGTAGGCATTCCGACGAAGTGGAAGTTTGCTGCTACAGTATACGAGAGCATCTAACACCGATGACTTATTGCACAGGGCTTGAGTTCATTTATACCAATTTGCTTCCATCTTCCAACGAAGAAGTCATAAGCGCAACTTGCCACTCCGTTTTTTATTGTAATCGAATTTTGTGCAACTTATAAAAATAATAATAATAATCCCAACGGTTTTATCTCTCCTTACCCGCCCGACCGACGCGAGGGACGCATCCGTATGACGCGCGGATATATAAAAAAAATAATTTTTTTCATATACATATGTATGTATGCTGCGCCGAGTCATGAAAGGCAGAAGTTTGTTAAGTGTTGCGATCCAAAACTGTTCAGTTACAGAACAAATGCTCATCAGCTGATCGAATAGTAATATATACATACATATGTATGTATGTATGAATTAATTATTGAGAGCATTGAGTATAGTTTTCTTTACGTCTTGCTGCTTCATTGAAAATTGCAATCGAAATGGAATTTTGTGCAAATTACTGCTTCGTTCAATTTTATAAGTGAAGTGGTGATGTTTTCAACTCGCTATTTAATTCCCATTTGTATGCGAAACAGTAAGCCAACACATTCTCCAAATTAATCATTAAAATTTTAAGATATATATGTATGTATGTAAGTATATATGTACTATTTTAAAATTTTTTTTTTGTTTTTTTTGTTAGTTTTCTCACTTTAAAAACTTCGTCTTTGTACTTCACGCCTCGCTCTTTTGCCTATGCTCTCGTCCCATGAACTCCCCTTTTAAGCTGGAAACAAAGCCGAACCAAGGGACGCTGAACAACTGGCACGCAAAAAGGTGGGTTATCAGAGACAAATGCGTGAAAATAGCTATCAGAATCAGTGCATTTTTATTTGGATAAAAAAGCGAGTAAATATTATTTTTTTACGAAATGCTAGTTAAAATCTCTAAATTAATAGTTAATTTTATTATTTAAGTTTTAACAAACCATAAAGGATTTGATTTACATACAAATATTGTGTTTTATTTTAAAAAGATGCCCGTAAAACTGGGTACATTGCATTTTAATATACCGTGCATGCATGTGCATGCATATGTATATACATATACATATGTATATTTATAGAAGGATATCTTAAATTACTTGATTTATGAAAATAAAATGCTGTTATTACACATTTTTTCAAATTATGAATTTCAGTGATATTATAATTGTTTTAATGTAAGTTCTTATACATATACGCATATATCATATTCATTTATTATGTTAGCAAACCTCAAAAACTCTCAGATACCATTTCTCACAGAGTGGCTCTTTTGAAAAATGTTTAAAAAAATGCGCATTTTGACAGCGCTCTCCCGAAACAAAGAGTTTTGTGTCATATTGTCTTTGCTTCACGCATTTGCGTACAAAAGTAAATTAATAAATTAAAAAATGTGTAAAGGCATTGCATGTAAATAATGCCCATATACTTTTAAATGAGCTGTTGTCATTCTGAGAAGAAATGTAAACATACAAAAAATTTCAATACGATAGCCGAAAATGGTGCGGCACAAATTTGCAACTGGGATTCAACAGCAGCAACACTCGCAACTTTAACTTTGCACATGTATACATGTACATACGAGTATATCATATTGGTTTCTTATTATATTGGTTTTTCGACGGCTCCCTATTGTTTTATGACAACATATGTACATATGTAAATACCCATACACTCTCTCTCGTATGCACTTGTCAATAATTTTTGAATATTTGAGGGTGGAACAGAGTACCTACCTATACAAGAAATTATGATCGTCTTAATGTAAGACTAGTAACCAATACCAATTCAAATCCAACCTCGCTCTTGTTCTTTTTTATTGTTTTTTTTTTTTGTTTGTCTGTCGTTTTTGCTTACAGCTGTTAAAATACGATTTGACATTTCCGGTTTTGGTGTTTTTTTAGCTACACATATTTCGTATACATTTAAATTTTAAATTTCGTATTTTACTTGCATTGGAGGGTTATCGTTATTCATTTTTGTTCTTTGCTCTTTGTTTGCCTACATACTTCCGAAAACTTTCGTATTTGCCTGACGCCACACTCACATTTTTTATGTTTATGAAAAATGTAAAATGACAGCTTAAGTAAAGGCATTGTAAGCAGCGAAAGTTTTTCAAAAAGCGAATAAATAAAATAGGATTTATTTCACGCGATTTATTTATGAATTTGTAATGCGATATATTGGACGCTCTGTGTGATGCGGGTAATCTATGCGCAAAGTAGTATTCCAAACATAACTTGGGATTTGTAAAAAGTTGATCGTTCACCGAAAAACTAAAGCAGTTACAAAAACTTAATCGTAATTGCTGACTATGCTGCGCTGTAGTAAATTATTTCGGGTTTTTGAAATTTTTCTATATGGTAAAACTACGCCGTTCTTTTTCAAATAAAAATATATTTAGAGGTCGCACAAAGTGTAATTTGTATTTTAGGGTTGTTTATTTCGCGCATTTATTTATAAAGTGAATACTCAAGGAAACGAAAATGGTTAAATAGATGTTTTGCTCAGTAAAAAGTAAAAGTGAATCAAAACGAAATAAATATTTTTTCATTAACAGATAAATACATTTTTTTGTCACTATTTACCATTTTGATTTTCGATACTAATTTTATAAATTTGAATCAGCTTACTCTTTAAAGTGATGAGTAATATCATATTACTTTGAATGAATTATTCTCATCCACTTTATTAAATATAAAAACTTATTAATAATGAATTATTTGTAGAGATTAAATACAATATAACGGTAACTAAAGCAACCTCGGAATCAGTTCGAATTGACTTTTATTCAGCTGATGTTATTCACTCAAAGCTTATCTACCTAATTGTTGTCTTTGAGAAGGTGGGCATAATGCCCACATGTTAAATAAAAGATATTTTCACCTTTTTAATAGATTAATAGTTTTGAATAGAATTGTCTCTTATCCAAAAAATATTAAAAAGTAGGCGTTGCCACGTCCACTTATCGTAAAATTTCCGTATGTCAATAACAGTGTTAGGTATAGTCACTAAATTTGGTGAACATTTTGCCCTTGATTTCGCTGTTATCATCGTCAAAAAATTTTGAAATCGGACTTTAACCCAAACTAACGCCTACTTTCCATACAAGAAAATTTTTGTAAAATGTAAAAACTTAGTTTTTTTGGTATCTATTGGAACAAATTGAGTAAAATTAAATTTTTCTTGCGATTGGTTTTTCCCTCTTCGTATAATGCCTCCAGTGTGTACCAGGTCGAATACTTTCAGAACTGAACAGCTTTGATCCATTCGCACGACATGACCTACCCAGCGGAGCCATTGCATCCTTATGCGCTTCACTATGTCTATGACCTTGTAAAGCTCGTACACCTCATCGTTCTATCGTCCCCAGTATTAATCCGATGTTGCTATCGCCTATGCTTCGACGCCATACAATGGGACGGGCAGTAGATAATTCGTCTTGATCTCGTTCACCTATAGATTCATTTGCCTCGCTCCTTTTTCTTTGTCTAGTTTGGAAAAGCCAGAAAAGTGCAAATTTTGAGATCGATAATATCAATGTTATCGCTGTTCACCAACAGTTGCACGCTCTTTTAAGATATGGTGTCAGACCGATACAATTATGAAGCTCAAATTATGACCTTCAGCATCCGATTAAAAAGTCCCACGACAAAGGATCATCCTATCTGAAAACTCGTTTGGTATCGAACGGCTCGTCCTTCCCAATTGCAACAGAGCTGCTGTTGTTGCTGAAAGTTATTTTACATAGCCGTATAAGTTTTGCTGGAATACCAAATTCACACATTGCGGCATATATATAATTTCTGCTTGTGCTGTCGAAAACGGCTTTTAAACCTATAAATATACATATCTGCGTATTGTAAATATCTGGTCGATGGCAGATTTATCATGTCTGAAGTCGCACTGAAAAGGTCAATCAGTTTATTGACTGTGAACTTTAGTCTCTCATACAATACGCTCGACAGATCCTTTTACGCAATAATAAGAAGACTGATACCGCGATAATTGGCGCGAGTTGTAGGATATACGAAGGATGTATTGTGGATTGGCTAGAGCATACTTTAATCCCCATCAGCCGGCATGCATTCTTCCAACAATGCTCTTGCAGAGTTGTTTCGCCACCGTATTTGAATATCTCAGCACCGGAAGCTTCGTTTCTCCTTAGACGTGTTATCGCTATAATTTAATCACAACCGAGTAACAATAATCTCCGTAGTAGTCGCAGTTACTATCAATTAGTAGCGTAGGGTTGTGCTCCCTTCTTCTGTAAACCGTCGCACCTTCAAAATAACTTTTTTGAAGCTTTTCCTGTCACTGCACTCATGCATTTCAGTCTCCGTATTCTTCTCACGATGTCGTTCTCCCTCTCGAACAACTCGCGAGGCGCTCGATCGAAGTGAGGCTCTAGCGGCACGACATTTCTCAGTGTTTGACATTCAATTAAGATTGCAGCTTTTCGACTTCAAGCTTTATTTATGACAATGTGCGCGCACTTTTTGCTGCACAGAAGCCTCTGCGGATCTTGGATATGACACGCAAAGGACACTAGATATATGGATTTCATCTATCACAACAAGGTGGATTTGATTACGTGTATGACCAGAACAAGGCAGCTTGATCGATTTTCTTATGCTGGCCTGGTGCTTCATGCAACCATATTTCGGGGCCCAAGTTTGCACCCTTTACATGGGAGCTGAGGAAATTCACACGCTGGGCAGAGGCACCTTCCCAATAAAGGGTTCGGATATACCAGACAGACGCCCACTCGCAACTGTACCTTGCAGGTGAACAGACGCTGCACACTCTGATTAGCACTTTATCGCATAAGACAGAGTGGGCTCACCAGGTCTGTTTTCTGACTTTAACTCATTCCCAAACGGATGTTCCAAGAGCACACTGGGTGAAACCTGCAATGTGCACAATTTTTTTCTCAGTGTGCTTATGTACACTGCCGGCCAATTTACGATATAAACCTGAGCTTAAAGCTTTTTTGGCTTGAGAAGACTCCTCAATAAGAATGTTGTTGCTTAATATATTTAGCATATTATCTGTCTGCAAACAAATACACAAGGTACCTTCAAGCTGAATTAACAGCAAATTCCAAAGTTAATCAAACAACCTTGGTCACTGGAATTTAGTGCTATATAAGCGCTGACGCGGCTGCAGTCACTTTTCTTTTGCTGATATTTACTGGCTGTAATTACCATTGTCACACGGGCTATTATACATAAGTTTCTTTTAAAACCCGCGCTCGTCCATCAGGGGAAGGCTATTACTTTTCCAAGGGTAACTCCTCCACATTTACTGAGTTAAATCCCACCAGAACCAAACATTTCCAGTCCCGATCCAGGTATCGCCATACATAGCGAACAAATTTTAATCACAGCCTTGGTGTGTCTGTAACTTTCGTGTGGACAGCAACGATTAAGCCTTTGAAAATCAGCATCCAGACCAGCTTTAAACGTTTACCACCGCAGTATGATGGAGAAAATCACGCTTTAGCCTGATTGTGAGAATGTTTAATTTGAGGGAAATCAGGAAAAAAACTAAAAGAAACAGAATTTCCATACTACAAAAACAGTTAAAATTAGAAAAAAAAAATTTATAAAAAATGATTTAATGTTTAGTTTTTCTTTAAAAAAAGTAATTGAAAAAGAAGTTAGTTAAACCTAAATATTAAAATCACGAAAATTAATAACGAAGAAATGAAAAAAAAATTTAGTTATAGAAATGTATTGATTGTTTCCAGTAATTTGTAAAAGTGCCGAAAAGATTGGTAAAAGTGGTCAAATTGCAAGTGTGCGCTGTTGTTGCAAAATCACGTCACCTAAAAGAAAAAATATGGTATTTGCCTTTTCGGGTGTTTACGTGTCTAGCTATAAATACAAAAAAACGTAATAAGAAATTCTTCCAAGGTTTTTTTACATGCGTTTCATGTATTTAATACCAATTGCATTAAAATATAAAAACAGTAGCCCGTTTCTGTAAGAAATCGACAAAATTGTCGATTATGGTGATGTCACATCGATTCGATCCAAATTAGTCGATTGATCGGGAAAGAGTGTTTCCGTAAGACTTAATCGAGAAAATATGGAACAGTGAGAGAAATGGAATGCCAATCGACAGAAAATTCATGACATCGGATTAGCAATTACATATTTAAGAAAATCGTATTGTGAAAAGTGAGCATTTTGACCAAAATATGTAAACAAAACATTTAATATTGATAAATAAAGATTGTTTCTATTTCACCTATGAGTTTATTGGTAATTGGTAACCCGACCCGACGTAGTTTTTTGTAATAAAAATACATAAAAGCTTTTAAAATTATCCATATAAAATATATTAACCATAATATACTTACACTGGTCTGTAATTCCACCAGCTTCCATTTTGAATTAAACGAACTGTGTACCCAAACACATGAAAGTCACTTAAATAAGCAATTCTCATCACCTCAACAGCAAGTGAGAACAACAATCGGCAATATTTCATTTCATTTGATTACAGAAACCCTTTCAATCGAGTGTTCCTACTGAAATGAAATGGAACTAATCAGCTGACTATACAGGGTTGTCGATCAATTCGACTAATTTTATTACAGAAACACAATAAGTGAGTGTGACGGCAAATCGAGAATTTCAATCGAGACCATCGATCGAAATGAGTTACAGAAACGGGCTACAGATAAGAAAAAATATTAGAGTAAAGAAATGTTTGTGTGTCCACCCAATCCCAGCTAAAAAAAAAACAAATCCACAGACGCTGAAAGGTAAGTAAGTACTTTCAACATTTTATTGCTTTAGTCTAATATTTCAGTAAGCAGAGCCCGATCGACCAGGCAACCGAACTCCTAATTAGGTAGATAAGCATGTGTCAACGCATGCTTAGGTAAATATGTTTATAAATACATGGGTATGGTGACATGCTGATGTAAGCTTTCGAATGCATCTATGTTTGTACTTGCTTCTCTCCACGCGCCTATCGTACTGGTGACAGCTTGCGTAGCAACAATTATATTTTTTTAGCATTTGGTTATAAAAATTGCCAACAAAATAATACGCATTTAACTAAGAAAAATTTGCATATGTACGTACATACTTACATATACATGCATATGTAGATCATAAACCAACAACGGCCGCTTTGCATTCGACCTGCGTAAAAGCTCAAAGCTTTGTACTGAAGTATGTATGTATGTATATAGATCGTGTAGATCATCGTAGTTTCCAATATTTTCGAGCACTTAAATTTAGTGTTAATATGAATATGTAGGGGTGCAATGGGGTACAGTGGTGCTTCTGGGTATGCGGTTACAGTTGCACGGCTTTACTCAATCCCTACTCTTACGTCCAAGTTCGTGCAAGTTAACGGCAGTCCACACATAACGGCTCAATAGCAATTGTAAACAATAATGCTCTTATCTAAGAATTGCATTGCAAAGCAAGAAATGTAACTTATAAATATTTTCCTCTTCTTATGGAAACTTTTGGAAATAGATACTTTTGGATATTCCTTTGTTCTTCAAAAAGAATTTCATCACTGACTGATGCAATGATCAAGCGTCATTGTGAAATAGTTTTTAAGTAAACAATTGTAAGTAGATAAATAAGACAGGCTTTGGTAAATAAAGTTCAGTTATTGATTTTGACTCAACAAGTCTGCTGTTTGACTTAAACACCCGCAATCTACGGAGTGTAAAGTAATTTTTTAAAAAGACTTTTCCAGTAAGGAAAAGCATAATTGGCGCCCAACGTGGGGCACATGCTAATAAAAAAAAACCGCGAGTGTTAAAGAATATCCTAAATTTAAAGGATTCTTTTCGTGGTGCGTGTGCATAAAGACAGCAGCAGGTAAACAAATAAGAACATCTTTACAATCAACTACCGCCAGCATAAAGACAGCAGCAGGTAAACAACATTAACAACAACATCTTTACAATCAACTACTGCCAGCATAAGGTCAGCAGCAGGTAAACAAATAAGAACATCTCTACAATCAACTACTGCCAGCATAAGGACAGCAGCAGGTAAACAAATAAGCACATCTCTACAATCAACTACCGCCAGCATAAAGACAGCAGCAGGCTGTTTAATCCAAAAATCTACCTTAAGGTAATTTATATATGGGAAATACCCCATCTTAGTTAAAATAAACTAAGTTATATTACATATATTTATATTGTTGTAATAACTGTGGCACAGACCACAATAGTAACAAGTGAACGAAATTAAAAGTAAATAATAAAAATATAATGGCGAACAGTGACGTGTTAACAGTAGAACTAATCACCAGACTGATAGCTGACAGCAATTTAGGTCTGAAGCAGGAACTTGAGAGACTTAAATCTCAAGTAGAAGTAGGAAGTCGTAGGGCAGAAACAATAAGTGAAAAGAGGCAGAAACAATAAGTGAAAATATAGCGTGCCAGGAGTCCCTAGACGTAATAAGGTCATTACCAGAGTTTCCCGGTAAATTAAATGCATATGTGAGTTGGAGAGAGGCGGCTCACAATGCCATGAGTTTGTATACTAGGAGGAGTAGGAGATACTTCGCCGCCTTAACTATCCTTAGAAATAAGGTAACGCAGGACGCGAATGACATTTTAACGAATCACGGTACGGTTCTAAATTTTGATGCGATAGTCGCTCGGCTCGACTTCGCGTACTCTGACAAACGTCCCATTCATATAATTGAACTGGGACTTAGCGTTTTGAGGCAGGGTTCGATGTCAGTAATCGATTACTATAACGTTGTCAACAGGAAGTTGACTTTGTTAATAAACAAAACTATTATGACACACAATAGTACATCGGATTTAACCAAAGAGTTAAATAAAAAGAATAGGGATCATGCCCTTAGGATTTTTATAACGGGACTAAACGCGCCATTGAGAGATATAATATTCTCTCTGAATCCGCAGGATTTACCTGATGCTTTGGCTAAAGCGCAGGAACTTGAGTCAAACAACCAGAGAGCGTTGTTTGCTCAAAATTTCGCTATCCAAAAAAAAGAAAGGCTAAACCGACAAATTATTCAAATAATAACTTGAGGTTTCCCCAAAAAACAAACATACCAAAACCCGAGGCGATGGATATAGATCCATCCATTTCGAGATTTAGGAGAAACGCCAATACTAAATCTCAACAAAACAATGGATTTTATAACCAAACTGCGCGAATGGCTAGCACTAGTGCTCAAGCAAATAAGGGGCAACAAAAGTATGGGGCTCAAGCCCAAGATTTACATGGAATAAAGAGGCAACGTGAGAGCAACAATAGCTCCAGGCCTCAGGAAAAGGCGCAACGAATAAATAATTTAAACGAAAACCATTTTTTAGGGGAAGAGGGGACGAACTCCCCTACATCAACCTCTACGACAAAAAATTAAAAAGAAACCTAAAAGCTCTTGTCGACACGGGAGCAACCTCTTGCTATATAAAGGAGGGGATATACGATAATAGAAATGAATTATCAATTCACAAAAGGGTAAAAACGATAAATGGTTATTCCATCATCAAGTTTTACCATTTGATAACTTTATTTGGAGTACAACAAATTTTCTACGAAATAGAAAAGTTAGAATCCGATCTCCTATTAGGGTATAATTTATTAAAAAAAGTCGAAGCACGTATTGACGTGTGTAATGGGAAAATTTTTTATAAAAATATAAGTGACAATGAAATGATTGAAAAAAGCATGAGCATCAAAGTTCATGAAGAGAATAAACAAATATTTTTAAACCCCTTGGAACAAAAAGTTTCTAAGGCTCCCGCCGATGAATTTACCGGCAAGTTAAAAAATAAAGATGGTAAGAAAATTACTGTCAAAAACAAAACTGTGGAACAAAAAGTTTCTACAGAGCCCGCCGATGAATTTACCGGCAAGTTAAAAAAGAAAAATGGTAAGAAAATTACGGTTAAAAACAATACTGTGGAACAAAAAGTTTCTACAAAGCCCGCCGATGAATTTACCGGCAATTTAATGATAAAAAAATATTTTGCTTTGGGACACGAAGATCTTAAAGTGCCAGCCGATGACTTTACCGGCAATATCGATAACTGTTCAATACTGGGCGAAAGAGGTTCGGAAATAACAGATGATAAATACATAAAAAACAATATCAGAAAAATACATCCTGAGGTCGATACGAGTTTTCCATTCAGAACAGACGTAAAAGCAGTAATAAGAACGGAGGGCAAAGATCCTATTTGGAGTAGGCAATATCCCTATCCCCTTTCTGTAAATTCGTTTGTGAATAAGGAAATCGACAGGATGTTGAACGAAGAAATCATAAGGCCAAGTAGAAGTCCTTATAACTCGCCCATTTGGGTAGTACCGAAAAAAGGTACACACGATGATGGTTCACCGAAGTTCAGATTGGTTATAGATTACAAAAAACTTAACGAGCAAACCATTCCCGATCGTTATCCTATCCCGGATACCAACATAATTCTGTCAAATTTAGGGAAAGCAAAATACTTTTCCAGCATTGACTTGGAGTCCGGCTTTCACCAAATTTTAATGTTTGAAGGCGACATAGAAAAGACGGCATTTTCCATTAATAATGGAAAGTATGAGTTCTTGCGAATGCCCTTCGGCCTTAAAAACGCTCCTAGAATTTTTCAAAGAGCAATGGATGATATATTGCGCGATTATATTGGAAAAATATGTCACGTGTACATGGATGACATCATTATTTTTTCTGAAAGCAAGGAACAACACATGAAAGACTTGGAATTAATAATTGGAATTCTAAGCAGAGCTAATATGAAGATTTCTCTTGAAAAATCGAAATTTTTTGAAATTCAAATAGAATTTTTGGGTTACATTATAGCCCAAGATACTATCAAAACCGATCCACATAAAATTGAGTTAATGCTTAATTATCCCTTACCCAAAAGTTTACGGGAATTAAGAGGTTTTATGGGCATTACGGGATATTATCGCAAATTCGTTAAGGATTACGCGGCGATTGCAAAGCCTTTGACAAAGTATTTGTCAGCAGAAAATGGTAGAGTCTCAAAAAATATCTCGAAAAAAGTTATGATTGAAATTGATGAAGCAGGAATATCTGCATTCAATAAGCTAAAGAAACATTTAGCGTCAGAAATGGAATTGACGCAACCCGATTATTCAAAGAAACTTGTACTGACTACCGACGCTTCTAATGTTGCAATAGGCGCGGTACTTTCACAAGAAAATAAACCAATTACGTTTATCTCTAGAACTCTTAATAAAACAGAGAGAAATTATGCTACTAATGAAAAAGAATTATACGCTATAGTATGGGCATTAAAAAATCTTCGGAATTATCTTTATGGGGTGACAAATCTTGAAATCCATACGGATCATCAACCATTGACCTTTGCATTGTCCACCCGTAACCCCAACTCCAAAATGAAAAGATGGCATGCGTTTATCGAGGAATTTTCTCCAAAATTTGTCTATCAGCCAGGAAAAACAAATATTGTAGCTGATGCGCTATCACGCCTCGAAGTGAACAATTTGTCAAATGATTCAACAGATGACGAATCACAACATTCTGCAGAAAGTAGCGACAATGTTTGCATACAGGAAACAAAAAAACCTTTAAACCAATTTAAACAACAAATTATATTATGCAAAAACAGGTTCACCATTCATGAACTAATCACAAGTTTTGGCAATAAAAGGCATTTAATTGAATATGATACCGTTGAAAATTTGCTCACCATTTTGAAAGAGTATATTGAACCAAAATTGGTGACTGCCATTCATTGTACACGAAATACAACGTCCTCTAAGGGAAACATTCCATAACAAATTTGTACACACTAGACTATTTCCAATGGACATTCCTAACAGAGAAGACCAAGCAGGCATAATTGAACAGACTCATAATAGAGCTCATCGCAATTATGTCGAAAATACAAAACAAATAGAAAAACTCTATTATTGGCCAGAGATGCGAAAACAACTAAAACAATATGGGCAAAACTGTATAACTTGCAACAAAAATAAGTATGATCGTCATCCTAAAAAAATTCCAATAGGCAAAGCTCCTATTCCGGATAAAGAAGGCGAACAATTGCATCTTGACATTTTTTACGCTCAAAAATTAAAATTTATAACATGTATAGACGCTTACTCTAAGTTCCTAATATTAAAACACATAGAAGACAAAACAAACATAGAGGAAAAAGTTGTGGAATTGTTCCAGACATTCCCAGATGTAAAACGAATCACATTAGACAATGAGCCTAGCTTCACAACACCCCAATTTAAATCATTAATGCAAAGATTGAAAGTAGAAATTTATTTTTGCGATCCATGCCATAGTACAAGTAATGGACAAATAGAAGGGGTCCATTCAACACTAATAGAAATCGCAAGATGCATAAAAGAAGAATGTATGCCGGTCAACAATACAATTTAACAATCCATTCGGTCACAAACTTGAAACCGAAAGATGTTTTTCATAATACAATAAATCATGAAATGTTAGCCGAAACTCTAAAACAAGCGCAAGAAAAAATGCTTGCATCCCATAATAAAAACAGAGTAGAAAAGCAATTCCACCCAGGTGAAATTGTATATGAAAAAATTGTAGGCGAAAGGAATAAGCTGAAACCCAGATATAAAAGACAACAAGTAAAGGAAAATTTGGGGAATAAAATAATAATAAGTAATAGGAACAGAGTTATACATAAAGATAATATAAAAACATAATTTTTGTTTTATACATATACAGATCTTCAATATGCTACTTCTAATGCTTGCGACAATAATTGGCTCAGCGGCAGCTGATATTATTGACTACACTCGACAGGATTACGTACTTATTGAAAACGGAGATGTCTCAATTTACGAACATTATGGGGACATTTTTCACATTACGAATTTAACATATTTCGAAAATATTATAGAAAAGGAAAAACAAAATTTGTATGACAGTGTTCGCTATAACAAAGATAATAATGATGAGATAGTAGTCAGAAATTCCGAAACCGAATCAGAAATTATAGTAATTGAAACGTTATTAGGACAATTAAAACAAAATCACATTAGGCATAGGAGAGGCATTGATGAACTGGGAACACTCTGGAAATGGATAGCAGGAACTCCTGATCATGACGATTTTGTGAGAATTAATGATAAATTAGAGGAATTAGTTGCAAATAACAATAAACAGTTTACAACGAATTCAGAAATTTTTAAAATTATAACAGAATTAACAGACGATAAGGAAAAAAAGAAATCAATTCATTATGCATGAACTTGAAAACCTGATAAATACAATTACATTTGGAAAAATAGGAATTTTAAATCCGACTATTTTGCACTTTGACGAAATAAAAAACATCACATACTACCAGCACGGTACAATGACAGTGACAGACTTAATGGACATTTCAGAATTTAAAATTGTTCAAAAAAATGATATAATTGTACTTTATATAAAATATCCAAAAATTGATTTAACATGTAGTTATTACGAAGTAAGAGCAGTAGCTCAACTAGACGGTAAGCTATTAATTGAACAAAATATAACTAAGTGTAAAGATAAGTTTCTAAATGTTAAAAATTGTAAAACGGAAATCACAAATACGTATTGTAAATTAAGCAAACAGACTTCATGTTTATCGGAAATTTTAAACAGAAAACAGGGAAAATGTAATAAAATAAAAGAAAGAAATTCACCAATTGAAATTATAAAACAAGGGGCAATATTGATTTCAGGAGAAAATATTGTCGAAAATCAAACATTATCTGGAGCATATTTAATCACATTTGGAAATCAAAGCATTATAAATAATATCACGTACGAAAATACGGAAGCCAAAATTTGGAATTATTTAAAGTATGACTATGTAAATAACTTTGAAATTTTAAAATATATAGAAACAACCAATAAACAGTTGAGATTGGAAAATATAAATATTTTAGGCGAAGGAAATAAAAATATTAAAACACATTTATCCTTTGGGTATATTGTCATAATTGTATGCATAATTTTAGTAATTTACATTTATATGAAATTCCAAAGATTACATACAACTGCCGAACAAAACGAAAATGTAGAAATTCAAGAAAATACTTACAAAATCATTTTGAATCAAATAGAGAAATTAACAGAAAATAATGTAGAATCGGGGACGATTCATCTTAGAGAGAGGGGAGTTAACGGCAGTCCACACATAACGGCTCAATAGCAATTGTAAACAATAATGCTCTTATCTAAGAATTGCATTGCAAAGCAAGAAATGTAACTTATAAATATTTTCCTCTTCTTATGGAAACTTTTGGAAATAGATACTTTTGGATATTCCTTTGTTCTTCAAAAAGAATTTCATCACTGACTGATGCAATGATCAAGCGTCATTGTGAAATAGTTTTTAAGTAAACAATTGTAAGTAGATAAATAAGACAGGCTTTGGTAAATAAAGTTCAGTTATTGATTTTGACTCAACAAGTCTGCTGTTTGACTTAAACACCCGCAATCTACGGAGTGTAAAGTAATTTTTTAAAAAGACTTTTCCAGTAAGGAAAAGCATAATTTGCACCCTGGGCAACGTGAGCAACCCATGTGCGAGATGCGGTAACCAACCCCTGTGGAGCCTTGGGTCACGGCTAATAGAGCGGGAGCTTAAGTGGAGCCACTCCGACATATTCAGTTTAAGGGTCCGCTAAAGTCCGCAGCGTCTGTTCACTAGGAGGTGCGGCTGCAAGCTGGCGTCTGTCTTGGATCAATCGGCTCCCTATATAAACGAGTTCAAATTTTCACCCCCAGCAATGGGTTGTGCGCAGGACTTGGAACCCGCTACGTAAAAAACAACTTTCAATGAAAAGGAAAACAAAGCCTCAGATGAGACCGCCTTTTTTGATTACGACCACGGCGTATGTATTAAGGACAACAATTTGAGGGCATGCACCTTGAATGTACGGACCATTAATTGGGAAGGTGCCTCAGCCCGGCTGGTTGATGTCCTCAGCAGAGCAACGGCTGACATCACCGCCATCCAAGAGATGCGATGGACGGGGCAAGGGAAAAAATCGATAGGCCCTTGCGACATCTACTACAGCTGCCATGTAAAGGAGCGCAAATTTGGTGTCGGATTTGTGGTGGGAGAGAGACTTCGCCGTAAAGTACTGTCGTTCACTCCGGTGTCGCTCAATCCGCATCAAGGGGAGATTATTCAACACCTCCTTGATTTGAGCCCACGTCCCGACGAAAGAGATGGATGATGGGACCAAAAATCGCTTCTACCATCAGCTTGGCCGCACGCATAAGCAGTGCCCCACCACGATATAAAAATCGTGCTTGGCGATTTCAATGCCAAGGTGGGGAAGGAGGGCATCTTTGGTTCCACAGTCGGAAAATTCAGTCTCCACGACGAAACGTCCGATAACGGATTAAGACTGATCGACTTCGCCGGGGCCCTGTAGTAGCAGGTTCCAGCAAAAGAAGAATCGCCAGGCTACGTGGCTGTCTCCAGATGGTAAGACACGAAACCAAATCGACCACGTTGTGATAGACGGAAGGCATGCTTCCATTGTCCTAAATGTGCGCACGATCCGAGGAGCCAACATCGACTCGGATAATTTTCTTGTGGCAGCTAAGATCCGTACGCGCCTCTGTGCGGCAAAAAGCGCACGCAAATGAACACAAGGAAAGCTGCAACCGCAACAGACAGCCACCCACTTCGCCACCCGACTTGCGCTCTTGCTCTCTGAGAGCAATAATAAACAGAACGATATTTCCGAGCAGTGGAACCATATTTCTCGCTGTCTACATACCGCCGCTGAAGAATCCATCGGATTTCAGCGAGTCCGAAAGAACAACTGGTATGACGAAGAATGTCGCGCCGCTACGGAACGTAAAGACGCTGCCTACAGGGCCACAATGCGATCGGGCGCAACGCGAGCTGTGCGGGAGCGTTATCGTGAGTTGAAGAAGGAAGCAAGACGCATTTTTCGTGAGAAAAAGAGAGAGGTCGAAATGCGTGAGTGCGAAGAGCTTGAGATGCTGGCCGACAGGAAAAGCGCCCGAAAAATTTTTCAAAAAGTATGGCGGCTAACAGAAGGTTTCAAGACCGGGGCGAATTCCTGTAAGAATGACAACGGCGAACTGGTGACTGATGTCCACAGTATACTTAAATTGTGGAGGGAGCACTTCTCCACACTGCTTAATGGAAGCAATTGCAACAACCGTGGAGAAGATGCTGAACCCGAATCCCCAATCACTGATGATGGGCGCGATGTACCATCACCCGACTATGACGTTATTCGAAAAGCGAAAGAACGGCTGAAGAACAACAAAGCTCCGTGGCCGAGGGATTTCCAGCTGAGTTCTTCAAGTACGGCGGAGAGGAGCTGGTTAAGTGCATGCACGAGCTTATTTTTAGAATATGTCGCATGCCTGCTGATTGGAAGGGTGATCCTGCAGTCTGTGCCAATTATCGCGGGATTAGCCTTCTTAACATCGCGTAGAAAGTTCTGTTAAGTGTATTTTGTGAAAGACTTAAGCTCACCGTCAACGAACTGATTGGACCTTATCAGTGTGGCTTTAGACCTGGTAAATCCACCACCGACCAGATATTCACAATACGCCAGATCTTGGAAAAGACCATAGAAAGAATAATCGACACACACCATCTTTTTGTCGACTTCAAAGCCACCTACGACAGCACGAAAAGAAGTTTCCTATATGCTGCAATGTTTGAATTTGGTATCCCCGCAAAACTTATACGGCTATGTAAAATGACGTTAAGCAACACCACCAGCTCCGTCAAGATAGGGAAGAACCTATCCGAGCCGTTTGATACCAAACGAGGTTTCAGACAGGGTGACTATCTTTCGTGCGATTTCTTTAACCGGATGCTGGGGAAGATAATTCGAGCCGCAGAACTAAATCGGTCACGTAGCATCTTTTATAAGAGTGTGCAATTGCTGGCGTACGCCGATGACATTGATATCCTCGGTCTTAACAACCGCAAATCAAATGGGTCTGGAGGTGAACGAGAGCAAGACGAATTATATCCTGTCATCAAATAGACAGTCGACACATTCACGACTGGGATCAAACATCAATAACAGCGTCAGCCTTGAAATCCAACGCAGAATCTCTCTTGCCAACAAGTGCAACTTCGGACTGAGTAGGCAATTGAGCAGTAAAGTCCTCTCTCGACGGACAAAAAATATACTCTATAAGTCTGTCATCATGCCCCTCCTATTGTATGACGCAGAAGCATGGACGATGACAACATCAGATGAGAGGGCTCTTGGAGTGTTCGAGAGAAAGATTCTTCGAAAGATTTATGGACCTTTGCGTCTTTGCGACGGCGAATACCGCGTTCGATGGAACGATGAGCTGTACGAGCTTTACAATCACGTAGATATAGTGCAGCGAATTAAGAATCAGCGGCTTCGCTGGCTAGGTCACGTTGTTCGAATGGATGAAATAGCTCCAGCCCTGAAGGTTTTTGACGCGGTACCCGTGGGTGGTAGCAGAGGAAAAGGAAGACCTCCTCTGCGTTGGAAAGACCAAGTGGAGAAAGACTTGGCTTTACTTGGGATTTCCAATTGGCGCCAGTTAGCACGAGGTAGGGACAGCTGGCGTGCTTTGTTGACCTCGGCCAAAATCGCTTAGGCGGTTAATGCGCCAATTAAGTAAGTAAGTATGAATATGTAGAATTGTATCTTAAACTCAACAGCTTAATTCACTTAAGTAAATTGTAAAGTATAGAAACTTAATGTTGACCGACGAGAGTTTAACGGGGTTGAAAACGATTCAGGGTTTTAAAATAAATAGCACAGACTTGAACCGGTGAAATAACTGGTTTGCTTGGAGCACACCTTCAAACAATGTATGTATATACATGTATAGTATTTTGGTTTATATTTATTTATTTAATAAAACTTATACTATAATTAATACAAAATAAAATATTGTAGTTTAACAAAACGTTATTGCGTCTAATTTCAAATGACGAATGAATGACTACCATCATAAAAGAAAAAGCACTATTACCAACTTCAATCCAGGTATTGAGTGTTGCCAGCTGACATTAAATCTAAAATGTAAGGGTAGGACCCTACATCACTGCCTTTCCAAAAATATCGTTAGGTTCAAAATATAATTCATCATGCAGCTACCTCTTCTGTTGGAAAATATGCTGGTTTTAATCTGTCTATCGAAACAGTGACCAGTTTTGACTTAATTACAATAGTGTACGTCTTCGGGTACCTATTAATAACCAGGTACGGGCCATGATACGGTGCTTTGAGTGGTGAACGTATTGTGTCGTCTCGGAGGAACACATGACTACAGAAGCGCAGGTCTTTTGGTATGAATACTGCCGTTCTTCTATGTTGTGATGTGTTCGTGGGTTTCATTTGTTCAAAATGTTGTCTTAATCCTTTTATAAAAGTATGTACGTCGGCATATGAGTCCTCGGTGTCTTCGAGGATTATACTTGGCAAACGGATTGTTTGCCCATATAACATTTCGGCTACAGATGCTCCCAGATCGTCTTTTACTGCTGTTCGTAGTCCAAGAAGAACTATGGGCAATACGTCAACCCAGTTTGCGTTAGCCTTATGACATTTCAAAGCGGCTTTCAAAACTCGATGCCATCTCTCCACCAATCCGTTCGCCTGAGGATGGTAGCTCGTGGTATGGATGTGCTTAGCTCCTAGGAGCTTGACCAGTTGTTGAAAAAGGCTGCATTCAAATTGTCGTCCTTGATCTGTGGTGATAAACTTTGGAACACCGAATCTGCTTATCCATCCTCTAACTAATTCTTTTGCCACGGTCTCAGCTGTCATATCTGTCAAGGGAATGGCTTCAATCCACCTTGAAAATCTATCGACGCACGTTAAACAGTAAGTGTAGCCGCTCGATGACGGAAAAGGTCCGACTATGTCAATATTTATATGCTCGAAACGTTGGTTAGGCACGGCGAATGTCCCCAACTCGCTTTTCGTATGACGTGAAATTTTGCACCTTTGGCATGCAGGGCAACTTTGTACGCGTGCTCTTATATCCGAACTCATGCCTTTCCAGACAAAGTCTTTGGATATGAGTTTGATTGTTGACTTTGCCCCTGGGTGCGCTAAACCATGTATGGCGTTGAAAACTACTTGGCGCAGTACTATTGGAATGTATGGTCGTAACCGATCAGTCGACTTATCACATATAATTTCCACGTTCGTGCCTGACTGCGTGTGCCTCACCAACTGCAGTGAGGTGTTTCCATTGAGTAATTCGATTAGTTCCTCGCTTCCCTTTTGTTCGTCGTGCAATATTCTTAAATCAACTGGTGATGGTGTTGTAAACGTCTCGATCCTCGACAGCATATCGGCGACAAAGTTTTCAGATCCGCTTATATGCTTAATGTCTGATGAAAATTGGCTTATAAAATTAAGCTGTCGAGTTTGACGGGGCGAAAGTTTTTCCCATTTCTGTTCGAATACATGCACCAACGCCTTATGATCTGTGAATATGGTGAAACTAGTTCCTTCCAGGAAATAGCGAAAATGTCGAATTGCTCTGTATATTGCTAGCAGTTCACGATCATACGCACTATAACGCTGCTCTGTTGACGTAAATTTCATCGAAAAGAAACCCAATGGTTGCCATGCTCCATCAACTAGCTGATTCAATGCCGCCCCCATAGCGAAATCCGAAGCGTCGGTCATTAATGCGATGGCTGCTCCTCTAACAGGATAGGTGATCAATGCAGCATTGGCCAATTGTGTCTTAAGTTCTTTAAACGCGTTAGTTGTTTCGGTTGTCCAATTAAGCTTCGTTCGGTATTTTTTCTTACATGGACCCATCATCGTTTGTAACGGTGCCTGGACAGCAGCTGCATGCGGCAGAAATCTTCTGTAAAAATTAATTGCTCCCAAAAAACTGCGGAGCTCATGAACTTCTTTCGGCTTTTTACAATCAAGGATACCCTTAACCTTTCGTGGTAGTGGTGTTATACCTTTTCGCGTCACTAGATGACCTAGAAACTCAACTTCGTGTTGAGCGATTTGGCATTTATCGATATTTATAACAATACCGTGTTCCCTGTATCGCTGGAATAACTGTTCGAGTCATATGTCATATATTTGAATTCAAATAATCCAAAGGGTGTGATTATCGCAGTTTTCGGTACATCTGATGGGTTAACAGGGATTTGATGGTATGCTTTTTTACAGTCCACCACAGAAAATAAAGTTTTATTATGCAATTCGCAGGCGAAATCTTAGATGTGGCGAACGGGGTAGCTGTCTGCGATCGTCTTAGCGTTTAGCCGTCTATAATCCCCGCACGGACGCCAGGAACCGTTGGACTTCTTAACCATATGTAAAGGGCTGGCCCATTGCCCTTTTGACCTCTGACATATCCCACGCTCTAAAAGATACTCAAATTCTTTCTTCGCTATTTCGAGTTTCTCAGGTGAGAGTCGTCGCGCCTTTTGCGTGATAGGCGCTCCTTTCGTTTCTATGTAATGTTGAGTTGCGGTTGTATGTTTTGTAACTTTTTTTTTGAATCATCTGTTAAGTCAGCAAAACGCGTAATTAGCTTGTGAAAATTATCTGCCCCTTTAAGTAAAGCAGTATTTTGTGACATTTTTGCAATTTGGCAAACGGTATGTAATTTCGTTTTCCGATCTATTACCATTTTGTTCTTAATGTCTACTAAAATGTCGAAATTATGTAAAAAATCTGCCCCTATAATTGGTTGTGCCACATCCGCCAATATGAATACCCAACTGAATTTCTTTTGTAAACCCAGATCTAATGTCAAAAGTTTTCTTCCGTAGGTGTTAATTTGGGTATTGTTTGCTGCGATTAGCTTCAATAGCGAGAGTTCTGCGTCTTTGTTAAATTTTTTAGGGATAACCGATATTTCGGCGCCCGTGTCGATCAAAAACTTGAATGACGTAATTTTATCGCGAATATATAAACGGCATGAATTTATGTTCTCCGAATTTGCCGCCCGAAACGGAGGACTTACTAGTTTTCCGCTTTTGGGGCAATATATGTACAAGGAGGACGACACTTCGTCGCTCGTTCACCAAATGTTTGATGATACCAACAAATACCGCGTAATGTTTCGTTGCGTGCCACGTGCACCACCTTGGGGCGAGTGACCTTATGCCGAGTGTCATAGTCTGCGCGACTAACTCGATTTTCGCACTCAAGACGTTCAATTCTATGCGCTAAATCCAATAAAGTGCTATCTGTAATCTCTGTTGCATTGACCGTACTTACATGCTGTGTTGTAGCAATGTTTATAATATCATCTGCTTTTGTCGCCAGAGACTCGACATCCCCCTCTAATGTTGACAAAATTTGTTGAACATGAACCGGCAAGCGATGTAACCAAAGCGATTTGAGTATTTCTTTGTCCAGACGATGACTTGCCAGCTCCTTCATTTCACGAAGCAGCGCGGTTGGTTTTTTATTGTTTAATTCACAGTCTCCAAACAATCGTTTAAGACGTGCTTCCTTTGATTCTCCAAAATCGTTAATTAATCTCTCCTTTATTGCTTCGTATTTAGCAGTTGCCGGAGGTGATGAAATTATATCACTTGCATGCGATAGAATCGCTGAGTCCACTTCAGCAACTACCGTATAAAATTTTGTTGCATCCGAGGTGATTCCAGCGCGTGCGAATTGCGCCTCCACTTGTGCGAACCAGAGTCTGGGGCCGGGCTTCCAGAACGGCGGCGGTTTGACGGAGAGTCGTGCCAGTTGAGGCAGTGCAATTGCATCTTGGAAGTTATCATCTTGTTCCTCGGGCATCTTGTGTTCGTTAACGGGGTCACCAGTTATAGTATTTTGGTTTATATTTATTTATTTAATAAAACTTATACTATAATTAATACAAAATAAAATATTGTAGTTTAACAAAACGTTATTGCGTCTAATTTCAAATGACGAATGAATGACTACCATCATAAAAGAAAAAGCACTATTACCAACTTCAATCCAGGTATTGAGTGTTGCCAGCTGACATTAAATCTAAAATGTAAGGGTAGGACCCTACACATATAATGGTTACACATCCACATTTAAATATGACACATAAATAGTAAAGGTATTACTTAAAGCATAAACATTTATTGAAGTACAATTAAAGAATGTCTATTTGAAAGGCTTTTCCAAAGAATTTTTGAACTAAAATATGCACGTTTATATTTATACAATACACATATTTATGTATGTACATGTGTACATATATACATATATTTCTTATTTATAAATTTAATTTTACAAATTCAGATGATTTAAATTTATACTTATTTTAAAAGCTTATACGAATTTTTCGTAAAAATAAAAATGATTCTATGAATTGTTTCTTTTTGAACAACTATTAATAATAATAATAATTTGACCTTTACATTATATGTATACATAGCTCAGTGTTTGGCCAAGCTCTTCTACCATTTGAAGTGTGCGTCTTTAAATTTTACCACAAATGGAGGGACCTACAGTTTTATGTAGACCACGAACGGCAGACTTTTTCATGGCAGATCTACCGTCGGATGTTTGCTATTGCCTGCCGAGGGGCGACCGCTATTTGTTTTCGTTAATTAAATAATAGTATCTATTTGTAAATATGCTTGCTCTAAAGTCGTAGAAATTAAACTTAAAGTTGAACATGCTTTTATCCACAGTTATAGTTTTCACTTTTTTCTCTGTGTAATTATGTCAATATATAAAAATTCTCTGTGTGGAGAGAATAAAATGTTTCATCAAAACTAAAAATATTGTTTTTCTAAGCGATACATTTTGTATAATTTCTAACGTAAGCAAACAGCTAGCGCTTTAAAGTATCGATTAAATTTTCTAGCTTATTGTAAATTTAATTCAACAAATTAATAAATATAAATTGCTCAAGTTCATAAATACTCCAGCTAGTCATAGGATCTGCCTAACCTTAAAGTTTAAAATTTATATCCAGGAATTTTCTTGATATTATTTGAAATATTTTTACTAAAAATTTGATAACTATGGTGTAAAATAACGACAGCTAAAAGTAACTCATACATACATATGTACTTCAATTAAAGCAGTTATTCCACTTTTAATTAATGCGAATACAACGCAAAAGCATATTTAGGAATAAGTGTTTAGTTTTTCAGTTCAATTGATGAATGAAATGCTCTGATAAGAATTTTAAGGCCATGACCAATTTTTTAGAATGGTTTTCGGTTCCGTTTTTGTATTTTAAAATGAAAAATGGCGGTCCTGATTTATACAGTACGCTTGAGAATAATTAATAATGCTTCGCTGCAGGCTAAACTTAACAACGATTTCTAGCTAATTTATACTGCGATTTTAATAACTTGAAACTTGCCAGTATTTGTATTTACGCGTTGCATTAAATGCGCGATAGCTAAATTAAACTGTACATACATATGTACATACAAATATCAGTCATTAAAAATATGGAAAATGAAATAAATTATGTATAATCAAAAAGGAAAGTTAATTCCTTGGCGAAGGTTAAAAAAACTTTAAGAAACTAATTTTGCATAAAAGTCACACTTGCTCTTGTGCAAAAGTATGGATAGTCACTTGAGTTCTTATCTACTTGCTTGTGTGACAAACAGTGCGGGTAACATTTTTTGCACTCGTTGAAGTCCATTCACTTTCGTTTGTTACTCCTATTTTAAACTCAACAATTTGCTTTATAATTCATCCTTCTAAATACGCCTTGAGGCTATGATGTACATTATTGTACTTATAAAGAAATGTCGCTCTTTCGCCGAAACCACGTTCATTTTTTTCGACTGCTATTCTACTTGAATGTTTCCCCTGTTGGATGCCCCATTCAACTACTCGTATTTATTTCATTTCCACCTGCATTGTTTTTTTTACATCAAGCGTTGCTTTGACCGCGCCACCATTGTCACTTGTTTCCCAGTATCCAACCGTCCCAGAAAATGTTGACCTGCTTTGTTGCCCATAAGTTTTTGACCATTGTCTACTGATGAAACGCTACCGGCGGCAACAACAACACCAACGAAAATGTTGAAAACAGCAACAATATTAGTGATTGTAGTAGATGATGTTCCTTCATGCAAACAAAGTCATACATACATACATATGTACATACTTACATACATACATATGTACATATATGACCAATTGCATGGCGAGCAAGTGTATGCTGCAGGAAACAACGAAAACGGAAGCAGCTTTGACAACAATAATCAGCGATTGCAAAAGCAACAATAACTTCAGAGAACAACATACATACATGGTACCGAAGAATGACAAGAAGCATGCATTTATACATACAATCATACAAACATAAAAACACACACAAATACAACTTGCAATGAAATGCAAACATACAACTTTGACAATTATATATGTATGTATGTAGACCAAATGCAAACAAATCAATGTCAGTGAAAATGTACGCTTAATCCTGACATTCACTTTCTGCTGCTTGGCATTGCATCAAGTAAGCCTGAACCACCAACGTCTGTCTGCCAAGTCTGTCTTATTATTGTTTTACACAACTAAGAAATTGTTGTTGCAATAAGTTCCGTCATTTCTGTATCATTGTTATTGCAAATTACCCGGGTTGTGACAAATTAGAGGAAGTGCAATTTAATGCAATCTCATCCTTTGCTCAACTTACAACCCAGTAATTACAGTACATATTAAACTTTCCTCTACTATACTCCATTCCGCTGCCCATCTCTGCTTAGTATTATCACTTTCGCTCGAGAGCACAGAACATTCAGCATTTAACACTCAAATCTGCAAATACTCAACTATAATCACGGCAAGCACTAGCTCAAACACCAACGACGGCATTGACAATTCGCTAAGATTATGTAAATATCAAAATGGCAACACGGCAAATGGAAAGAAATGTAACGAAAGGAGTTGATAATGGAGAACTATGCATAACGAGTTACGAAAAGTGAAATTAGCCAAGTACTCGCACATGTCATTACATTTCTTGTGAAAATTGTGTGTGGTGGAAAAGATTTTGAAATGTATGTTATTTAAGAATTAATTAAAAGATCTTCATTATTGTTTTATGCGAATGTGCTTATCATGGTTAGTAAATCTGTCGAAATATCATTTTACACAATCATTATCAACACATAGTTATTCGTACTTATTTTCAGGTATCGGCCCATACAGATAAGCAATTGTCGAGACACAGAAGAAATAGAGAAGGAAGAAAAATGCTATTTATTTTTAACAAAATAGGTGAAGTGAATCTTTTTCAAATACCACAATAAGCTTCATTTACATACAATTCTTTCTTATAGTTTTAATACTAATGAAAGTTTTGTTTATGTTTAAAACTTATTATACAGCTCTCGAGAGTAGAAAAATTCACATAAAATGACACTCTAGAAATAAAATATAAATTTTATTATATAAAAATGTCTTTAATTAGTCTGAAGTTCCCAAGAAAAAAAACGCTCGTATATTTACAGCAACGACAAGATACTTTTTCAAACAACAGAAATAATGAAAAATATCTCTTGTGATTTTTCTTCAGATCTGTATTCTAGGCTTAAGGGGGTCATCTACTCCCAAGGCCTGAAATCGAGCATTTTTTGAAAATAAATTGAGAAGGATCTACTGGATGGATTTAAGAATTTTTTTATTTTATTTTGACTTTAAAACTTTTTGTATTGAATACAAAAAAAAAGCATTGTCGACCTTGAAACGTCATTGACTAAATTGATGTTGAATGGGTCCCGCTTAAGTATAATTCTGGCAAGTTGGGTAATCTGTAATCAGAAACTTAATATTGCTTATAATCACAGTTAACGTAGCTATGTTTTTCCGAAACAGAATTTTTTTATTTTGCAAATTGTAAAATTTATGCAACGATTTGTAAAAATTATCAATTTTCACATAATTTTCTGACATATTAAAGACTATAAAAATAGAACAAATCGTACTCGGGAATACTGCGTGTTTTCACTGAATAATTCAATAAAATTTTTTTTGATATCGGACCAATATTTTTACGAAAAGTCTTATTCGGCAGCAAAAAAACATTACTTTCGGGAAATCGCTTTTAAAGATAAATTACGGTGTATAACTTGATGGAGCCGGGTACATTACGGAGCCCAGAGGCATGCAAAGGAATGTGACTTCAACTAAATCCTCTCTGTGGTGTATTCTTAAATACATATGTATATGTACATAGATTAAAATTAAATAAATATAAATAAAATTAATAAAATTTTGATTTGCGGGTAAAGGAAATTTGCCTTTATTTGGCACATTTTTATGATTTTGTAATATAATCTACGTAAATCATGGCACTTTTTATACATTTCGTAGAAATGGTATATTAATTTTGGTCCGATCTTTGTAAGTACCAGATGGATAAGAGTTAGACCCAGCATAAAGTGCACCGAAATGATCAGGATGATGAGCTGAGTCGATTTAGCAATGTCTTTCTGTCCGTCGGTTTGAACGCAAAATAGTCCCTCAATTTTACAGCTATATGTATGTATGAAATTCGGCAGTCAGGTGCTTTTCCATCGTTTTGAACGCAAATAGTCCTTCATTCTGAATTCAGGTGCTTTTCTATAATGTATTAAACATTTGTCGGAATCGGCCCGATCGTTAGACTATAACGTATATGGGAGCCATTTGTTCAGATATAATATTTTGCCCCAAAACTCCTTTATTTTATCAGCTAAAGGGTTAATTTTCCGCTTTTATAAGTAATACACATACAACAAAAATCAAAAAGATTAAATAAATTAAACATATAGCTCTCATATGACCGATTGTTCAGATATTGCATTCAGCACCATAACCCCTCCATTTAAGCAGATAAAAACATGAAATTTTGCCAAATATTATTTATTATAAGAACAGAACTATGTTAGCAGTGAAAAACTGTAAGATCGGAGAAATATAACCTATATATCAGATACAACCGATATTTCAGATATTGCATTTTGAGCCATTACTCCTTCATTTAATTAGCTAACGACATGAAATTTTTCACAAATATTAGTTATTATTGGCAAAATCGTACAATACAAAAAATTACAAATATAAAACATAAAGCTTCCATAAAACCGATTGTTCAGATATTGCTTTTTGTACCGAACTCCTTCATTTGACCAGCTAAAACTTTAAATATGTTGAAGAGATATCAGAGAAATACAACATACAACTTCCAGACCAATATTCCATTAATAAAATATATGAAGACTTCTGCAACGCCTTTTTTACTTGAATATATAGTATGTATCCAAAAGTGTTGCCAAGTCCAAAAATCCCATTCTTCTCGGGAAAAGCTCATTTTATTTCATTATAAAAATCAAAAATCTTTTTAAATAATATACGATTTTTCTAATGAATGTGATAATGATCATCAGAACAAGAAAAGCTTGTAAAATTTGAATTTTTATTTTTAAAAGCTGATTTAATAACCCATACTGCATTTAAACTCTCTCCTAAGATTATATTTATTTTTAGCGTAGAATACGTCTTACCTTACGGTATGGGCACCCATTTCAGGTTTTTATTGTTGTAATCTCTATTTCTTTAATTATAAGGAAACGGCTCGGTAACTTTTTTTCAAAATTTTTTTGTAGTCAAATGAAGATGTTAGCTTTCGTTTGACATACATTTCATGTTGGTTGATATCTTCCTAATATTTAAATTTCTCAAATGAAAATTGTATAAACACATGCACACAAATATGTGTGTGGTGTTTGGTTGAGTGTTTGCTGTTGGGCGATTTAAATGTACTCGTGCAGCCCTTTCTTTGTATTGCATAATTTTAGGCGGGCAAGTTAAAGTAGAGTAAAGGCAGAGAAAGCGCTGCCAACTACTGCTTATTGGTGGTGATTTTAACACAGAAATCACTTCAAATACTAGATTGGCGAAATTTATGAGCGATACGTTTAATTTGGATTGTATTCGAAATGATGCTCCCACAACTATTGATAACACAACCATTGACTTAGTTTTTGCGAGAAATTTAAATGTTAATTTAAAAACATATTTATCCTATTTTTCCCATCATAAGCCTATATTCTCAAAAGTAACTTTCAAATAATCAAATAGATTTGGGTCTGTTATTTATCATTTATCTTTACTATTGATAACAACCATTGACTTCGTTTTTGCGAGAAATTTAATTGATAATTTAAAAACATTTTTATCCTATTTTCCTATCATAAGCTTATGTATATCATCAAAAGTAACTATCAAATAAAGAAATTCATTTGCTTGCATTATTTATCATTATAAATTATCATTATACATATGTTTTCTGTCTTATCGGATGGCGTATTCTACGTTAAACTTAATGGCCGTGTCTCTGACACAGCCTCCTTCTTTTTTTTTTTTTTAGTTGAGTGTGGCAAAGATGCAACAAAATCGAAACGATGAATATATTTGGAATCATGTATATCCATTTAAAGCTGTTTTATAAGCTACGACTTTCCAGAAGTTAAAACATTTTTTTAGTTTAAAAATATTGTTTTTTTCAGCTTCATTGAAAGAAATGGGAACGTTTGTCCCACTCATCCTGTAGTTCATTGTAAATAACGCTCACATAAGTGGCAACGATTTTAAGTGATTTAACTATAACTTCATAAGTTTTTTCTATGCCTGAAGTTATCAGTCAAAATTTAATAACATTTGCCTCGACTATGAATACAGTTTTTGGACTAGTAGGTCCGACGATTGTAACAGAGCATTAAATCTATTGAAATTATGGGGGAAATCCCACGAGCTGGCAGCGTTGATATACATAGGTACATATCGTTCGGATATAGGAGATGTGAACACAAAATTCGCTAAAAATTTAAAAATCAAGATTTTCGTTTGAAAGTATTAAAAACCAATATTTAAAAGCTGCATTGTACAAGCAACGCTAAAAACTACAGGTTATATGGAGCAAATTAAAAATACTCTATACAAAAATATGACATGTCCTATACTTTGTCTTCAACCGGCCATCCTGATTCTTTTTTTTAATAAACTGAGCACCGAGGGATGACTACCGCCTAATCTTCTAGAAATTTCTCTAGATGGAACTCCTTTTTCTACCAAAGTGAAAATAACCACTTTTTCATCAGACAGTTGCTTGTATTTGTAGCTCATTTTGTATGCCTTCCGACTTAACGATTGATAAATATTTGACGCAATGATTTTTTTTTGTAATATTTTTTATTTTTATTAATCAGAGATAATTTTTATTAATCAGATAAATTTCCATTGGCGCGACAAATACCCCTACAATGAGTGACAGAACCCGCGTTCGCCCAAAATTTTTTAGAGGCAAGTTACGCTTGTAATAATAAACAAAAATAACTTTTGATTTTTTGCTATTTAACCAATTTACCAATTTACTGTTTCGTTCAAAACCATATCTTGATTAAGGTACTGTTATTAATTAACCTTTGATAAGTTTCACTCAAAATTCAATTCAAATGAAAATATTATTTTCTCTATTTTAAATGTTAAAGCTTTAACAAAAGTTTTTATTTATTAATTCTGGTTTTAATTTTTTAGTTTTTAGTTTTTAAATTTACTTTTTATTTTTGTATCTTGATTAAGGTACTGTTAATAAATAAGCTTTGATAAGTTTCACACAAATTTTAATTCAAATGACAATATTATTTTCTGTATTTTAAATGTTAAAGCTTTAAGAAAAATGTTTATTTTTTAATTCTGGTTTTCATTTATTAGTTTTTAAGTTTTCTTTTTATTTTTGTATATAAATATTGGCAAGGAAATCTGAAGTTAAAAATGCAATGAAATGTAAATCACTTCAACTGTTTTGCGTTTGTCCATCCATCTAGTTCATTCTCAGTGACCACAATTGAGAAAATCAATAATAATTCAAAATCAATTAGTAAGCAAGATTTTTGTTCATTTTTATATTTCTGCTCTAATTTGATTTTGCATTTTTTGTTGAGAAAACTAGTAAGGTATCGATGAAATGGAAATGAATTGATTGTTAAATAGCACACAACTGTATCACATACATATTAATATATGCATGTAAGAGTATATTCATATATTTGTGGATGTGCGCAACGAATGAAGGATGTCGGATGTCGATAACCGAGTGAAACATACTAGCAAACATGGTAACCCACTCGTCATTTTCTTCGTCTTATCAGAAACTGTTGAGGATTTAATGTTTTTTTGTAGGAGGAATTCACGAAAGTATATGCACGAAAGTATGTATCTTATCTGTAGTTTGGCTGAGAATTTTAAATCGATTACTGCCTCTTGGCTTTAGGGTGTTTGTTTCGGGTGCTTTTTGCTATGAGGAATATAATAAACAAGAAACATCGATAGTGAAGTGCAGATACGTGCGCGGATGCTAATACGAGTATGTATGTAACATATGTGTTAACTTTCGTTTGTAGAGCCCGTTTTGTTTTTCTCATAAAAGATATGTGTGTATGTGTATTTATATACACATGTAAGAACATTAGACCGTCTTAGGCAAAACAAAAAAACATTTTGCCGTACTTCCGCTAACCTAAAGCATTTTTACATTTCAGAACTTTAAGTATGATACATCCCACTTTTCGCTTCCAATACAATTTTTATTTCCAGCTATGATAAACACTGAAAATAGTTATGCATCGGGAATAAAAAAAAATTATTTTGTAGCCTCCGTCAATGTTTTCCTCTTCTCGACAACTCACCAATAAGTATGACAAAAGAGTTTTACTCTATGATTTCCCTAGAGTTGCAAAAAAATGTTATTTTCGAAATCGCCTTGCAATACGACTTTAGATTCGGGGGGGTCTAATGCGCCGTTTTACATATTGTTAACCGAAAGTCGATTTGTATTTCGCAAGTACAATCGCTTCTTTTTTAAGTTGGAATTAGACCAAATGTACTTATTTTTAGTTACGCCCTCTTGTGAGTTTCATGCGATGCTATGTATATTTGTAGATGATGTTCTGTCTTGTCGTTACTAAGCCTTTGAATTGATGCGGCAATTAAGTAAGTTAAGTGTATGCTTTAAATAAAAATTCTTCATTAAATTAATAATGATTCAATCCAAGTAAGTTCATAGACTACACTTTTGAAAACAAAGACTAAATATTGACGTAAGATTATCCTCTAGATCAGCATGTCCACCCCTGGTTTTGGGAAATCTCAACCCCTTAGTGCCCTATACACATGCGATGTAGGTTAGGTTAGGTTAGGTTAGAGTGGCTGAAACCATCCAGGAGCACGGTGGTACACTTAGGCTGATATTGCCCGTTGTGACACCACTGGCGTAAGTCATTTGCATTCCATCCCTTAGAAATTGAGCCAACGTGTCCGTTTAATGTTGGATAGAAAGTCAAGAATGCCGAATTCAAGTCGGCCAAACAGTCCACGAAATGGTTTTTGGAAAAATGGTTATGCGTCTTAGCCAGGCCTGGACAGTGGCAGAGGTAATGTTTAATACTCGATGTAATTTCTGTATAAAAAATATTAAAAACACATTTCTTTAATTAATTTTTTTTTAACCCAATGAAATGCAGAGTATTCTGTAATTAAACCATTATATACACAAATTTTAAAAAATTATGGAAATTTGTTTTGGGTATGCAATTTTATAGCCCTATGAAAATAAACTATTAATAAGATCAAGTGTGAATTCATTAAAATTTTTTCAGAATTTTTATTGGCGCTCTCCCACAATTTCTTCCATAGGAAAAAATTCGCAGCACGGGCAAGTGTACAAGTTTAAAGTACTTTCATGTAACTACTGAAAGAAATTTAAAACGCCCCATGGAATACTTTAAATTTTTCTTGAATTTTTTCTTCTTGTTTAACGAAGATCAAAAGTGTTTTGTATTCTAATTTAAAAATAACGAAATGTGATTTTGAGAAAAATGAACAGTCAAAAATTGGTATAGGTTGGTTTCCGCTGTTTTTTTATGTACTTTAAATTTTTAAATATCGGCTCAAAGCTCTCAGGTCACTAAAACTGTTATTAAAAATTGTCAATATGTGGCCCGGTTATAATTTTGAGATTGGGTTTATAAAATAAGAGGTACTTACCTAATATACATGGACTAAATTGAGTGAATTTTCGGAATGTCACACCGGTTATCTCTGAAATTTCTTTAAAATATTTAACTAAAATTAATTAAATTATTCAAACTTTCGCAGTATCCTCCGAAAGGCTTGCTTCTGAAAAATGAAATTAAAGTGAAACCATTTTATAAAACATTTTGATTCTATAATAATTTAACTTAGCTTTACTCCCTTATAGTTACTTAAATATGTATTTTAATAATAAATACAACTAATAAAACTGCCAAATAAGTACAATTTTCTTCACTATCGAATATTTTGACAATACTTTGAGTAATTGCGCTTGAGGTAAAAAATCGTTATATCGAAATATCGATATTGTTTTAATATCAATATTATTCGATATTGTTTAAAAATATCGATATGATATATATTGATATGATATATTTTGGAACGATTTTCTGTCATCCTTTGTCAAGTTAGGTTTGCAGACAAACCGGTTCGGCGTTGTGCCATCTTCAGTATCATTTTTCGTTCTGCAAACCAAACATGATAAGGGATGACGGAAAATCATACCAAAATACATCACATTTCAACCCTGTCGGAAACGCCAATAACCAAAAAGAACGTATAACGATATATTTTTTTAATTTGCCCATCCCTAGTGTAGACTCTAGTTATAATAAGACATAGAATGAACCAAAATGGTCCAATATTTAATGGCCCTTTAAGGTCTCAATATTGACCAAGAGTTTTTCCAATATGTCTTACCTTTTTTAGCAACATAAACCAAATAATTATGTCTTGAAATGAATTTGTAGTAAACTGTTAATATAGATTTTTATAAAATGTCAGCAAATTCGATAAAAAAAAAGGTATTCATAACTTCACCCTCAGTAAACGGGTTTCGCAACCTTTTAATTACAACAACACAATTTTCTTTCGTATTATGTCAATAACAACGATGCGCTGTTCAATAATAAACAAGAGAAGAGAAAAAAAAAAAATAAGTAACATAAAAGCGCGTGCGCTATAGCGAATCGCATTTAACCCATCGATATTATATCAATAAGCGTTCCTATGCCAGCGCAACTATCTTGCTTACGTATATAAATACTTATGTAAATATTTTAAATTAAACAAATTTAGGTCCAGGTTGGTGGATAACACACTTAGAGCTTTTAATTATTTGAGATTGCATTTTGATCAAAACAAAGAATAATTCTGGCTCGCTTAAAATGAAATGGGTGATGTATTTAATTTTTACTTGATGTATTTCTTTTTTTACTGAATGGTAATATATTAATATTTAATATTGGTCTCAAACAGTGATTAAAAATAATTTTACTTTAGGTAGGTGCATTTACTTCTTTACCAAATAGTTTACGTTTAAATCTTTTTTGTTCCTCAAAATACCTCTAAATACATACATACATGAATTACAATAAATCGTTCTTTGTTATAATACAACGATTAGAGACGGGTATTACATTTTTTGACAAATTAAAAACTACCAATTAAATCTTAGTAAAATTCGGGATCCCGAGATTGTCCCAAATTGGCATCCCTAGTCAATACGTACAAGCATGTATGTATATTCGAATAAGTGTCTGGTACTGTAAATTATGCCATTTGAGTGCTGCGCTCAATAACCTTAGCCTATATAGACATCAAACAATGGCAGGGCATACCATAATTTCCAGCACTTCAAATTGCCTTCGGATCATTGGTGGCTGAAATTTATGTAAGTATGTATCTGCAGATATGTTTGTCTAAGCCATGAATAGAAATGTTTGTGTGGCAATTTTACTGTTGAGTAGCTACGGTCAGCATTATCAAACTCAACGACATCGTCATGGATAACAACAATATCGCTGCCGACCAAAACCACTCATGCTTCAAACTTTTTATGGAATCATCCCCTCAACCAATTTTTTTAAAGTTCCATTCACGCTTCAACCAGCTTCAATTCCATTCTGCGCTCATTTCGTTGCGCTTTTGTCTTCTCGATTTTCCAACGTCACCCTTCCACAATGAGGTGAATCTTTTAACTTTCCCATAGCAGAAGGATTCACCATTGTAAAAATGCAGTTTTACGCTCGAATTGCTTGGAGACTGATTTCAATCTGTTTTTTCTGTTTTTAAACAATTCTATATTGCTCTTTTTTCCGCAAAATTCGTGCAGATTCGATGTGCTGACCAACTGTCAGTTTGGCAGCAAGTTGTGCTTCAGAGGATGGGTGTGTTTGGATTTGTTCCTGCAGTTGTATACCCCAGTGATTTGATGCCAAGTAGATCATCACTTTTCGTATTTGCCTTTCAATTTGCGGCGAACGGCGGTGGAAGCAAGAGCATGACATGATATAGCAAACACAATAAGATATATGTATAAGAAAACAAATTAAAGATTTTTAGAGAAAACTTTTGAAATTGTTCAGCGTTAGCTATGTACGAGTATATGTATTATAAATGAATATGACGAGATTTAAGAAGGACCGCTAATTTATCCCATCGGTAATTATGACTATAAACTCCACACCAAACACTGACTAAGTGAGAAAAAAAAATTGTTTTTTCTTAGATTCAAAATTTACCTACAAACCTCTGTATTTTGTCATTTTTTAAGCCCTTTCATTTGCGATGATGCCGCTACTTGTGCATGTTGACTGCCAAGTGAGTAGAACAATGGGATTTAGAATAGTTCGAGAAGAAAGCGTAATGGCGGCAGATTAAAATGCAGAGGAGTAGCGTGTGCAAGGGAAGACAGTGAATGTTATCGTAAAACAATTTGCGTAATGAATGAATCGATTAATTACTACTGAGCATTGCACAAATGAAGCATTGAACTGAAAGGATAACAGGCTAAGCAAATATTTTCGTGTGGGGTTACAAATAAACGTAAATACCTACATACATACATACATTCTCAAATAGCTATAGTATACCGTGATTTAAGCAGTTGAATTTGGCCATAGCATAAATGTTTTTCATGTGTTCTTTTTTTAATAAATTTGTATATGTAAAATTTTTCATAAAAATAGTTTGAGTCAAATTTTCAAACTGAAAACAAAATTTTAAAAAATTGTACTATTATTCATAAAAGTTATAACTTTTTGAATATGCAATTTTATAGCCAAATGAATTTTGGAAAAATGCAAGTCTCAAACGGCTCAAATTTCGGTTTCATTTCGACAATTTTTAAAACACTGCATATTGATATCTCTTCTTGATTCAAACGCATACATTTTATCAAAATTTTTATTGATTTACATACCGACGGACTTGCCCATTACTAGGGGTGTAAAATCGCACGACACGAGATAATGCGCTCACCAAACGTTTCCTTCAATAAATTGATTGTTTCGTTCGCTGTATGGCATGTAGCGCCATCGCACAGTGTTGCGAGTGTGGCAAAAAATCACAAAAAATGAAGTCCAAATTGTTGGTATTTTTTTGTACAGTTTGGAAGAAAACATATATATTAAGAAATAGCAAAAACAAATTTTACAAAAAACATTACAAGTTGGTCGCAACGGTACATCAAAGTTGCACTATAAAATAATTATATACTTTAGTGAGATAAAGACTTTTTTGTATGCCAAATGTAAGTATTTATTATTAATTGTTTATAAACATATGTGTATCAAACTGCTTATTTTATTATAAAATGTAGTTTTTTCTTACTAGGACATTGTTTTCTTATCTGTTTTGATTACTTTGTTCGGGGTACCGTTACTCGAAAAAAAGTTGTTTTGTGAAGTGAAAATATCAAAAGTTACAAAAGTTCATTGGACAATTTAAAAAATACATTAAATAACACATTTTTAAAATTTTGCATGGAATTTGTTACAAGTATGTACTTTAATTTAAAACAAATTGTAGCTGCAGAGAGGTGCAGATAGATTTTTAATTTTTTTTTTCAGTGCCTCTTCATGTGAAAATACGTTCGCTTTTTGAAGTATGGCTGTCAAATAAACAATTATAGTGCAGTGATTTAATAAGCGCTATGGTAAAATGCGTTAAAGAAAATGCAACGAAGTCATAGATAACAAAATTTTGGTAAAACAATTAGATTTGTTAGCACTTAAATTCCAAAACTTACGGAATGCTAGCTATCGTAAAAGAGCGTATTTTGAAGAGCGGCACGCATCATGGCTCGATCAGCGCATAGAAATAAAAGGTTTAAGCGAGTCAATTGCTCACGCGAGTCCACCAATTGATCATGTAAGTTTATTTTTTCGTCTCTATATTTTAAATAAATACCATTTCTGTATATTTCATAGGACCCAAGTAGTAGCAGAGGTAGGCCAAGAATCGCGTTTGAAGATGCAAGCGAGCGGAGTAAACGGTACAAGGTTCATTAGCTAATCCCTTCAATACCCCCTACAGAAATAAAAGCGGCTGCAAATTTTTTAAGAAAGCACTATGGTTTGGAAACTGATAAGACGTTATCAATCTATCAAGCGCTTGCTTTATTTTATGATTTAAAGTTATCAGTGCGGAAATATAATTTATTGCGAACTGTAGTTAATTTAATTCACACCCTCTATTTCTAAGCTATTATGAATTGAAAAAAGCCATGGACGAGTTGCTGCCAAAACCTTTCATTCTATCTGAAACAACCGCGGCAGTACCTCTGCAAAGTTTATTATATATGCATATAGTTTACTACAAACCGTAGATATTTCTTCAGATATAAATGTTTTTTTACAAAGCAAATGGGGTTTTGATAGTAGCTCAGGTCATAGTATTTATAAACAAAAATTTTCAGTTGAAACAGACACCAGCTGCATTAGTTCCTTTAAAAATCTGCAATTTAGAAAGCAGTCGCGAAATTTGGACCAACAACTCTGCTTCATCAACACTTCTGTGTCGCCCAATTAAGTTCATTTTTATGAAAGCAAATCCTCGTTTAATACACAAGTTCGAACGTGAATTGGCATTACAAATCCAAGATCTTTTAAGCCATACTGTAAAAATAAAAAACTTTGAAATAATTGTGAAATATGAAATGTATCTTACGATGATTGATGGAGCAGTGGCTAATGTACTATGTGATAATATGTAAGACACCTGCCACTTGCTATCTGTGTGGTGCAACTCCAAATCAAATGAACACATTTTAAACTTTTCAAAGGCGTGGTGTGCAAGTTGGCGGATGTTGCTAATTTTTTCAACATTTTTATGATAAAATTATCATGAGACGCTCCTATACTGACTTTGGTGACACTGCAACGATTACTTATATTTTTTGCCGCAACTTATATGGGCTCGCGACACTGTGCGTCGTGTTGGAACCAAAGGTCGTCTGTCATAAATACCAACTCCTCATTGAAAACCACACGTCTAAACAAACACCCTTTATAATACTTGCATTATTCGAAAAAGATTTTCGAAAACTCAATTTTCAAAAATCAATGCACTGTCCAAAGCGTATTCAATAAGGTGAAGTTTGCTTTCACCGCGTCGATTTTCAAAATGCTAAAAGTAAAACCAACGTGCATAGAAATTTTGACTGGTCACGCCGTAAAAGCAAAAACAAAATATATAAATACATGTAAATTTTGATGCCGTTACTAACTTCAGCTTATTGAATTTGTCTTGGCGATGTCTGAGCTACTTATTGTTTTCTAAATTCAAAAAATTTCACGAGCAATTCAAGTGGAAGTTATTTTTTTCTGCCGTTTGTATACAAACTTAAAAAAAAATACAATAATTTTTCATTTACATAAATTGCTTACGTAAAACCGGCTGTTAGCCACATATTAAATTGCATAATCAATTTTGTCATTAAAGCTCTGAATAAAAAAGTTTGAGTTTTTGCAAAGACTTCTTAAATTTTAAAATTGTATGTAAATATGGGAGCTTTGATTTAAGAAATTTTTGTTCAATTATGAGCAATACTTTTGTAAAAAATCAACTAAAAAATTATGATTAAAAATATTTTCACTATCGTAAAAGAATCATCATGCGGCTTATTTTTTGAATAGACATAAGTAGTACATGCACTTTGATAACGAAGTGAATATATGTAAATTACCTAATCCACACAAGAAGTTAAGTGAAGTAAAAATTTTAAAGAAAAACAATCTGTACCATTTAGATGCTGCAATAGAAAAACGCAAAATTCGTGAATTTGATTAAGACAACATTTTTGAATGTATTTAACTATTGTAAAATTTATTGTACATGACCGTGTTTGTGGATTTAAGTTTTTTTTATTATTTTAAACAAAATGTCGAATTTCCATTATACTAAAGAGTTAAAGCGATGACATGTTTTACATTACTCTAAATAAATATTATTAATTTTTATTGTATTTTCTGTATAATATAAAAATATTTTACACAAATTTCAACTTAGTAAACAGAGCTAATTAAACTGTAATTTCTTGCATTAAATTATTAATGCGAGATATGTGGACGACATTATATGCGTACTCACTTAAAACAACGAGGATGAGATATTAGAATATCCCCATCGACAACACAAAAATATAAAGTTCATAATGGAGACGGAAAAGGAAAGAAGAATAAATTACTTCGACAAGACAATTAAGATAAATGGCCATAATACATCGATTCATCCGCAACAACACAAGAACGCAGCATTTAGACAGCTTGTAAAAATACTAGAAAGAACCGCATTAACAAAAGAGGCGTACAAGAAAGAACTCAAGACGATATACTACATATAAAGCATCAAATAACGGATACGGACGAGACTTAGTAGACAGAATAAGAAGAGAGTCCAAAAAAACCATAACATACAAAGAAGATAACGACAAAAAAACGTGGACGACACTAACCTATACTGGGAGTTCGACCTACAAACTGGCCAAATTCTTTAACAAATATAATATCCGCACAGCATTAAAAACTTCTAACAATATAGAACAGATATTACAGACAAACACAAATAGCGAAGACCCACTAAAAAAACAAGGTGTGTACAAACTAACATGTGCATGTCAATATAGCTACATCGGACAAACTGGACCGGAAATACGAACAAGGTTCCGGGAACACATAAGGGACTACAATAAAAATACTCTGAAACCAAAAAAACAACAGAGTCAAACTTCGCAAACCACATGTTTAACCAAAAATGTACACCTACACAAATTGACAAAACGGCTAAGGTATTACACGTACAACAAAAAGGACTTCGTCTCAATATACTGGAAAACATGGAAATATACAAACAAAAAAACTTCAATGCCAAAATAATAAAAATAAATAAGCAAATAAACACCGGATCAGACGTAATATTCGAACCGTTGAAATTGATATATGGACGAAACAACAAACAAACAATACACAACATATATCGAAGACACAAAAACCAAAAAAGTACCTGAATGGTACCTGAAATAAACAAAGTAACACACCGACCCACAACTGACCTGACCTACACGAACATAGACAATGAATTCCACCGGAACGAAACTATAAATACGGAGGAAAAAATGAAATTAACCAGAACGAAAAATAACACTGAAGATGGCACAACGCCGAAGCCGGTTTGTATTAAAACCAAACTTGACAAGGGATAACGAAAATTCGTTCCAAAACCAATCACTTCACACCCTGTCGGAAGCAACAACAACAAAATATCAGAATATTATTAATATTCTATTTAATGTCACTTTCGTTCCTTTAAAACATAAGTTTTTACTTATACTTCCGCATTGACAGTTGTAAATGACTTAAAAAAATTTAAAGTATGTTGATAACGCACAGTTGAATTTAAAATAAATGCAAAATAAAAAAACAAGAAGAAAAACGCCGTTAATTTTTTTAAATTTTCTAGGAGGAAAAATGTATATTAAATTGTCTTGTACTTTCTTTTTAAAAATATTTGGACAGTCATTTTTAATGTCTTCCGCAAATATCATCATTCTTTAGTCGTGCTATTTTAATTGTACTGCCAATGCGTTTGATAAGTCAGTGGCTTTATTGAATTTCCAATGCAGGAACTTTAAATCCATCACTTCTACCCTTAACTGCCATCTTATATTATACTACTTTAAAATTTTGATTGAGCATTATTTTTTGCACAAAAACCCTATCACCGACACCAAGGAAAAGTATGATAAATACTATCGGGACACTGCATCGTCAATTCCAATAGTTAAGAAGTGGTTAACCGGAGAATGAAAATGCGTGAGGTGGCTGAGGCTGTAAGCTTTTCAACTGCGCGAGTACATCACATTTAACCCGAATACTTGAATATGAAAAAGCGTTTGCTCAGACTTGACCATAGGCGCAACCGTGTGACTACTTCAAAGATTGGTTACGACTTGCTACCCCATCCAGCATATTCTCAAGATTTAGCCCCATGCTGCTATTTCCAAACCTGAAGGAATTGCTGAGTGGTAAAAGTTTTATGGCAAATGAAGAGGTCGTCATAGAAACAAACGCTTATTTTGAGAGTCTTGGGAAAAGCTCTTATTGGGGATGAATGAAAGAATTGAAAAAACGCTGGACTAGGTATATAGAGTTAAATAGAGATTTTGTTGAGAAATATTCTAAAAGTCACTGACTTATTAAATCGTCCTCGTATTTATGGATAACCTAATCTCTGCTCCAAGTTCTAAAGCTTTTGTCGTACTAAACCTGCACCTATCTGTTGTTCAAATGCAGTTTATGCTCGTGAGTAAACTTTCACACTCATAATTTTTATATTTTTTTCCCTAACTATGACAACTTGACTACGTTTATTAACAATAATTCATGTCACCTACTCGAAGCGCAACAGCTGCACACTCGAAGGAATAAAATAAATAAAGCTCGTTTCAATTGCAAACTCCACACCATATAGCGGCGTGGCACGTCATAATGTCAGACACTCAATTTGGCGTAAGTAAGTACTTACACTGCACGTTAGCGAACACACACACACCTATGCAATAACCTGGAAATGTTGATGTAAATAATTTTACATATAAGTATATGCAAGTGTACAATTTTATATGCCAACGAGGGGATACCGTTAACCTAGTAGTCATCGGGAGACCCGGTCGCGTGTTTTATTTCACCAATAAACCGCTCCAAAATAAAAAAAAAATTCTAAAACGTATAAATTTTGGTGTTGTTTATGTGTTTGTGGCACGTTTGGCTGCTTTGTTTTTATGTATAAGTGACAAAATACAACAAAATATATGGCATATAACGCAACAAAAACCAAAGATCCACTCTCAATAGCTCCCATACATAGGTATGTTTGCACCTGTCAACGTACACTGAACCAAAAATTTACCATAAACAGCCGTAAAAATAACATTTTTTGGTTACAATAGTCATCCAATATTAAAAAAATGTTAAAATTGACGTTATACTATTATCATTTTAACAATATAAATATTATATTAATAAATGAAAAATGTGTCATATACTCACGGCCGAGTCAGGATATAATATCGATTTCAAAAATAACGCAACACGAGCGGTTAATTAAAATATTATAATTATTTATTGATTAAACTCGAACAATAATGGCGGTAAATTAAATTAAGATATTTACGGCGTACGGTCTTCGGTGGTTGATTTTCGACTACTGCTCGGTTGTCGTGTTTTGTATGTAGAGTTGCATTTTAAGATAGAGCAGTTGCTATACAAGGTGACAGCTCGGCCACTCCTGCAGATAAATCGTCCTCGATTTCGTCGCTGTAATCATCGTCGTCGAGTTCTGGTGCGTTGTTACACCATCGTTTCATTTTGTCGGAAGAGAAAACAGAACAGAATTTTTTGTTCGTTAAATGAACGCCTGGTACGTTTTCGATGAGATATCGATCATTATCGAGAACCTTAGATACAATATAAGGGCCTCGGTACTTCGGTTCAAGTTTTCTAGAATCGCCCACAGCTGAAGGCTCGTTCTCGATTACGACAATATCATTTTCGACGTATTTTGTAGGTTCTGCGTGTCGTTGATCAAATCCAGCTTTCCATTTAGCACGTTCTTCGGTGATATTTAAAATAGCTTTTTCGCGTTTCTGCTGTATTGTTATTGAAGAAACGGATTCGGTTGAATCGCTTTGAATTGCAGCAATTAATCTGTTTTTCACGACGTCGCGTAGATTAAAGTCAAATACTAACTCGTTTGGGCTAAATCCTGTTGTGGAGTTTCGTTGGGAATTAATCGTCCATTGTAGATCTTTAAGTTCTAAATCCCATTCATTTGGATTATCGGTGGTTGTACGAATAAAATTTAAAATGCTTTGATTGGCGCGCTCGACTTGGCCATTAGCGCGCGGCGTACGGACGGCGGTTTTTGTATGTTGGACGTCGTTTTGGTCGCAGTAACCTTCAAACGCCTTCGACGTAAATGCGGTTCCACGATCGCTTACGATTTTATTTGGTAGGCCAAAGTAACTGGACATTTCGATGAGTGCATTTATAACAGGTGCGGTTTTAGTATCGCGCACAGCTTTTACAATCAAAAATTTTGTAAACGCGTCGGAAATTGCGAGGACGTAACGATTACCACGTTTGCTGCGGACGAATGGTCCCATGTGATCGACATGAATTACGCGGAACGGAATCGGTTCGACCGGCCCATAATGCATGCGTCCTTCGATTTTCCCTGGTCGATGTTTTTGGTAGCAACACGGAATGCAAGCGGATATATAACTTTTAACATATCGCCTTAAATTGGGAAACCAATAAAGTTTTCTAATTCTTTCAATAGTCTTTTCAAGCGCGGGATGACCCGCGTCATCGTGGCACGTTTTCACGACGCGCCAGCGCACTGCTTTCGGAACGACAAACGCTAGTCCGTCTGCGTTTTTACGGTAAAGTCTAAAGTTTTTAATTGTATATTCATTTCGCACTTGTTTTTCGCGGTTGGATTTAATTTCACCTTTTATTATGTTGATGGTTTCACGGAGCGAGTCGTCTTGTAATTGCATAGTTAAAAGCCAGTCTTCGTGATTGGCTGTGACGGTCATAACAAATCCAGCTGGTTCGATTTCAGTTGGCTTTTCAACTGGCATGCGGCTTAGCGCGTCCACATGCGATAGCGAGCTACCTTGTCGATGAACACATTCAAAATCAAACTCTAGCAGTCTGAGCCACCAACGCGCGATTTTTGGTTTGAGTTCTTTATTTTCTTTCATTTTCGCGAGCGCGGAGTAATCCGTAACGAGACGGAATGGTTTTCCGAGTAAATAAATTCTAAAGCGGTCGAGCGTTTCCACAGCAGCGAGCGCTTCCAATTCGTAGCTATGATAGCGACTCTCTGCGTCGGTGCAGTGGCGACTATAGTAGAAGACTGGTTGCCACTTCTTACCACAGCGCGACTGTAGCATGACGCCTGCGGGTCCAACACTGGATGCATCGGTATGCACCTCATGGTGCGCTGTTGCATCGTACAGAGCAAGCAGCGGTTCGTTACACAGGATATGTATTAGTGTTGAAAAAGATTGTTGTTGCGGTTCGCCCCATTTAAAATTATTTTCTTCACTTTTATGTAGAAGGCGCGTTATTGGTTTTGCGATGAGCGAATAATTAGGTACGAATTTTCGGAAAAATCCTGTAAGTCCTAAGAATCGTCGGACTTCGGTGACGTTCGTTGGCGGAGGAAAATCCGCGATCGCGGGCCCAAATGTTCGATTTCTGTCGCCAGGAACTTGCATTTGTCCATGCGCAATGTAAGTCCGTTTTGTTTTAATATTTTAAAAAAATTTTCGACACGTTCAAGTCCTTCATTAACAGTTTTACTCGGGATGATAACATCATCTAAGTAAGCTAACACCTCACCACATGACATTTGTGCTACAATTTTGTCCATTAGACACTGGAAAAACTCAGGCGCGTTAACTAATCCGAACGGCATTCGGTTATATTCACAATGACCTTCGGTGGTTATGAAAGCGGTATATTTTTTTGAGTTTTCGTCTATTTCAATTTGATGATAACCTGTAGGAAGGTCGAGTGTTGAAAAAAACTTATTTCCCGACAATTTCGCAAAATGTTCTTCCATGAGCGGCATGGGATATGGTTTTTTCACGGTAAACTTATTTAGGGTACGGTAGTCGACGCATAAACGATGTTCACCATTCTTTTTCTCTACGAGAACAACTGGTGTGGCGTATGAAGACTCACTTGGACGAATAATTTTATTTTTCAATAGATCGGACACGATTTCGGATATAATTGGACGTTTAGCGAATGGTATACGGTATGGTTTAAGACAGATTGGTACGTCGGTATTTAATTCAATTGTCATTTTGGAAATGTCGCATTTACCAATTTCGGAGAGATTATTTGCGAAAACATCGCGGTATTTTGTTAATAATTGTTCACATTCTTGATTTTCGACGGAGTTTAAATTGTTTTCCACTTCAATTTTTTGTATTTTTTCTACGCGGCACCGATCGCGTTCGATAACCAAGCGATTTCCAGCACGGCACAGAACGTCTCTGCCAAGCAAGACAGGTTCGCATAGTAAATTATCTTCCGCAATTGGCATGTCAGTCGAAATCTTGTTATCGTCAATTTCAATAACGGCACTAATAGTTTCGGTACTAACGTATTGTCCACCCGCAAAACCCTGTAACGTAGTTAATTGCTTTTGCGGATTTCCGATTTTCGGCGCAAAGGATTTTCGAATGAGCGTGCGGCTACTACCGGAGTCAACGAATGCAACTGTTTCTAGTCCATTGACTTTAATAACTTTATCTATTTTATCGTCCCTTTCACTTTGTTCTATTTTATTGATGCGGTTGTTAAATTTCACGACACATTCAGCGGTTTTATTCGTTGTACGTTGACACTTTTCACAGCGCTGTTTGCGTTGGGGTTCTGTACAATTGATCGAATAATGTCCTGGCTTAAAGCAATTGTAACACTTTATTTTGTCGAATGACGATAAAGTCGATGGTTTTTGATTTTCCACGGAAGAAAGTTTTTGATCGGAAAATTTACCAAGCGGCGCGTTTGCCCTGGCAGTGTTTTTGTACGGAGCGGTTTTCGTTTCGTTATAAATACTAAAATTTATTATATCGTGTAACAATTGTTGACAACGCATATAGTCATTAGAAATTTTCTTGCGAAGATCGGAATCGTTTATTCCATTTATAATATGGCGTGCAATACTTGATTCGGATAAACCACCTTTTGCTCCTAAAGCAAGCATGCGGTAGTAAAATTCTTGAGCGGATTCGTTGCTTTGTTGTTTCATACGTGCCATTTTAATATGCACATCGGCTTCATTTTCTATACACGGAAAGTCTAACAAAAATTTGTTTACGAATTGTTGCCACGAAATGAACACATCTTGTATGGAATCAACCCAATATTTGGCAGATCCTCGCATCTTTTGTTGTACGGCAAACAAAAGTGTGCTCTCTTTCCACCCATAAACGTTTTTAAGATTTTCGACGCGTTTAACGAATTGCTTTGAATTAAGAGAGCGGTCTGAAGATGGATCAAAATACGGCAATAGTTCTATTATATCACGCACATTTTCGTATGGATTATAGTAATGTGGTGCTATCGGCGGTTCGCGAATATTGTCAAAAGTGTACGGAGCAGACGGTTGCTGCGGTGCGGTATACGCGACGGATGTTATCGGCGGTACGAAATTTGTTGATGAACGTGCATAATCATCAGGAAAAATTACATTTGCTTGCGGCACAAATGCTACGTGTCTCGGTCGGGGAAAGTTAGTTAAATTACCTATTAACACTACTGGGGTCATGAGCGGTTGCCCACAGCGAATGTTGGCTATTATATACAGTCGGAGTTGTTGGCGGTTGCACTGTTGTTACTGTTGGATTAAAATGCGACGTAGTGTGTACTGTATTAATTGGTGAAGAAGACATTGTCGGAAAAAAAGTTGTTGATGCTGGTACGGTTCTATTTTGTTGTGACAATAAATCGGCAATTGTTTTTTCTAACGATGAAATGCGTTGCAATACCACAGTATCATTTTCTCTGTCACTCTCGTATATCTCATTTTCTTCCAATCGTTGAATCAATTGATTTTTATTTCCCGTTGTTAGCAACCCGGCATCGCGACACTTCTTTTTTAATTCACATACTTTTAGGCTGCGTATTGGCATTTTGCTACTTTTGTTTTGCTTAAACGTTCGCACGACTTCGAATTTACGTACACGAATTTTTCGGTTACATTTGATTTTTCGATATTCTAATTGGACACGAGATACTCGTACACACAAACATTCGCGGTTTTGTCAACGACTGCCAGCGGAGTCTCACTTTTTCGGCACTTGTCAGCGGAGTCTCAATTATAGCGGCTATTGCGTAAATTCACTACCCCTTCTGAAACTGTCATATACTCACGGCCGAGTCAGGATATAATATCGATTTCAAAAATAACGCAACACGAGCGGTTAATTAAAATATTATAATTATTTATTGATTAAACTCGAACAATAATGGCGGTAAATTAAATTAAGATATTTACGGCGTACGGTCTTCGGTGGTTGATTTTCGACTACTGCTCGGTTGTCGTGTTTTGTATGTAGAGTTGCATTTTAAGATAGAGCAGTTGCTATACAAGGTGACAAATGTATGGTATTTAAATGCAAAACTGACATTAAAAACGTAAAACAACCACTATTATATGTGCATTTGATATGATAAAAATGTATATTTGAACGATTTTAATATCATTTTGATATTTTACAAAAGTTAAAAAAAACACTTAAAATATATTTCTAAACAATTTTATTAATACAAATGCTTTCCATAAAAATAATGTAAATCAAAATATTTTATTTCTTATTAAAGTAGTTCCATCAGGAATACAATATAAATGAGTAGGTGAACCAGTGAGACTTTTTATATTAATAATTTCATGGAAAATAGGTTTTTGCTCTAGTATATAAGAATGAAAGTGACCACATTAATATCGACATAGTTGGATAAGGTTAAAGACATGAAAAATCTTTAAAAAGTATCTAGTGCTGACCCGGATGAATCAAACTTATACAATTACAGCGCACATATAAAGTTCGTTTAGTAATAATGGCTGAATTGTAACTTAAATTTCCAGGTATTTTCGTAACTTTTCTTTTCGAATCATCTTCATATTATTTATGCAGTTTATATGTACAATACTGCTGTATATTCCTTCCTTTACACAGTACAACATTTTTCAGTTCATTGATTGCCAACTGAGAACTGTATGTGAAATTAGACCCAAAAAGAATAATTTCTGCATCAGGTAAGAAGACAAAACGAATGATGCAGAAATTATTCTTTTTGGGTCTAATTTCACATACAGTTCTCAGAATTGAGTTGGCAAATCATGTGTTGTACTGTGTTATTGTCGTTTTTTACATAACCCTATTTCCATCGACGTTTATGTAATGACGAGAAGTTGGTTTTAATACAGCGTTTACCATCATCATAACAATAGTCTCTGAAATCTTAAGAAACTTAAATTAGTAATGTAAAATAAATTTAATTTTGCTAGAATAAAGATACTTTCAACTACATCCGAGCTCAGCGACTGAAATCTTCTTTTTGCTCTCTGTCGTCTTCAGATTCAATTGCCTCAAAATTTTGCGCGGCATCAATTGGATGCTTGATGCGACACGAAAAGACGCATTCGTGCGTTCATAGTACCTATTTACATTATTATTGCTAGTGCAACAACATATCATATTATATCTACAACGTTATGTAAAATTCGGCTGTCGAAGTTATAATAAAATTTTCACATAAAAATTTGACAATTTTTTTATAAAAATGACAAAAAAACCGTTTATTTAGCAATGTACATATAAATCTCGGGATAACTATTTATATGCATACTAGCAGCCCCGGCGGACTTCGTCCCATGCAAAAATACAACGAAACTATTGGAAGACAATGCAATTCTAACAATGCCACTTCAACTTTAATAATCCAGCAGATGACGTTTCGAATTAAATATGGCGGCATTGTACTATTAAACTAAACCAAAAAATTTACAAAAAATTAGCAAAAAATCATCTTTATTCGGGTACTTTGTGATACACAATATTTTTCGTTATTTGTTCCGGTGCCAACACAAACAAAGCAGATGGCTTACCAACACGTGAACAGGCTACATACAATTGCCCATGTGAAGAACATTCATTTTCTAAATTTAGACCACAAACATCCAATGATTGGCTTTGAGCCTTGTTAATTGTCATGGCAAACGCAAGACAAACCGGGAATTGAATGCGTTTGAATTTGAAAGGCATGTATGTCGGTATCAAAGGAATACGCGGAATGAGAACTTGTTCTCCTTTAAACTTGCCTTTGAGAATTGTTGCGTAAATGATATTGTTCATGATTTGCTTCACAATCAAACGCGTTCCGCAATTTAGGAGGTTGCATAATCACTACTGAACCAACTATAAGGTGTTAATTGTGTTGCGGAACACCAGGCAAATCCAAAGAATTCAAAAATTCAGTGGGGTAATTCGTAGCTTCATCTTCATTTACCACACAATCAACAGATTTGAATGAATGCATTGATTTTGAATTTTAAAATTAATCTCATTCACATTCTTGTTCTTCGCTGCCAAAATTGCGCGTTCACTTAACTTCAAAGAATTCAAAAATTCAGTGGGGTAATTCGTAGCTTCATCTTCATTTACCACACAATCAACAGATTTGAATTAATGCATTGATTTTAAATTTTAAAATTAATCTCATTCACATTCTTGTTCTTCGCTGCCAAAATTGCGCGTTCACTTAACCAATCGTGATTCAAATAATTAACAACAATATCCGTAAACACTTTACGAATTAGTTAATCTTTCGATGTAACGAAATTACAAAAATTCGACGAAAATGAAATCAAACCGGTTGTGACATCGACCGGAACTTCACCATTACCGATGGCTATCAGTTGTTTGGAGAACACATCAGCTGTGGGATCGTTTTGTAATGAAACTCGCATATTCGTATTCAATTTAGGTTTCTTCACAAAGCGCCACAAAGACGATGACTTCAAGGAAGCGTTAACTGCATCAGCAGCAGTTGATTTTGTAATGACAGGTAACGTTTGACGGAAATCACCAGACAATAGAATCATAGCGCCTCCAAAACGTCTTGAATCATTGCGTAAATCCTTCATGGTCCGATTAACTGCTTCCAGTGCACGTTTATGCGCCATTGTGCATTCATCCCAAATTATGATTTTACAACATTGCAACACTTTTCCCATAGCAGAATTTCTACTAATGTTGCATGTGGGTTCTTCAACCACTTGGAGATTCAACGGCAATTTCAGCGCTGAATGTGCTGTCCGGCCTCCTTCCAACAACGTAGCTGCTATTCCTGAAGAAGCGACTGCCAAAGCAATTTCAGATCTCGAACGAATAGTAGCCAAAAGCAAAGAAATGAGAAATGTTTTCCCTTTACCACCGGGAGCATCGATAAAAAAGATTCCTTCATTTCCGTCATCAATCGCCTTCATCAATGTTTCATACATGATTTTCTGCTCAGGTTTTAACAATGGAACATTATCACAAACCATTCGGCTCAATGCGTCTCGATCATATTCACGTTCTCGTTCGAATTCTTGATTGTAAGCATCGTGGATTGAACGATTATGCGCTGGTATTCCTAAAGTACACAACAAATTGCCGCTAATTAGCAAACATATATCCTCAATCGCAATCTACGATTCATTATGAATCTCATTAGTCATTCCCAAATTGAAATCTCCGGTTGCAGCACGAACTCGATGCAAAAAATTGCTTTGATTCTGTTGTTATGCCTTCATATTACGATCGCAATGGTTCCGGTGGCGATGGCAATGTTGGCAATTTAACTTTTCCACTAAGGCAACACAATCCAGTTGTTTCTCCTGGAAATTTCAATGCGTTGCAATGTGGACATACTACAACCATTGAACGACAGGAAGAGATCGATAATCGAATGCACAATCATATCGGAATGCTACTCGAAGCAAATTGACATTGCCAGCACTTCTTCTTTGTTGTCTATTTTCAGTATTTTTTCGTGGTTTGCATTTCTTCGTTGTTGCGCAATGTTTCTATCTTCTTGACTCATATTCGCACGATGAGTCGACACTGCTCTTGCACCAGCTGAAACGTCGGCCTAAATTAGATCTTCTCGTTGGTGGCATTATGAAGAACAACTGCAATTCAATGAAACTCCGAATAGAAGATTTGAAAACAATGAAACAACAATAGAAACGTACTCAAAATAGACATTTTGAAATTATGATTTTTGACCTTTTTTTAATTTTTTTGGAAATTTTTTTTTCTTTTATTTTAAAACCCGTACTGAGAAAATACCTTTCCATCAAAGTACAAATCATCAAAATGGATTCGGCCACTCTCGACTTATGGGATTACATCGCTTCGGACACTTTCTTTTATATACATACTTATATGTATATGTAGATTATGCATATATACTTAGACTTCACTAGAAAAACGTGCAAATGAGTGTTTTTGTAAAACGGGCCAACTTTAAACAAGAGTACACCTAAGTGGCCGCTGTGGTCGAGTTGGTAGCAGTGCGTGCTATAACTTGATATGCCGGTGAGTTCGAGGTTCGAATCACAGTCAGGGCAAGCATAGTCTTTATAATAGAAAAAGTTGTTTCTAATAGCGGTCACCCCTCGGCAGGCAATGGCAAACCTCCGATGGTATTTCTGCCATGAAAAAGCTTTCCATAAATACATCTGCCGTTCGGAGTCGGCACAAAAACTGTAGGTCCCACCATTTGTGGTATAATATAAAGACGCACACCACAAATGGTAGGAGAAGCTCGGCCAAACACTGAGCTATATAGTGTATGCGCCAAAATTATATATATATTACACCTGAGTGACAACAAAGTATTTGTCACGCCATGAATACATACATACATATGTTATGCATATGCATATTCCTTTTCAAATCTGACGAATTTACGTGTTTTTAAAATAAAATAAAATGGCACCGATCCGATGATTTTTGTACTTCGAAAATATAGACAAATCATAATCTTAATCAAATCGTTTCGTTTTAATACGAAGCTAACAAAAATAATAATAATTTAGGTATTTCAATATTTGCCGTTTATATTTAAAAAATGGGACGTATATATTAATATTAAGTTCATTTCTTGTTTTATTAAACCAAAAGTAGGTTAACTACATAAACTCATTTGTTAGTCCCACGTCTCGAAGCACGTTCAACAACACTAACCCATTCAATCGATCTTCACTTGTTTTGTTTCGTAAATACGTTGTATCGTTGACACTTGCTGTCGTCGGTTGGAAAAAATCCAAAAACTTTTTCGAAGTAATTTTTGTACGAGTATAACTTGTAGAGTCTCAGTTTAATTGCGAACATATCTGTCAACTCGTCTGTCTCGTCATGTCAATTTTTTTCGCGTTTCGTAAATGTCAGTGGACCTCGATGAAAATGCACTAACACTTATTTCCCTTGTGCGACTTTCCCAGTGTAGCGCCGTAGCGACACACGGTGGCAGGCTGACAAATCAATTTTCAACCTCACAGTGCAGAACATGTGAGGCGCAAATTTTAAAATTCGTTTTTCGGTTACTAACTGCCTTGCTCTGTGTGTAGTATAAGATAGGGTTGTATCGCCACGGGTTTAAACAACCATTAAGTTCTGATTTCGGAATCAATAACTGAATCCATTAATCGCTATAAAGTGAAAATTGAATTTGGGAAAATCGGTTGAACGTTTAGTTATAAGCAGGATTCCGTAACAAACCCGAATTTAGTAAAGGTTTTTTGATATCTTCATTTGTTCCTCATATCTGCGACTTCTACGAAACGAGAACGTGTGAAAATAAACAAGAAAGCTGCAAGCAGTAGATAAATTTGAATGGTGCTGTTCTCTAACCGCGATGATAGGGTTAAAATTTTAAAATCAGTGTTGGAGAAAAAAATCAAATTAAAAAAACTATAAGAACCCTTCTGATCTAAACGTAGGCGATCCTAAAAAGTTGACTAAGTCGAAGATAGCGAGAATTGCAGTGACGAAGAAAGCCACTACAGCTCTTTTATATTTTGTGCAAAAATTTATGAGTTTTCTAAGCATCTAAAAACAATATAGCAACATGTTTTCTTATTCATTTTACCGAAAAATGTCTTGGTTTACATATCCCACCAGGCGTAAGACAACCAATCGGTAATTTTTTTCATGCCTACAGGAAGAATCGTTCGTCCCTCGGGAGAAAATTAAATTCTGCATCGTGTGATCACATCTCTCTGACCTCTCAACTTTCCTTCGAATCAGGATATAAACTTCACACTCAGCCGAATCGAATGCAACGAAATGTTATACAGTAAGAAATTAGTGCGACTTACGTGACAATTGTTTGTAAAAATTTTGAAGCTATAAGTTTAAAAATTCAGGAATGGGTTCGAAAATATTTATATTATATATTCGAAAATATTTAAAAAAAATTAGGTTCTAGAGCAGCTCAGTGTAGAGTTTACGTCATCGCTCATCTGAACATGAATTAAGTCTTGCTGCCGGATGCCAAAAAACACTATGTATAAGAGGTTCCGGAAATTTTGAAGGGGGCGGTGAGAAGGGGTTTGAACCCCCATCAACACCTGGATCCGCCCCTGATGCCAGGGCATCCACGTCACTGTTATCAGTAGTAACTTTAGCGATAAAGAGCTTTCACGGTGAATTATTAATTTGTTTCTGCCCAACGCAGAGTTGCTGTTAGAAAAGGTTGCATCTACAAAAAATTATAGATATAAAAATCAAAAGTAAAATAATTATGTAAATATCAAAAGTACTAGAAGTTATACCAATTTTTTAAAAATTGCTAAAAAGTACTAACAACTAATTTTTTTTCGAAAAATGTGTATTGGTTCAAATAATTATATTTAAGAGTAATTTGAAGAACTTTAAACCATTGATTTATTATATAAAGTTAAAGTAATATAAATAACATTAATTTTTTTTCAAAAAAATTAGAGCTGTTTACATTGTCTCCGAATAAAAATCGGGGTTTAAGAGCCTTTTTTCTTTGAAATGAAGACTGCTTATCCCCTGCAAAGAAAAATTTTAAATTTGATCCACGAACTCAACGGCTCACCGATTTGTAGTATGCACATCTACACACTCAAGCACTGTGGCACTTAATATTCAGTTTTTTATTTATTTCACAACTGACGTATATCATTTTTTTTATAATTGAAGTATTTGTACCAATACTGTATTAAATATGCTCACCATTTTTTTCCAACTAATTTCAGCAATACCTAACAAGTACTAAGTTTTATTTTTTATCAATTGGTTTTGTATAATTATTTATTTACTTGATCGAATAAACGTCGATAGAAAGCATAAAATCTAATTTTTTATCACATTTCCAGAATCAATAACAAACAGAGGCAAATGTGTAGGACTTTGCATGTAGACCTAAGTACATAGTAAAGCCATAACATATGTTTGTATAGCAATTGTATGAGAATTGTATAGCAATTGTACTTCAATGTTTACTTGTAGGTGTTTACTCTGTCAGCACTCCAATGACACACACTAAATATAAACAGAAAGGCGACTAAGGCACTATGGCACCTGAACTTAATTACTTATGTACATGCAATATGTACTATGTATACATACTTGTAATTGTATATTGGGCCCGAGGTTGGGCAGAGGGTCCATAATTGCAAGGTCAACATGGAAGTTGCAATAAAACCCGTTGGGATTGCAGAGCTTAAATCGACGCAGTAATATAGTAACGCTGTACAACAACAACCACAAAAATAACATACCAATTTTTTTTTTGTTTTGCGCCAGTGTGGCAATTGCGATTTGAGTGACGTGCAACAGAAGCAGCGAAGAAAATAGACAGAAATCGACGAAGCAAAGACGTGGCAAATGGTCAATTGACATTCTGCTGTTGGCAGTTAATAGCAATACAAATACTGCTATCCTTTTCCGTTCATACAAATGGAAATGAATGTAACGGTATTAAGGTGCACCTTAAATTCCAAACTTCCTGTTTTCCACGCGAATATTGTATAATGACCAATTGAATTTTCACAGGTTTGGAGAATATTAAAAAAAAAATTTTTTTGGAATAATAAATGCAAAATAAAACATTTTTGAAGTAAAAATGCGTGAAAACTTTTTAATAGATTTTTCATTAGTAATAAGTACAATGAGCCGTATCATGTATTTTAGGTGTATGCGAATATTTGTAAATATTCAGCTCATAAATGTAAACAAAAAAAATTAGTTAGAAATTAAGAATTTTAAATTTGATGGCGCATTAAAGAATAATTTTATCTATTTTGGAACGATTTTCCGTCGATCCTTGTCAAATTTGGTTTTGAAACAAACCGGTTTCGGCGTTGTGCCATCTTCTGTGTTATTTTTCGTTCTGAAGATGGCACAACGGAAATGGAAACGCCATAAGATATATGTATATAGATAGTCTAATCGCAAAATTGTTATTATCGGTATAAATAAAGAGTGTTTATTAAAAAGAATTATCCCGAAAATACGGTACAATAATAAGGGGAGACTTTATTTTAACAGATTTTTATTGTAACTTTCGAAAATAGTTAAGACAAATTAAAAATGAGATTCTATAAGTTAGTCAGTCATTTATGGAAAAGTATTGCAACATGTAAGCTTAGAAATGATAGCCGCCTTAAGGGAGCCTCGAACATATGATCTTCTAAATTGCGGAGATCTTTTCCAGCAAGGCGACTTCTTGGCCCCACAAATACTTATGTTCCGAATTGAATGAATTTCACTTAATGTGAAGGTTAAAGTATACTTTAACTAGTACTAGTATGTATGCATGCGTTGCGTTAGTTAACCGACGTGTCCTTTCTATCGTTTGGAGTCATTGTGCCAATTATGGGTAATTTTTTTTACTGTATTTTCTTTGTTACAAATTTTATTAGCCCTCGAGTAATCTGTTTAGGTGTAGGTGGTGCTACACAAGAACAAAAAACAACGACAAAGTGCCTTGTCTAGAGTCTGCTTACGACAACCAACTTGCTTGAAATGGCCAACATGCTGCCATGAATACGAAACTGTAAACATACTATACAAAAGAACATAAGTATAAACATACACACGTATATTCACTAGGGTGGTTACAAGGTATATGGAAAACTAAGTTTCAGCTCAATCTAATAATCTAAACATTTGCCTCATTGAGGTTAATGTTAAAGAAAATCGTGATTTTTCACAAAAAATTATAGTTTTTTGCCCTTACAATCGAAACCATTTGTTCTAGGTACTTAATTCGAATATTAAGTTTTATTCTTACTACATTTGATTTTATTATTTTTTTTGCTTAGACTAATAGATGAAGTGACATTCAGCATGTATTAAACCGGGTCGTAGGGGAAACATTAAAATAATTATTATATAGCCTAATTGTACACGTTGTAAATAAAATAGAGTACACCATCTAATTGCATTTTTTGCCAATTATTATGGAGTCGCGTAAATTTAGCACAAACGATGAAATGCTTGTTAAAATATTTGGTAACATTTAAATTACGAAATTGACCAATATTCGCCAATTATTGTTCGCCACTGTACATGTGTTGGTTTCTTTTTTCCATTAACATACAGAGAAATGATTAAAATTAGTGAGTTCCTAATTTTTATTTTTCTGTATTAATTCAGTTATCGGATTTCATTCAGTCTCAAAACGTGTTGTTTTATAAGTTAACATATATGTACGTATGCGATGTGACGAAAAAAGGAGCAACAACCGCAATAAGAAATCCCTGAGAAGTACTAAGCTTGTGAAACATTTTTCAGCTAAATATTACTTCAGCAAGCGCCTGGGTGAAACAACAACAACACCTGAAAAAAGTACTTAAGCTCTGTCGATCTTATGTAAGAGGAAGAGAGAAGTGAAAAATGTGTTAACATTTTTTTATATAAAGTTTCAAATAAAAATTAAGTTTTTTGATTTAAATTAACCTTTATAGGTACAGCCTCTTTAAAACGTGTTTTTCGATTAGATACTGTAAGATTTAAATAAATATGGATTTCTCATCAACTACTAAATTTGCAAAATGGCTATTCATTACGGCAGATGAATGACAAAAGTCTTTATCGCCATCAGCTCAAAATACATCTTTTTAGTGATCAATTTTCGTTAACTAATTTAGAGAGAAAGGATATTAAGGATATATGTTTATTTATAATCAATATTTATATTAATAAACGATGACAACATGAGATGAGAGGGCTCTTGGAGTGTTCTAAGGCAGTTTACGCCCCAATTAACTAAGTAAGTATTTATATAAACCATGGTGTACTGTAAAATCGTAAGTTCAATAAGCAATAATTGATTAAGAAATTGCAGACAATGATTAACCATATGTGGTATCTCAATTCGGAACAAATTGCTTTTTCATTAGAAAATGTTTAGAAAATTGAAGCCCGAAGTAGAAAACGACTATGTTAATTTAGATGACAGGGATGTAAAAGCAAAACTTAATTTCCAATAAGTTGATTATTTATTGGACAAAGAAACTGATTATTTTGTTTCTTCTCGGACTCAAATTTTTTAAGAGATTGAAATTAATACAGATTTTTAAAATACTAATCCTGATGTATCGTGTGAAAATCAAAATTATTTTAAAGCCAAAAGAATTGTAAAAGGTCTAAGAGTAGCTAATGACAAAGCTGAGAGAGAAGTAAAATGAATCCAAGATCTCAACTGAGAACAGGGACATTTGCTATTGCAAGTTGTATCTGAATGTAGGTCTTTTTCCGGACTCTACAAGAGCTACCATATCTAAGCCTTAATGTGTAATTTAAAATAATTTTCTTGATGTGATATACAATTTAACAATATAAATAAAAAATGTATTTAAACACTGTTCAATAATAAAAAAATAAAATATATTTAAGTTAGACGTAATCGCATTCTCTTATGTCCTTAGAATTCGCATAGAACTTAAAATTTTAGGATATCCACTACGACCTATTCTGATAAATACTTAATATTGTTAAAAATAACAGATTTTGTAAAAAAATTATTGTTATCAAATTTAGTAAGAATGAAATATGCTACCAAATAATACTCAAAACAGATTCCCGGATAAACTGGTTTCGAATTTAAAGACCCAAAACAAGGATTTTTTTTGAAAAATCGCTAACTTTAATTAGACTTGTGTTAACATTATCAGATTGGGCTGAAACTTTTTCAATCACATATTCTGGGCTATTCACACATTTTAGGAGTGATGTAAAACCCAAAATTGATTTTTAGTAACTACCCTAATATTCACACACTGCGGCTGAGCATTCCACATCAATATGTCAAGCACTTCTATATATTATTATATGTATACATGATGTATACTAGTATCCATGGACGTTTGTATGCATATATATAGCTTTATAATATGAACATGTGACTTTTGCTGTGACATTTATTAGCTCACTGACCAAAAGTTGACTGTTCAATTGGCTATGGGCCAAACATCTGATCGTTTGACCAAATGAATATATGTATTTCAGAGTAGCACGAATTGAGTGGCGTTGTGTGTGACACTCTCAAATGTCTGTCTTTAACGAACGTTAATACATACTCCTTACATATCGACTGTAAATAGCCGTGTTCAGAGTTCACAAAGTCAAATGAGTTTAATGGTAATTGTGGACAATACGAGTGATTATATGACAAAGCTTATATACAGTACAAATACATGTATATTAGGGATGTCAATTTTTGGTATTTTGTTGATCCCGAAATTTTCGAGATCTGAAAAGAAATCCCGGGACAATCCCGAATTTCACGAAGTTTTGATTCGTAATTATAAATTTGCCGAAAAATTAAACACGTCTGTAATCGTTGTATTATAGAAGTATACAAAATAGCATTAATATAACAAAGAAGAACGACTTTTTGTGAATCATGTATGTATGTATTTATTGGTCTTTTCAAGAAAAAAAAGGAAATAACATCAAATTTGACACACATACAAAATATTTTATACTTCAAGTACAAATATATATATTTGGTACAGATGCAAATGCACCTACATAAAGTAAAATTATTTTTAATCGCTGTTTGAGACCAATATTAAATATTATTATATTACCATTCAGTACAAAATTAAAATACATCAAGTAAAAATTAAAAACATCACCCACTCCATTTTAAGCGGGGCAGAATTATTCATTATTTTGATCTAAATGTAATCTTAAGGAAATAAAAGCCTTAAATGTGCTATCCTCCAACCTGGTCCTAAATTTGCTAAATCGCATCATTACAAAAACTATCAATTTCTTTTACGAAGCCTTCTTATAATTTGTATGCCTTTTGATTATTGGACAATTGCGAGCTGCTCGTTAAAACTGGATGCAATTTATCTTTGAGACTTTCTGCCTTATCCACTTCAGGCACCTCTTTGTTAGTTCTATTAACATCGCTTTGATAATCATTTTCTACTCGAGTGGGATATTCTTCAGCTCATTTGTAATGGCAAAGCTCAAACAAACCCTTAAGAGAATTAACAAGCTGTGTTATTTGTCGATTTTCAACTCTCTAAAGGTTTTGTTTTACCCTTGAAATGGGAATTTTTAAGAATGTTAAAAAAGGCTGGGATCCCGGGATTATCATGCCTAATGCATATACATATGTATGCATTATAGCATGAAAATGCAACAATGTGTACTAATGTAAAGGGGAATAAAGCTAGTAGCATGATAAACGAATTGGCACATTTTGGGCAAATCTTTAATATTTGGTGTCCAGCTATTTTTTATTCATAAAATAATAAATTAGTATAAACATAATCCACTTCTTTGAATGAATATGAAACTGACTATGATATTCGTAATTCGTTTAAATCTGAATTTAATATATATTTTTCATTGAAATTTTATTGAGCTCCAGGACAGTACATGAGCGATTTTTATTTGAAAAACAAAAAACAATTGACATTTTCATTGGAAGAAGTTATAGCCACTATTTCGGAGAAAAAAAAAACAATAACAAATGTACTGGTTCAAGTTATAGCAGCTATCTTGGATCTCCTCATCAGACTTAACATCTCTTCATCAGACTTCTTTATTTATTCTTCATCATCACTTCTCAGGCTTTAACCATAATAAAATCTCCCATAAACTAAGCTCGAGCTCAATAAAATGCCAATGATTAAGCATAAATATGTAATTAAAAATATATAAAAAATTTGATTTGCAAGGACGAGCATGCCTTAATATAGTCGGTAGTTAGTTGTCATCAAAAAGTTAAAAAGAAATTCCTTGCACTCTGGCTTATACTTATGTAGATCAATCAAAAATTGGTTATTGGATGTAAGTTCTTAGAATGCGGGGTTTCTGCTTCACTAGAGACAAAACCTGGGCCCTAAATGTCTCGAGGAATTTTTTTTTTATTCCTACCCAGTGTAATCAATAAAAAACAAATTAAGTCAGAGATATGAATAAAATAGCCTCATAGCATAAAAAAAATACTCCCTAAGCAAGTAGCCCACACAATTAATAGTCTCCAATTTTTACCCTTAAACCTGTTAGCTTCGTTACTTTAGTCAGTGTGCATTTCGTATATCGTATTATTATCACACAATAATTGATACATACATACATACATATATATTACTATTCGACCAGCATTTGTACTGTAGCTGAATAGTTTTAGATCTCGACACTTAATAATCCTCTGCCTTTCATGACTCGGCGCAACATATGTATATGAAAAAAGAAACAAAAAAAAATTTTTTTTTATCCGTTCGTCATGCGGATTCGCCCCTCGCGGCGGTCGGGCGGGTATGGAGGGATAAAACCGTTGGGATTATTACTATTATTATTATTGTCTACAGCTGACCAAAATATCATCTGCGGTGTTGTACAAATATTTTCCCAATATTCTGACAAAAAAAAATTTATTTATTTTGCCTTTTATTTTTTTTGGCTCTTTGGTTTTCTCGTGGATTTTTTTCGCTTTTCATTGTTTGCTAAATAAACCTTTTTTAGTGTAACAAATTTTGAGTGCTCTTGTAATTTTTTTTTAGGGTGTTTTTGATTCTTAGTTGTAATCAATAAAACTTTAGTATTAATTTGGATATGCATGGTGTGGCATATTTAACTCGCATGTGAAATTGTATGGGAAATCATCGAAATGAAATGCAGAAAGTCCTCTTGCTTCTCAAATCATATGTCATGTGACACGTTTATTTAACAAAAATAATTTAAGGAAGATGAAATAAACACAACAGCCAACTCGGCTAGCGTAGCACAATAGGTAGCGTATTGGCTCTGCAACTCCGAGCTCCCGGGTTCAAAGCCTGAGAGAAGTGGTTATGAAAAATTAAATTAAAAATTAATTTAATTTAAAAATCAAAAAAGAAGTCTGATGAGGAAATGTGGTGATTTCCGAAATAGTACTATAACTTCAACCATTAAAAACTGTTGTTGTTTTTTCACAAAAAAATCTTCCATAAACTGGCCTTGAGCTCAATAAAATTGTAAAATATTAAAAATAATTATATATATTCACAAATAAAGACGCTTAATTATGAGCTTTGTGATTGTGGACTGCCCAAAGAAATATCTGACTAGAGTTTTTTGCAAACTATGAATTTCTGCGATATAATAATTATTTTCATGCTGATTTCATATATATAAGATCGCTTGGCATGAAGTTAAATTAAATAATATCTCTCACAGAACAAATTCACGTATTTACAGATATCTCAACATAAAGGGTTGCTGTGGTTCAAAATTGCCTAATAACTAGCATTTAAGTACAGAATGATTATATAAATTAAAAACACAGAGTTGCATTACAAAATGGTAAGAAATAAAACATGGTAAGAAATAAAATATGAATGAAACACGACTGCTACAGGGCCCTTTTTAAGGATGGCATAGTTTTTGCGAGGAGTATCAGTTGATAAACCAGTTATGCTGGAACATTCGGGCAATTTTACTCGGAGAACTCCGTCATACATGACATTACATAGCATCGGGCCTAGATCGGATCCCTGTGGGACGCCACCGGTGACCTCCGTGTGTTTTTGCCCTCTTCCGTATCGTACAGTAGCTTACGATTACTAAAGTAACTGCGAACTAATCTGCGAAGAGAGTAAGAAACGCCTATCTGTTCTAATCGGTCGAGAATTTTCGCCCAGCTAGCGGTGTTAAAAGCATTTTTGACGTATTTCTCTCCTCCAACCACTTTTGATATGGCATCAATTGTAGTTTTCCCCTTTCTGAAGTCAAACTGGTTAGGGAAGGTCCCTTTCTTGAACCTCAAGCTCTAATCGTTTTGAGATCATATGCTCCAGGACTTTGCCTGCTGAGTCCAGCAAGCATATAGGCCTAAGTCTAGAAGGATCATCTAGTAGTTTACCCGGCTTAGGGATTAAGATCAATTTCTGTATTTTCCAGATTTGTGGGAAAACACCTTCACTAAAACATAAGTTGTACAGTTTTACAAAGATAACGCATCACGAGTTTAAGAGCCTTGTTTGGCACTTCATCGGGCCTTGGGGCTTTTTTATATTCTAGTTTATTATTTACGGCCAGTATAACCTCGTCCGATTGAATGGGCTCAAAAGAGCACTGTACCTCCCCGTTCATATTCGAAACTAAGTGCCGTTAGGGAGGAAACAAGGTATCAACCGCTGCTTTCAAATATATTGCGCTTATCGGCGACATGTCATTGCTTTTTAGCTTTTTGGTAACAATTTTGTATGCCGTGCCTAGGGGTTTCGATCTGCGTCGTCGCATAGTTCCAGAAAACATCTTCGCTTGCTGCATTTGATAGCTTTTTTTAAATCGTCGCGTGCACTTTTATAGGCTTCGCTTGCTTTTAAGCATAGCTTCCTTATCTCTCCGATCTCATATGTCCACCAATAAGCGGGTTTGTGATGTCCATTTAAGGCTTTTCTTGCCATTGATGCATCACATGCGGTACTTATGTCGGCCATGATCTCTTTGGCTCTACCATTTGCGGATCCCTTGTATTGACGAGATGGCAGCGTTGCAATGAATAGGTCCGGGTCAAGATAGCCCGCTTTCCAACCTCGAGCTATGCTATTTTGTTGGAATTTGTTTGGGGTACTTCTGTTATTAATCGTGCAGGTTATTGCACAAGTGGCCGCTGTGGTCGAGTTGGTAGCGGTGCGTACTATAACTCGATATGCCGATGCGTTCGAGGATCGAATCTCAGTCAGGGCAAGTAAAATCTTAATCATAGAAAAAATTGTTTCTAATAGCGGTCACCCCTCGGCAGTCAATGGCAACCCTTCGAGGGTATTTATGCCATGAAAAAGCTTCTCATTAAATACAGTTGCCGTTCGGAGTCGGCACAAAAACTGTAGTTACCTCCATTTATGGTATAATAATATAAAGAGGCACACCACAAATCGTAGGAGAAGCTCGGCCAAACACAGAGCTATATAGTGTACGCGCCAATATTATATACATACATATATAATTGCACAATGGTCGCTTTGCGTAAAGCAAGAACTTATTTTCCAGTCCACTAATCTGTATAATGCGGCGCTTGCGAAGGTCAGGTCGATTATTGATCCAAACCCGTTTCGACTAAAAATATGTTCGGTGCCGGTGTTTAGATACGACATCGAGGCTTGCCAGCGCCTCTAATAGTGCTCTACCCTTAGGACGTGTGCTCGGGTAGCCCCACTCTTGCGCCCAAACATTAAAATCTCCCACTATAAGAACATTTGTCCTGCCCCTTGCATCGATGGAGAGCTTTCCGACAATCTGTTCAAATACTTGCACAGTGGTGCTAGGGGGTATATAGGAACTATAGATGTATAGATCTCTTATATTTGCACCCACAAATCCAGTTTAAGATACGACGTCGTACATCCAGCTAGCGGGGTTGCCGCATGTCCATATGGCTGATTTGCCACTCTTATCGTGTGTCCGACATTGTGACCGTTTCACTTTGTAGGGTTCGCTGAGTATCGCGACATCCACGTTTTCCTTACTGATGGTTTGCGATAGAATCCCAGCAGACATTTGCCAAAAAACATCGATTTTCTGTTCCGTACCATTTACAGTTTTTTTTTCGAACAGCTCCGAAAGAATTAACGAATTGAAAGATTTTAAGGAATATATTTCTATTAAGTCTCTCAAAATTTTTTGAGTTTCAATCAAAGAGCTCGCCCCCACCATATTTACATTCCAAAATCTGTTTATCTGTTAATTCTTAATAACTTTCTAAAACTTGACGTTTTCATTTATAAATTTATTGATAGACTCTGATCAAATTACCAGTTACCGGAATTCGCTAAGGTTGAGTGATGTAAATCTGTTTTCTGATTGCGGATTTAGATTCAGTTTGGATGAAGGTGAGTTTATTAAAAATGGTTTCAACCAAAGTAGCTTTCCGAAATAGTCTTATTTCATTTTTAATTTGATGTCACTTTCGCAAAGTTCTGCCGCATATGATCGGAAGTTTTCGACACTTTCTCGAAACTTTACGTAATCGACACTTTGCGTCATCGACTAGAACTAAGTACTATTAATAGCATCATGCTATGTAAAGAGCTCGTCGAGCACTATGTGTCGCCGGTTGAAAAAGAGTTTAAATAGTTTGTGAAATTTTTTTATTCCTATTGCATAAATGATTACTTAAAACAGAAGGGTTTTTTTAAATCGTATGTACATACGTTTAAGAAATATCTTTGATTTGGATTTCTATATATATTAATAAAACAATGCGAAAGAATTTATAGGTATACACATTGATTTCATATTCTTAAGTACATATCCACAAGAGCTTTTGCTAAAACACTTAACTATTTCTTATGTATTTGAAAAAGTTTGAAATTAATTGTTTTTGAGATGGTTATTTAAAAATAAACAATTTTTTTTGGTTGCTATCGGATTTCGGGTACGTCCAGCGCACCTTCTGGTTAAGTCATTACCCCGATTACCTGGTTAGCATACTAAGCACACACTCCTTCTGGCCTGCGCGGATGTACCGGGTCCGTACCCGTCACGGCCACCTCCATCGCCTCCCCTGAGTCTTGCGATAGTCACCTGGCAAATCGTGAAGGAAACTGAGGAGTTGCCAGGAATCACCCGCCGAGCTGTCAGCCGATACCTCCGTTTCCGAGAATCACCTGCCACTGCGTCGTTGCTGTGAATCACACTTTCTGGATACCAAGCCAAGTGTGTATGTGTCTTTGAATTAAACGAACAAATAATTTTGTTTTATTTGGTGGGGTTTAGTTGGACCTTTAAGTTTAAATAATATCCTTTAAATACTCCCAACGTAAAAACATCCTCATTTCCACTTCCTTTATGTTCCAATATCGAATATCGTCTATTTACGTCTTCATTTAGGTAAGGAAAGCAATCCTTTATGCATATATAAGTTTATATATTTAACTCAGTTTAATCGATTTCACACATACGTACTTGCTTATATGTACATCTGTATGTATGTGTAACACCTTCCGGACTTTTTAAAGCAATCAAAGTTCGGTACTACGTGTTGTATACGTAACAACTTTGCGGCTTTCCTTGTTTACTAATTTTCACTACATGTATTTTCGTACGTACATATTATGTTCGTATGTAAATATGGATGGCTTAACTCGATTTATTACAGCATCAGTATATTTGCTCATAAATAAACAAACGGACGTTTATTTGTCATGGTCTATCATAATTTTTTACATAGCTTAGGTTAATGGACAATACCAAATGTTGGCATACATACTCTCAACACAGAAACTTGCATATGTTTACTAGAAAAATAAGCTATTCTAAAGCATCGTGCAAATATTTTTTTGCATGACACGTGAGCTCATTTGCAGGTACATATATATACTCCTAATGTTTACAAACCTAAGTGTCTACTATGCCAGCACTTTAAAGAAGGACCATCGGATCATGTTTCACGAAGTAACAGGCAAGCTGGCGCTGAAAGGTCAAAATGAAATTTATACAAATATACTTAAATCATTGCGAAGCTGTTCAGGATCTACTGAAAGAAATGGTAATATAGATTAAGGCAGTTGTGGCCATAATATTAGAGCCCTATAAATTCTTTACAACTTATTGGTGGGTTGCGGACGCGACCAAAGGAACACCACTATCGGCATCTCCTGTTCCAAAGTGCGCAATGTTTGCGTTTGGGCAAAACTCAAAAGTGGCTACATTTGTAGCTGTTATGCACCAAAAAGCTGGACGCGGTAGGACTACCAGGAGTTATTTAACAAAATAATTGAGACAGCAACTGGACGACATCCGTGGATAATCCCTGGCGACTTCAATGCTTGAGAATGAATGGGGTTGCTCGACTTTCATCTACAGATCGTACGCTTGTATTGGTAGCTCTGCCAACGTTGTGCACCACTGTCATATACATCTCTAGTGATAGGCGTAGTGACCAAAATTTTCACGATAGTTAACACCAACACCACTCTTGAAGGACCGCAACTGTTTACAAGAACTTCTTTACCCTTGTCGAATACAATCAAGCGTTGCACAAGTATGTGCGCGCGTTAATCTGCGAATAACGAAACGAACTGCTTCGGTTTTTTTGTTTTGCAAGATTTAAATTTTTTAAAACTTAAAGTATGAATATTTTTTGTCCTCTTTCGGTTTTTTGTTTTGCAAGATTATAATTTTTTAAAACTTAAAGTATGAATATTTTTTTGTCCTCTTTTTTTTTGTTATCTTTTAAACGTAGTATAATGGCGTTGAAAACTATTTTTTCTAATCGTATATATTTTGTGAAAGCGTAACATACATTGTAAAGATTAGAAGTATGTATAATTAATAATGAATTCCAATGCTTCTCACGTGGGCAATTATATGGTATGCGGCATGTTCGCGTGTTGGAATAACTAAACACTAGACACCGAAACGAAGGACTTAGTTTACCATAAAGCTTTAAATTTATATAAAAAGTTATTCCCTTAATCTATTTATGAACATTCATTAATAAATTTAGGGCCGGACGAAGTTGGCCGCGTCTCGTAGTTGATTCAAATTTTATGGTAGCATTTGATTGTATTTAATTATTGACGTTCAGCTCGCTTTTTTCACTGAAATACAATGCTCTTAAAAGCAATGTTCTCTCCTTTTCAATGCACTTGTCTTACAATCTCAGTTTTATTTTTAAGTTAGCGAGTTAAAATTAGAATAAATTGAAATAACTTACATAAATGTATATGTATAATGCGTATAGCTGGAAATTTGCATATAAACTTATTGCCATCGGATTTGCTGTATTGCATTAAAGTAGAATTTATTCTGCTAAAATTTTCTAATGCAACACATTAAAAATGTATTATACTGCAAAATGCAAGCACACAAATGATAATAATTTGAACGTTGTTTTGCCTTAAAATGCACAGGATGATAGAAGCAAATTCAGTACAGCTTTATAAAGCGTAGACAACTTTGCTGATGAAGCAGAAAAATGCCTTCAAATTGGAAAACAAACCACAATGCATAAGCTTAAATAGTATAGGATTTTATTATAGCGGGAAATTTATATCGGAATATAAAAATCCAAAAATATACGCCTGGTCAAAAAAAAAAACTTATTTATTATACGAGTTTTATTTGTGGCTCACTTCTGAATTTAACTCCGACAAGATAATATCAAAAGATGTATTTTTGTAACGACCGCATTTGTAATACTGATATATCAATATACATATATGCAATACTCTAACGAAACTCAGATTAGCTTTGGTAAATCAATTTCTTTCTTATCTTCTTCTTGAATTTCAAATTAAATGCAGAATGGAAATTTGAAAGTTATGTTGTTTGTTGGTGTTTTATGAATGACCCAATTACCTTGAGACGCCATTCAATACAGTTACCGAATAATTCAGTTAGTTTGCTATGTGCATATATTCGAAGTGTGCATATTGCACATGCAGAGGATTTTTAGTCTTACAGCTCTAAATTTCTAAGCTATAAATATGAATTTACCTTGGGTGCACATTTTTCTAATAAATCGGTATGATTTGACTAAATACACGATGGTCCCCAATTTGACTGAAACTTTGCACTTTACTTTATTTTATTTAGGCATTTGTTTTTCCTTGGAGAAATTTCTAACAATTAACAATTATTGCTACAACGCGAAAAATCTAAAATAAATTGTAAAATAAGCCTCGCTTACGAATAGTAGGCATGTTAAAATATATTTGGGGTCTAAAGTTTTGAAGCCCATTTAATTTATGTAAATTATTTTGCAAGTTTTAAATACCTTTAAATAACAAGAATTTGGCTGCTGTGGCATATTCCTGGTATATTGAAGAAAAATAAGGAAGCATGCGTCTCATACAAGTTTAATTTTCTAAAACTTGTGGGTGATCAATATTTTGTATAATGTGTAAAGACTCTCTGTTTGGCCGACACGAGAACATACAAGTACACATGTGAGAGCACAATTTTTTAACTATTTACCTTGAGCTATATTGATTGCAATTGCGAACGCCAATCGGATTGGAAACAACAATCTTTTAAGTTTAAATGGTGCGTCGGTCGGAATCATATAAATGTGAAAAATCATAATGGCACACTCTTATTGAATTTAACGCTTTTATTTTGTCTTTTGCATTTACATGAGTATTTTTCTATTAAATTTTTTTCGTTTCGTCGATAATATGAGCAATTTCTTTTAATAATATATTGTCTAATCTTTCTTCATTAGTGGTCACTGTGGTCGAGTTGGTAGCAGTGCGTGCTATATCTCGATATGTCGGTGAGTTCGAGGTTCGAATCTCAGTCAGGGCAAGCTAAATCTTAATCATAGAAAAAGTATTTTCTAATCCCTTCGTCAGGCAATGGCAAACATCCGATGGTATTTCTGCCATGAAAAAGCTTCTCATTAAATACATCTGCCGTTCGGAGTCGGCACAAAACTGTAGGTCCCTCCATTTGTGGTATAATATAAAGACGCACACCACAAATGGTAGTTCTCCGGCCAAACACTGAGCTATATAGTGTAAGCTCCAAAATTATATTATATTATAATCTTTCTGCGAGCAGCAGTAACACTAAACTTTTTACACGTCTCAGAATTGGTCACACTATCACCACCCACGCTCATCTCCTTGCTGGAACAAGCGCACAACCTTGTCCGTTCTGTGGATTTAACATCTTAACTGTAGCTCACCTCCTCGACGACTGTCAACATCTCCTTCACATCCGCACCTCTTTGTTCGCCGCCTCCAGACCCTCCAATCATCTTAAAACATCTAATGTCACTAACATTAATTTAATTTCCAAATTTGTTAATATCTCGAAGCTAAGTATCTAATTAATAAATTCATCTAGTTATAATTTGTAATCAAGCCGAAGGCCCTGGCAGCTAGTGCTTTTTTTTTATGTAAGTGTAGCAAATATTTATAATTGTTTCTCTTGTAAATAAATAAATAAATAAAAAAAAATATAATCTTTCTTTATTAAAATTGTTACTGCTTTTAGATAAGTGAAAAAAATTAAATAAAGCTTTCCAAAACATTTCTTGATGTTGTTTTGATTTTCCGGGAATAAGTATCGCAAAATGCTTACATACGCCGTTCGAGTAAATGTAAACACACAACCTATAAATCTGGATATAAGGCATTAGGTTGCGTCCTCTGTTATGATCGAAGTTTTTATTTATAATTTTTTTGTCGAGTTTTGACATCAACCCAAGTGAGGCTTTTGTCAGAGTCCTTTTTTTCCCCGCTGCTCTTCCTACTGTCACATTTCAGCGACGTGTTGCTTTCTTCGTTAGATATTTAAATATGCACTGAATCACGTGTTTGCTATAATTGGTATTGATAAGAATTTTCCAAATATCGAAATGTTCTATTAATCGCATTCTTTTCTTGGAAGTATTCAATCTTAAGTGGAATGTAAGCTTTTTGATTTTGCATTATCTTTATTATTATACCTAGACGTTTCATTTAAAATCAACAATAGCATAACTATGTATTAGTTCCTCTTTAATAAACAACATAAGAGTACTCTTCACCTGCTGTTTCATCGCCTTATTTCCTATTATATTGTAATAATATATTTCTAAATTTGAAAACACTAGTTCTTTACTGTTCTTGCATGTCATTTATTCTTTCAAGTTTAGTCAAGCTGTACTAATTTTTAACTCCGAAACTAAATATCTCAATTCCAAACCCTAAGGTTGTCTACATACGTAGATACATATTTATGTACACGCACAAACATTTATGCAAAGCGCAATATTTAGTTCATGAATATGTACTACGTATTATTTATAAGTAGTAGTTGCTTTGTGAACTTGAGCACGTTTTACTCTTTGAAAACTATTGTTGGCGTGTGCGTGATTGCACGTACTACTCGTACGTATGCGTTGATGTACTTTGGTGAGGTTGAAAACTTAAATAAATCGATTTCCAAATCTTTCGATCAAAGCTAATGTAATTTTTAAGTTTGACCCCTTTTCTAAAGCTGCATGACCACAACAGCATACAAAAGCAGCGTACATCTGTCAGCTTTAACTCGATAATTCTACTGGCCGCCTTGAAACCACATATATGTATATACTTGTACTACATTGCTTCACCTCGAGGCAGAGATATATGCCCGCACATTATTACATACATACATGTGCATATAATTTGAAAGTGGAGCTTTCAAAATAAACCACTTCTGCTATTTGGTGGCAACTTGCAAGTATTAGAAGCGTAAAATTTAGCTCAAATTAACTTTTAACACCAACACTGTTTTGATATGCCTATATATTCAGCGCGTGTCCTTACTTGCGATTTATTTAAACTTTCTTCTACATTTCTTACAAATTCAAAGGTAATTTTTCTTGTCGACATACTAACCGCAGTCTCAAGGTCTGCAATGTTTTGCATGCTTTTGCGCAAAACTTAAATTTGCATACTCGTATACTTGCTTTGGTTGAACACACATAACACGAAATGCAAGAGAGAGTATTTGCTTTTTTCTATGCCTGGTTCTCAGTTCTTGAGCTTTTCTTTACAACTAGCTACCATTTGCCATTTTGTGTATACTCAAAATTTTTATTAGTTGCATGACTTCAATACAGCTGGTATGCATTTTAAAAACATTTTATTTTTTTATTTTAACAACAGCCGTCGCACGGTGGAGTATTGGACCCTAAAATATGGCCATAAATCGAAAACCCCATTTGTTTAGATATACTAATAAAAATAGTCCCCCAGCCAGGTAATTGAATTCCGCATCGAATTACAGTCACAGTACCTGCAAAGCGTTGATTTTTTTTACATAATTCAACTTGACTAGTATTTTTGAAATAGTTGAACTAACTTGTACCAATATTATATTTTATTAATCTGTAGACTCTCTGCTTTAAATTCAAGCAAGTAAAGATTTCCCAAACAGTCCACTGGAAGTTAAAAAAAATAAAATGTAAAGTGACTTTATTTGAATGAAAATATTGTATCTGTTTTTTTAGGGTCTGGAAATACAATCAAAGGTTTCACGCGAAAGTTTCTGCATGACATTGTCAGGGCAAGCACTCAGAAACATTTTGATCGTAAACTATCGGACTTGGAAGATAAATTGTTGGCTCTGACAAAGTGCCCACCTTCGAAAACTGAAGAATTTCATAAAGTTATAAACAGCTTCAAAATCGTGTACAAAACGTCACTGGCAGGCATGTATGAGTACAGAAAGTAGATTCTTAGAAAACAACAGTGAATGGCTACAGGAAACAATAGAGCTACCTTGTGCACCGCAAGCGGCAACTTCAAAGGGTCGACCAAGTAAAGATTTTGTTGATTGCAGTGAAAGGACAAAACGGCGCAAAACAATGGAGATTAGAAAAACGTACCGTTTGATCAGCTCACCTATGCCGCGGAAATGAGCAATCGTGCCGTAGGAAATATTGATGCAGCGAAATTAATACATGACATGCAGCAGTCACCAACCAGAGCGATTAAGTTCCGTAAAGCAGTTTATGAGCAAACAATGACCAAGAAACACTCTCCAGAAGAAGCACTGAGGATATTCATTGAGGCCAATTTGTCAAAAGCCCAATACGAAATAATACAAAAGGCGAATAAGGATGTACATATATCCATGCTATTCTCAATTGAAGCGAACCAAAAAAGATACGTATCCTACCAAAAGTGTTAGCGAAACCGAAACCGAAACTTCAAGATTTACTCGATAACACTGCTTCCAGACTTTGCCGATATTTAGAAGATGCTATTGACAAATGCAATGAAGCTGAGCGAGCCAAATTAACTCTTATATACAAATGGGGTTGCGACGGTTCACAGCAAACGCGTTATAAGCAGAAGTTTGTAAATGATGGCGATAGCGATGGAAATGTATTCATAAGTTCTCTCGTGCTTCTGAGGTTTACATCTGGTACGAAAATAAATGAGGGTTTTCAAGCAAAATTGGTTCTCTTTCGAATTTGAGAGAAAATATTTTAAAAATATATTTCATGGTGATTTTTGAAGACGGATGGGGGCACAAAACCTCCAAAACCCCCTAAAATTTTTAGCAAATGATTTTTAGATGCTACTTATTTAGTACAAGTCAAAACATTCGAATTTTATTTGAACAAATACCTAAAATAGTTTTGACCAGCTTTTTGTGTCAAATACTCCACTGTGCGTCGTTAGAATTTAATTTAACTGCATATGGTTGGAAGATAGGTTTTTCACTGTCATAGTTACAAAGTCTTAGGAGATATTTTATAGTCATGTATAGTATAGATCTTCAAAAAGTATATAGAATTGTTAAAGGTGGTGGCTTTTTAGTTTAACCAAAATTTCTCTTAATAATGAGTTTTAAAAATTTCAAAAATAATTATTTTAGATACATTTTGATATTAGCTTATAAAATATTTTTTTTGTAATTGAGTAATTAAGTTGTTTTTTTTTTCAAAAATATGGTGCTTTGACAGTATTATAATTTAGGCTTAAGTAACTGACAAAAAATTATTATCTAAATTTTATTTTTATCCTGAAATCAGAAAGTTGAAGTATAAATTATTTTGGAACAATTCGACGCAGGAAATTTCTGCTCTATACTATAAAGTTCACAAATTTCAAAGTATAAAACTTATTACAAAGGGTACCTACTAAATATTCAAAGTGTTTTATAAACAAATTTTGACGTGCTGAAAAAACGATGGGTTGGTTATATTTATAAGATAATTTTTTTTTCAGCTATTTTGCAATTTACTATTTTTATTCAGAAGTTTTGAACACGGTATGTAAAACGCTTAGCTCTTTGAGTTCTGTTAGTATTTATTCTTTAAGTAAAGTCTTTCCAAGGTTAAGATAAATTCCACAAATGGCTTGAGTTTTCGAATATCGAATAATTCGTGTCAATGGGGTAGAATTGAGATATAATTAGTCGCAACAAGTCTGAAACGGGTATAATTGTAAATTAGACCTGTATTCATCTTTTTCGGGTAAAACAATCGATGTATGCATACACTTAGGCAACGAAGTTTTTTTGAAAATCCAGAAGCCGGTTCAAATTTCATCAAAGCTATGATTTTTATTTTTGTTTTCATAAAAAGACTAGTATCATTTATACCCATTCGGGTATAAATGGGAATAATGAGTCTATTCCCGTACTCATCCAAGAATAATCGATTTTTTTTTAAGGATAAATATGACAGAATATTCCTTTGAAGCTTATATGTATATATGTATATGTATGTGAATATTTAATGAAAACTTGCAGTCGTCAAAGTAAATGTTCATTTCTATTGAATTTGGTCAACGATGCGTGTCCACCAAGCCAACTAACAGAGCAACCGAATACACCAAAAGTGACTAAGCATTTGTCGAATGAAATGCAGTAAGCGAGCTGGACGTGCAGTCAAACATGGACAGAGAGCCATTGGATGCGAATGTGCATGTGACGGATGCGGACACATGTTTTGCATGCAAAGTGCACAACGCAGGTCGCGTTTGTTACATTTACCCCTTTGGATTTACACATTAGCCGCACTCGAGTGTTTTCAGGCGAAGTTGTCTTTTCTTCTTGCCAAGAGTTTTTGTGTTTCGTTTCTTTATTACCTTTTACTTCCTCTTTATTTTCATAAAGAGTTCTCGATATGTATCTGCTTTTGTTTTGAGCTGCCAAGAACATGTGTGTTAACGTATGTATTTCACTTTCTTTGGCTTTGTTTCTGTATATACATAAGTATTTGCGTTTATATTCGAATAAGTGCTGGTGTCGTTTTCAAGAAATTTGCATTTTCATGTTGCCGCCTGCTGCTTGTTGACTTTTTCCTGTAATTTCTTTCTTCTCTTTTGGTTTACCATATGTGTTTGTTGTTTGAGATTGTTCTTGATGTTGTTGCATATTTAGTTAGTATAATAGCAGGATGCATTTAAGGAAAATGCTGTCACATGGTCTGCTGCCATTTTTGAGGATAATGTCTACATGCATTTCGGAAATTAGCTACAATTGGCCGCCGACAACGAATAATTTAAATAAAGTATGACTTTATTAAATTTTTTAACTTCATTGAAATAAACTTTTATAAGGACATGCACAATTTAGCAAAATAAGAGTAAATGACTAGTTGCGAAGTGTAGGAAAAGAGATCATATATACTTATACATAATTCACTATAGCATTAATTTTTTAAGTCTTGCATATTTGCAGGAATAATGTTTTTAGTAAAAAATAATCAACATTTTTGGACCTTTTTTGTATGCTTTTTAATCTTATTTTAACTTATGTCATGTTATGTGCGACAAAATTATTTTAAGTTAAATAACGAACTCGGAATGGGAAAACCAACCTCGGCCATCCTCATGGAGGTATTTATGCAAGAACTGGAGGAACAGAATATGGAAGAACTTAAAGCCGAGTTAGGCGTAGTCTTCTATGCAAGATACGTGACTGACATTACCTGCGTGATTACCAAGGGCAATGAAGAACAGATACTGGAGTATTTGAACAAACAACATGGATGTATTATGTTTACGATGGAAATGGAAAAGAAGGGAAAAATAAATTACCTGGATCTGACGATTAAGATAGACAAAATTGCCAAACAACTTGTCTACGAAATTTATAGAAAACCGACAGCTACAGACACCATAATACATAACACATCAAATCATCCTTAAGAACACAAATACGCCGCTATAAGACAACTAACAAACAGACGTGAAAGAATACCTCTATAGCGTGCGACATACGGAAAAGAACAGAACACAATATATAACATAGCAACAAACAACAGATATAAAAAGGAGCCCGTGGATAAATTCGGAAAAATGTATGCAATTCAAAGAAGAAGCGACCGAGAGCTAGACGAAAAAACGGACGGTATTAACTTATACAGGAAAAATGACATACAAATATGCAAATTTTTTCAAATTCTGGAAACAACCTGGGAAGGATACTTAAAAGCAGCACGAATGAAGAAGACCCATTGAACAAAGAAGGCGTGTAACCTGAGTGAAAACCTGAGTCTAATTTTGCAAACCATTTGGTAAACGCAAAATGCTCACCCGCAAACATAAAGAAAACCGTTAAGGCACTGCACGTACAACAAAAAGGACGGCGCCTAAATGCTCTTGAAAACATGGAAATATATAAACAAAAAACATTTAATGGGAGGATAATAAACGAACAAATAAACAGCAACTCTGATGCGATATTTGCACCATTAAGGCTTGTTTACAAAAAACAAAACAAAAACGTAGGTAAAATGACAGATTCCAACATACAAAACAAACCAGCAATACCCAAACGGACTAAAATTACTGACTATCTATCTGTTCTTACCGCGAAGGTAGAATCGAGATATATTATAACCTTTTTGACTCTAACCGCGCGAGACTTCAGGTACCTATACTCAAAACACTTAACATTTGTTAACTTTTACGAATATGCAACAATAAATGCTTAACCAAAAAAACGAAATAAATACGGAAAAACAGACATAAAATGAACAGAACGAAAATTGACACTGAAAATCGCACAACGCCTATACCGGATTATCTCCAAACCAAACTTGACTAGGGATGACGGAAAATCGTTCCAACAAATATAATCATGTTATGTTCTTCCGCAATTTAGTTTTCCCCATGTACCTAGCTCACAATAATCCGATCTCAACGAAAAAGCTTTCCACACTATTTTACATGGAATAATAGTGACATTTGTCGGCCTTCGAACTCATATTAAAAGCTAATCTAGTTGTAAGTAACCTTTGCAACTAGAAGCAGAAGGAAAGTTCTGGACGTAACCCTCGTCTCACAAAAGCGGAAGATGTGGTCAGGAACAAGAAAATTACTGATTTAGCTTAGAGGTGGTCTCGCCTATGAAAGCACCCTTAAGAAGCTTAAATAATATCGACTAGCCTAGAAGGGAGGGAGCTAGACAAGAAACTCTCTGGAGAATGAGTAATGGTACTGGATCAAGGAGAGCTAGGTTGTAACGTAAACCATTTTACCACGACATGTAGGAAAGTTTCAGATCACGCCTGTCCTATAAAGGAGCCGATAAGCAAGAAGAAACCACCTTGGAGGAATGTAAAAAACGATAAGGGTCGGTAAGGGTAGCTCTATGGAAACCGTGTCGGATGGATCACGACTCAGAACGTTTCTCTCTAGATCCTTCCGTATATCCTCAAGATGCTTGCTAAAGTCTGACCGGACGTGGGCGTTGTCTGGAGAGCATTCATTAGGTCTTCTCCTGGAAACACATTATCCATATGCAACTCGATTGGTGTCGATTGATAGACCAACTATAGAGAAAGCTCAGCCTCAGAAAAGAGCGTGGCACCGTGAGACGCCGTTTGTGCGAAAGGCCCGCTTTATGGAAAAGAAGAAAAAAATTCCTAGACTCTGATTTTTTTTAACATGGGGGATTTGTTCAGGGTAGAAGCATAATAAAAATTACTCAATAATTATTATAGTAAGATGCAAATTTTTTGAATAATCTTTAACCATTTTTCAAAGACTTATATTATAAAAGTCTTTTCATAATAATTATCAGCAAGAAAAATACTTTTAAGTCTTCAAAGAGTTTTATTTTCAGATTTATATTATAAAAGTCTTTGCATAATAATTATGAGTAAAAAAAAGTTTTTAGCGGCGAAGACGTAAGGGTAGCCATCGGGTTACTTTGCTGGAAAAATATTGATTATGAAATATCAAATATTATTGTGTGAAATATGAACCTCTTTCAGTCCAATAACTCAAAAAAATAGCCCTTTGAAATGTTGTTTAGCTTTCTCCTTTTGACTAAGGTTCAAAGTTCGGCGGAAGCGTAGGTCCAAAAATATTGCCGAAAGTAGCACATCATTATCAAGTAAAATTGACTCTCTTCCTTCTACGAAAGTATATAGCGCTGAAGCCATTGGTGACTTTTGTCCTTCAGCTTTCAAAATAACTTTCAGTGTCAACCATTCCTTATAGAAGTCACCCAATAATAGCTGCTTTTGCTGCATCTGAATAGTGAGCTCAAACGCGGACTTCAATGTTGATACCAGCTCCTCCAATGTATCCCGCTCCTCCTGAAGTAGTGGGTTCCTCAAATCGTCTACATATACTGATTTGTACTCACAAACTCGTTGCAGCATTGTATAGGTGGAATTCCACCTAGTTGGAACATCCAATGGGGGTTTCCCCAACCCCACCATTTCTAGAGTTTGCCTTTAGAAATAAAATAAAAAATGTAAACTTTAATGTTTCCCACTGGAAAGTTGGGGTCCTTAGAGCCTTCGCAATTTCACGTACGCGGTTAATTATGGTGCTAGAAATACATAGTGTAAAACAAATACCCAGTTTTCATATTCCCTATCTGCCCCATTGTCTTCATTCTCCGCACTAGCCCATACATTTGAATAGTCTTCATTCTCCATAGCTTCGTTCAGCAATGTCACTGCTTTAATCATATTCCTTCCATTGTCCGTGGCGATTGAATATATTTGATTCTCCCTTACTTCAAATTGGGAAATAAAAGTCTTTGAAGATTTAAATTTTTTTCTTACTCATAGTTATTATGCAAAGACTTTTATAATAAAAGTCTGAAAATAAAAGTCTTTGAAATTAAATTTTTTTTCTTACTCATAATTATTATGCAAAGACTTTTATAATATAAATCTGAAAACAAAAGTCTTTGAAGACTTAAAAGTATTTCTCTTGCTGATAATTATTATGTAAAGACTTGTATAATTCTTATCAAAGTTAGGATGACTTTTTTAAAACTCCACGGTCAAATAATTATTATTCTGGATCTCTGAGCACGCCAGTTATTAAATATGTAGGATCTACACGATGGTTCAGTAGAATGGTTTCTTATCCGCGGGGTACCACAATGGGCCCAAGTAGGGGCCTAGGTGTGCCAGTGGGACACTGGTAGCCAGTTTAACCAAACCTTACCTAAGTTATGTTTATTATGTTACGATGCATCATGATACTCTAGGTTATGCAGTGTTATGTAATATTACCCCTTATGTACAAAGAGACGGTACGAATATACTACCTAGCAACAAAAACTTGAATATCTCGAAAACCAAAACACTTACGACCATGAAATATCATGATAGCCTTATGCTAACATTTTTAAATACCATAATGTTTAAAAAAATCCTTTTATTAATAAACGTCACTATATTTTCGAGTTTGAAGATTTTTAGTCCTTAAAGACAAGAAGGTGGTAGATTTGTACCTTAAAATATTTTCATACATATATTTTGAACTGGAATTGTTTCGAATTTTACTTTCGAATTTCACTGCATCGCAAGGTTTCAATAAGCAAGAGATGAAAGAGAAGTGGAATATATGTAAGTGCAAAGTGAATTGTACAGCAACAAAATATACGCAAAGTAACGGTTAACTAACAATAATTTAGAAAGGCTTTATTAGGCATTCCAAAGTAAGTCGAATAAAAGCGTTAATGCTTTTAATTGATTGTGTAAGTTGCTCCTGATAATGAGCACGTTGCTGTTTTTCTTTTGGAGTTTTGGTGATATCGGGATTGGTTAACGCTTTTTATAAATGATTACAATGTATGGCTAGAAAAACATGAAGACATGGTAGATCCTGTGACATCTAGGCAGTTCAAGCATTTGTCCGAAACCGATCAGCAGCCTCGTCTATAATCGTTGACATAACAAATGACCTCTAAGGGCCGTTTACACCATTTCCGGTTAAAATTACCGGCGGTTAGCTACAATTCAGCTTACTATTCAGAGCTTGCTTATCTGACAGATGGTCTTAACCGGCGCATTTAATTCTCATTAAGCGCATGGCCGCTGTGGTCGAGTTTGTAGCGGTGCGGGCTATAAATCCATATGCCCGTAAGTTCGAGGTTCGAATCTCAGTCAGGGCAAACAAAATCTTAATCATAGTGTTCTCCGCGAGCCAAACAACGGGCCACACCGAAAAGTAAATGAATGGGCATAGTTGAGATTTTTAAATCTTTTATTACTGATGAATTGGTTTACATGATTGTACATTTGACTAATCTTAAAGCCAGGGATAAGTGATAAGAGGTACTTTGTACATAAGGGTTAAAAATACTTCTAAGTATTTTTTGATGTGAAACTTCTTTAGCTGCAGTATTATATGAAAAGCAACATGTCGAATGAGACGGGTGATGTTAACCGGAATGATGTGGACGGAGTGGTTGGGGACGGCAACAATACTTCTTCTGCTTAAAGTCACCACACCTAGGAACTTCATACTTATTTTTATGGTAATTACCACACCTAATCTTGCAACACCTTTACACGCCGCACCTTCACTCACCACACGTTATCTCGTAACATCTACAATTGCAAAACTTTAATTCGCCACACCAAAGCCCACCACCAAAACTTACCAAACTTAAATTGGCCATACCTTAACCCTACACACCTAACTCACTTCAAATTACCTTTATCGAGTCATAAATAAAATTTCTTTCTCTAAGGTTAAGTCACACGATTTGTGCATTTGAACAGATTTGTACATTTTAACAGTTACATAGTGATGTCGTTTAGAAAATTTGATGGTGATCTGTAGTGCGATTCAGTAACTTTTTTAATAACACTCGAAGTTGCCAAATCAGCTAAACAACAGAAGTTAACAATACTGCTATTCAGTAACTCTTTTTTTGACAACATACGTTATTGCAAAATCAGCTGTGTTGTTAAGCTAGCGGCATTTAGTTTTGTGTTGTTAGAAACGCTATAATTAATTCATGTTCATATACTTACATACATATGTTTTATTATTTTTTTATAAATTTGTAGTTCCAACTTTTAACTGAACCGTTTAAATTAGCATGACTGTTTTACTAAAAACATATATATTTTATTTAGCCTATGATTTACTATTTAAACCCATGAATGTTAAATGTACATACACATATATAAGTATATTAGTGAAATAAACGCATTTGCAACATAAACAGAAACATTTTATAAACCTTATTTATTATAATTAACATTCCATTGGCAACCTCCTCCAGCTGCGTTAAGGGTGACTGCTTTAAGGTTGCCGGTTAAAGACTGCTGCCTTCTCCGGTCGCGCACTCTGACACTGGTGCTACTTTTTAAATCGCGCCAGACCTATATTAGACAAAAAAGCATAATTAGAAATCGACAGGTAGAATCAATATACATATGTATTCGTACACACAAAGATCGTCTGTGGGCAGTGGCAATATATATGATTGCGTTCGCAATATGCGCTTGTATATATACAAGAAAAATAATATTTATTTTCACAAACAACATAAGTACATTACACATTCTTAATAAATCGATGCACCGGTTATTGTGGGTACATTCAAACAGAATGGGGTTATTACTTACCGTGCGCCATTGTTCGGCGGACTTTTCTGCATCTCCGATGCGTTTAGCTTGCTATTTCTGCCCACTTCATTTCATTCTCCAATTTCCCATGGAGACGCTGGAATTTGTCGGTGGCTAGCCCCTGATGCTCCGTCAAAAAGTCTAGCAACGTTGATCTGTCGACGCCCGACTCCGTTTGGCTCCTGATGCACCCGTTGATGCCATTCTACATAAAATAAAAGCAAAAGATTTATAAGCAGTATTTTGTTAAAATTAAATAAATATATCCAAAATACTTCCCTTTTGTTGAAATATGTGCTTGAAGACTATTGGCGCGATGAAATTAGTTTGTTTTTTCTCATTCCTCTTTGTGCTTTTCGCGTATTTTGACATTTCGTAAAGCAGAGGTGCCACTTTTTGTTAATTTGAATAAATAAGAAAAATCAGCTGTTTAGTGTGGTTAAGCATAAGTTAGTGAATAGCATAACGTTATTGCAAACAGCAAACATTGTTAACTAACAATTCAATATATTGAATTGTTAAGAGTAAGTGAATCGCGCTACTGAAGTATAAATTTCTTGACAACTACATTGTGACTGCCAAATGTACAAATCGCTTTATCCCAGCTTTAAATATTTGATTGATGAATTCAAAATTGCAACACACATCGTTATAATGTGTTATCTTATTTGATTTTATGTTAAGTTTAGTTAATAGTAACCAATAATTATGTTTTCAGAAAATATAACGACTAAAAAATTTCTCAGGATTTCTTGAAATATCTGAAATCTGTTTATCTACTTGTGAAACCAGATTTTATATACATATATATTTATGTTAAAATGAACCTAATTTGGCTCTTCCTTGCTCTACCGACTGTTTTAGTTTATGTTTTAAGTATTATATTGGTTTTTTTAGATTGAAATTCCTTGGTTTATTAGTGTTTTTTACCGGAATAAAGATTTAAAATGCTATCAACATACAAAATTTATATTTTATTGCTATTTCGTGAACCATCTACCACGTTCTACGGCCTGAATCACTTAGATCAAAGAACAACATCGCATTTGTTGCACTGGGTTCGAACAATTGTATATCAATAACAAGTGAAATATCTTTTCGATAAACGTGAAAATCTGGAACAGCTGAGATCATCTGTTTTTGTAAAGTTGCTTATTTCGGTAAACACGCTGCTCCTTTTAGCCGAATTGCATGAAAAATTTTCTTAAATTGAGTACTAATTGCTGCTATTAAAGCGACAAAAGTGTCCAAAATTTATTATTTTATTATATGTATATACAACATCTTTCACTTTCTGTAATGTTTGAAACTTATTTTTGCATATTTCATAAAAGGTCCGAGAAGCACCACAAAATGCAACAGTGAGCAAAAGTTTCCATATTCGTTTGCAGTTAATGACGAAGTTACGCAATACAAAACGTACCTGTTTACAAATAATTGTAATTAAAATAAATCACGGAAACTTATATGGAACGCCCCTTATGACGCATTACAAGAGTTGGTTGGTACGAAGGCTTAACGCATTTATTGGATTGATTGACGTTTGATATCAAGAAATCAGTTTTAATTATGTATATGAATTTCATTTACATTCATATAGCCAGGGCAGCACAAAAATGGTACTTACGTAAAAAAATATAACATGTTGATGAATTTCATATATGTATGTATCTGTCTTATATTTTTAAGAATGTGTGTATATTAATATTTTTATTATGAGTCGAAATTTCTTAAATGAGCGATTGAAAATTTTGGGAATCTTTTTTTTTTTAAATTAAATATATTTGCGGATATTGCTGAATTTCAATGAAAATTGGATTGCATATTAAAAAAATAGTTGCGGAACGGAAAAAGAAATAATTTACGTAAACAAAATTGTATTTGTTTATAAATAATTAATTTTACAATAAATAGATAATAATTTAACTAACTTCTCGGTGTTGTAGGAGAAACTTTTTTTTACAAAAATATTCGTTAAACTATCAACTAAATGAATGCACAAAAAAAATTTAGTACTCTCTTACCAAACAAAAAGAATTTTATATTCAAAACTTTAATATTCATCTTAGTAGACGAAAAAACAAATGACAATCATTCACAGATAAAACGCGTTGCTCGCTTTTGTCATTTCGCTTGCATTAATTGTTTTGTTGTTATAATGGCGCCACCACATAAGTGGAGGAGGACGAGGTGGACGCACTACGCCGAGCGCTGCGCCTGATACCGAGCATCTTAACATACGAGTACATACCTCTTCTTTCTGCAGTTTTCCAGGCTAAATAAAACCTTAAGAAAAGAATGACATTACTAATTATTTATTAACATTCAGATTTAAAAACTTTCATTACAGAGCTTTTGCTATAATTTGAAATAAGTTTACACTCAAGAGAATTATCATTACACGGCTTGAACGAATGATAAGCAGGGGTTCCTTTAATGTTTAAGCTGTAGAAAACCGTTCCTTCAAATATTATTCATGCGATTTATATTCATCTAAAGAACAAAAATTTAATTCAATTTTCTTAAAATATGAATTTGCCCATTCAAAAAGTTCTTGCGTTGTAACAATAGTTTTGTCTTGCAAGCTGGCGCGGTATGCGTTTCTTTTTACACAACCACCTATACCGTCGCAAGCACCTTTACCGTCAACACGAAACAGTAAGCAGTATCAAATATTTTTATTAATTTATAAATTTATAAATTGTTTAATATTTCAAAAATAATATTTTATCATAATTTATGTTTACTCCTTTTTTAGGCATTGTATTCGTTATTATTTTCAATCTTTCATTTATTGTTTGCGACGGTATAGGTGGTTGTGTAAAAAGAAACGCATAGTATCACCCTTATACTTTGAACCTATTAAGCTATCAAAATATGCTAAAAGACATATTAAAATCCAATAGTCGATTTTTAGTAACCCGTTTAAGAAATCTTGACTCTATGTGAATAAATACCAGAAGAAATTTCTGAAGTCTTTGGTAAATCACTTTCAAAATAAATATTTAATTTAATAAATTTTATAAGAATATTTTAGAGTTTTTAATAAAAAGAAAACTGGATGTTTCGTTCAAAACTAGTTCTCCTTATAAAATTAATGCAGAGCTTATTTAAGTTCGTTATAACTCAATAAGGGCTAGTTTTTCAGTGCTGGTTTAAATTCAGTTTAAACTAAGTTTAATTAAACTCAGTTTTATACAAACTTAGATTCCTCGAGCTCAATTAAATTTGTAGCAACCAAAACAAATTATTCAGCAAACAAATGATAGGTAAAACGAAGTTTAACCCTGCCATTTCGGCCGTTTAAACTTAGTTTAACTGACAAAAATAGTTCAAATTGCTCTGACCCTAATAAATTGTTAACAATGACAAATTAATCAAAGCTGTAATGAATTTCTATCAGAGCTGATATAGATCACTATTGCCTAATTGGTTTGTGTTATCTTTTCAAATGCGAATTATAGAAATTAACCGTTGCTCTTTTGATTCCAATGAATGTTACGCGGAAAGATTAAATAACGAAATTATGTAATAAAGATCTAATTAGCTCTGATCAGAACTCCCTAAAGGCATAATTATGTTTTAAGTAACTTTTGTATGGGAAATTATGTGCAGATACTGATACTGATACTAATACAAATACTGATAACCGAAAAAAAAAAAAAAAGTTTTAACTTATTGTTAAGTGTACTTTATTTTGACTATAAATACGCACCAACATGAGAACAATAAATGTACGTTTTAATTTCATGGCTTTATAAACTCAATGTGAAATTCTAAATAACATATATTTTTGTTTATATTTTATAGTGTTTTCGAATACATAAAATTAAAGAACTAAATTAATATTACAAATGTAAGCAGAACCCCGTTTTTGCTTTCCATTTGTGGTTGTCGAAAGGGTCAATTTACCGTTTTCAGCAAAATATTCGTAACCCTGGCGTTCCTCTTCGTTTTACCCGAATGAATTTATTCGGCTCAGCATTTTCAACTTCGGGCCATTGCTTATTGTCGGCGGTCACCTTAGGTATCCTGTCAAATGCAACTGTCCAGTAAGATATCTGACTTGTTATTATCAACAATGCTTCGAACTATTGAATTGCATGCATCGCCAGCACATCTTCGCCTTTTATCAATAGGCACAACTAAAGTTTATGACCAGTAATATCGTTGCAGTGTTGTTTTCAATCCGGCACTGCATTTAGGTTTAGAACTCGTTGTTGCACTTCTTGGCTGCTCCTTCTTCATAATGCTTGCAGTAATAGACTGAGATTTCTCGTTTAAATTTGAATAACGTGACCTTTGGATGGAATTTCGCAGCCCACTCGCAGTTGTCTAGCGCACAGATTGTCAGAAGTGCCAGTGTAAGCATCATGCTCATGCCTTCTTCTGGTTATTCAATGAATACACAAACAACCTGCTGATCAAGTTCATTTTGTTCCTATGAACAACTCTCTTTTAGGCAGTTTAAGATATTCTTCAGCGATTGGTTATTAAACAAATGAAACCAATAAACGTCAAGCTGTATAGTTGTATTTTCGCTGAGCTACTTTTTTTCTTTTTAAATTTTTTTTTATTATTGGTAAATTTTTCAGTGATTTGCTATTCACTTCAGCAAAACAACCTTGATATTGATATTGAAACTGTGTAGTAGGTCTCGACCTTCCCTAAGTGTTTCCACGTGAGTGCAAAATTAGGGGGAACTCTAGACATGGAGATAACATGAAAGACTTTGCTTAGGGTACGAAAGTTGTTCGGAATACTGTTAAAACAATACCCATACTTTTGGCCCTAAATACAAACTTATCTAGAGGGTCTTACGGAAGAAAGAACGCCGTTGCCTTTCTCCCAGGAGAGAAATGGAAATATTCAAACTCTCTCTTTTAAGTAAAATGACAACGTGTTCAGAAGTCTTTGTTACCCTTTAAGTGGAATAACGGAAGGGGGCTCAGATGTCTGCAAGGCAGCCAAGCTGCACTAAAGGCATTGAAAGCGAATCACATATCCGCAAAGATCGTTCAGGAATGTAAGTTTAAGCTACGTTCCATTTCAAAATAGCTTAAACTTATATGGGTGCCGAGGTACTATTGTGTTCTTGGTAATGAACTGACTGGTGAAATGCCAGAAGCGGAGCCAAGTATGTTATAGTAAGAATTGTCAACTACATCGTCTCTGCGCCTGCCCGGTGTTATCAAGACTGAGGTGACGTGTGCTTGGTTGGATCAGAAACACTCATATACTGAGAATGAACATGTTACATTCTCTCCCATCTCTTGTCTCCCTATCTCATCTTCAGGCCTTAAGTACTGTGAGAATACTTGCCCAAGTACTGGAGACACTTTCATGGCTACCACAATTGCTTTTCATTACATTTCAACTCATTCGTTACCTTTTGGTTGTTTGCGTTTTAAACCAAGTTCATTGTTCATTTTGAGAACTTAAGTACTGTGAGAATACTTGCCCAAGTACTGGATACACTTTCAGGGCTACCACAATTGCTTTTCATTACATTTCAACTCATTCGTTACCTTTTGGTAGTTTGCGTTTTAAACCAAGTTCATTGTTCATTTTGAGAACTTAATTTTAACGGGGTTCTGCGTGGAAACGTTCAGGTAGAACGCATACATAAGATAAGTGTGCCAATGTTGGCCAAGTTGTGTATAGAAAATCCTTCTCGTAGTACGAAATTTACTCCCTTTAGCCAGTTGCCTAGAGTATAGAAGCGGACAACCACCAATGCAGACAAAAGGGAAATGTGCTACTTTTTTCTTTTTAAAATTTGTTTATTTCTTCTTATATAAATTAATAATTTAGTGATAAAATATTTGGAGATTCCTCTGTGCGCATTTTGTATAGCTAAGTATAATATCTGTTGAGCATTTTTTGCATTGATTTTACTACACTTTAGTTTAATTTTTCAATTGCCGAATAATTAGTTGATTTGCATTGTTATTGTTTCTTATTTACATTGTTATTGCTTTAAACTTTGTGTATTTGTTTAAGTTTGCGAGCATTTTCTCTTCGCTTCATTGATTGTTATTCTTGAAACAGCTGTTTGCGGTCATTTTCTTTGTGTGTAATACTGTGCTTCTTTGTTTTAATAATACATACAATCTTTGATTTTTCTCATATTGGTTTTTACCTAATACTGTTATTTATGTTTTGCATTTTGACAACTGCAAAATTAAAAAAACGATTATGAGCAACGCTTTGTTGCATGCTGGTTGTGCGATGAAGTTTCTCATATAAAATATGCCGGATTGACTGTTAGATTCCTAGATTTAATAAATGAAGGAAGAGGTATTCGTTGGTCTTGTGTAAAATGCAGATCAACTGAAGTTATTTAGTTAGTTAAGTTATAAGGTAAGACAGAATCAAGGGGCACGGCGACCTTAAAGATCTTTTGTATCCCTTTAATTTGTTCCTAAACTTGACGGCCCAAAATACTATCAACTTCTCTAAACGCTAATAATAACTTGGTATACGAGTTTCTAATGTTGAGAGGCTCGACTATTGCTGAGTTAAAATAGCTTACTCTTAGCCTGGCCAAAGCCGGACAATCGCACATAATGTGCTCCGACGTCTCCTCCTCCTCAGGACACAGTCGGCAGTCCGTCTCGGTGGCGAGTCCAATCCGGTGCATGTGGTTGAACTTTTCCAATTTTTTAGAGAAACCAGAAATGGATTTTTTCGAAATCGGCAAAGACCGACTTCGCAACTTGTAAGAGAGGCCAAACGAAAACCGACCCACAGTCCATCCAAGGAAAGTATTATCGCTCCTCTTACAATAGTTCAAAAGAATATTGTGCCCCAACCCCAACAAATTGAGCTGATTAATCTTTTGTCTCCTGTTTCTCCGCCTCAGGGTCCGTCTTCATCAACTACGTTAAGAGCTATCTGCACTCGCGCTTCTTCCTCTAATAAAAGCAATTCCGATCATGCTCACTTACAGGTATCTTCACCTGAAGTGCGTCCATTACCACCTCAATCGCTTCCACCTTTCCAATCTGCTCCTTTGACTGAGACTGCCTGCTCTGCAAAGAAGCGGGTTGTAGGTTCTTTGGGAAAATCGATTTTTGTTTCTAGATTTGCTAGGCACACTTCTTCTGCTGATATAGAGTTTTACATTTCGAAAATTTTACTTTAAATATGATCGTAATATATCATCTTTAAAAATTGATGTGGCACCTGAAGTTTTTGATTCTTTGCTTAACAATTCTTTTTGGCCAACCGGAGCCAATTCCTAATCGTGACACTGAGTCAAAAAACTAATTTTTAATTTTTCTTTAAGTATTTTGTACCAAAACGTTAGAGGTTTAAATACTAAATTGAACGATTTATACTTAAGAGGATTATACTGTAAATATAACGTAATGGGTTTTACTGAAACCTGGCTTAAAGCACATATTTTTAATTCAGAGGTTCTTCCTAATCAATATCAAATTTATAGAAATGACCGTGAGGACAAAATTGGTGTTTTTTTGCAGTCCATTCTTCTATACCATCCGAAGATTTTAATATCCCCCTCATCGAGTCAATCGAATTTAAAGCATTACGAGTTATGGTATGAAATGGTTTCTTTTATTAAGCTATTTGCTACATCCCTCCTTATTCTGACTTATCGGTATATTATCAACATATTGTGTTACTTAGATCCTTAAGTTTAATGATTACTGCACACGACTCGATGATTGTACTTGGTGACTTCAATATTCAGGCATATAATGCACTCTTATAGACGACTTTATCGTTCCAATTTTATCAAGGGATAGATACAATGTGTTATTAGAAGATATGGCTGAGATCTGTCTAAATCAGATTAATTTACAAAAGAGCTTAGGAATTTAAAAAATAAAAAGTCGCGATCTTTAAATTGTACAAAATAACCGGTTTGCACACTAACTATGTTAAATACTCAGTTTTCCGACACGCTTATTTTGATTTAAATAAAAAATGCTACAGATCTTATTTGTGCAAAGTTGAAAGGAATTTAATAAAAAACCCTGAATCATTTTATGATTTCGTTAGCTCAAAACGCGGAGTGACTAGTTTTCCGTCTGCTAACATGTTTGCCCAATTCTTCAGGTCAAATTACTCCATTTTTATTATTTAAGTAACTTAAAAGAATCTTTTAAGGCTGGTCCCGTTTTGATCCCGACTTGGTTCCTCAAAAACTGTGCTAAACATATTTATGAGCCCTTAACTAATTTATGTAATATTTCTCTTAAGCTTGGGATTTTCCTTTCAGCTTGAAAATAATCATTCATTATACCCCTTCATAAGACCGGGAGTAGGTCCTCTATAGAAAATTATATCGGTATAGCTAAGATTTCTGCTATTCCTAAATTATTTGAAGCTATTGTTGTTGACCATTTAACGTATTCCCTATCCTCTACAATTTCTAGCACACAACACGGGTTCTCTAAGGGTAAATCTACCGTTACAAACTTGCTTGAATTCACAACTCATGTTTCAAATGGATTCAAAAAATTATGCACACCGATGTTATATAAACCGATTTTAGTAAAGCATTCGACAGAGTAAGTCACTCTTTACGCACTCATAAACTTGATCTGCTTGGTTTTCAACCTAATCTCCTTCATATGATATCTTCCTCACCTCATTGACAGAACACAACCAATATTTTTTTTTAAATAGCTCCTCGAGCATTATTCATGCATAGTCAGGGGTCCCGCAAGGAATCACATTTTTCCAATTCTGTTTTTACTTTTTATGTATGACATACCTTCTGTAATAAATTATTCAAAAGTTTCATTGTATGCTGATGATGTAACACTTTTTAGATCGTATCATTCTGCTGAGGAAAGGTCCTTACTACAAGCGGATTTAAATAGCATGGCTAACTGGTGTGAAGTAAATTACATGCCACTAAAGCTTAAAAAATGTAAGGAAATGTGCTTTTCTAGCATGGCGGTTCATCTAGCTTCTTATGATATATGTAACTATAACCACGAACTTTGTTGATCTTGGAATTACAATGGACCCGAAATTTAATTTTAATCTTCACATAAATGTTACAGTTAACAAAGCCAAGGGTGTTTTTGCATTTGTAAAACGGTGGTCAAAAGAATTCAATGACCCTTAGATCACGAAGGCTCTGTTCACAACGTTAGTGAGGCCCATACTGGAATATGGATCTGTTGTTTGGAACCCGCGCTATCAAGTTCATTCCGACCGAATAGAGTAAATTCAAAAACAATTTCTGCTTTTTGCTTTAAGGAATTTTCGTTGGGATTCTCAGTACAACATTCCGCATTTATAAGTCGTTTAAAACTCATTAATCTTCCTACACTTGCTAGTCGCAGAGAAATGCTAGGCATAGTATTTTTGGTCAAGTTACTGACAGACTTGATCTCTAGCCCATCTCTTCTTGGCGAAATAAAACTAAACGTTCCCTCCAGAATTTCAAGACATTTCCGGCCTCGCTTTCTGAAGCCATGTACAAGTAATTTTGAGTTGAATGAGCCACTCCTTAGTTTGTGTCAGGATTTTAACACTCACTCCGGTTCTTTTGATATTTCAGACTCACTTTTTTACATAAAGAAAACTATACTCAATGCTCTCAATAATTGATACATACATACACATACATATATTACTATTCGATCAGCTGATGAGCATTTGTTCTGTAGCTGAACAGTTTTAGATCTCGACACTTAACAACCCTCTGCCTTTCATGACTTGGCGCAGCATATATGTATATAAAACCGTTTGGATTATTATTATTAAGAAACAAGGTATAACAATTTATTGCGTTATAATTGTATACAAATGATCAAAAAACATAAAACCCTATTGACCCTGGCATTGCCATATGGATACGCTTGCGTAAGACAACAAAAATATCGTATTCAACGAATTTGTTTACATTTATTATTGTTCATTTCATGTATTTCGAATTTATTACTATTCAGAACGTTGGATCTCGAAAATATTTTTAATGTTTATAGAAAAATGTTATGTACAGACTTTTTACTTGTGCTAATTTTTTGCATTTCTTTTCACTTATTTTATTTCACTGCATTTTGCGATGTGATCACTTCGACAGCTTTGTCTCAAATGTCACATGCTTTTCATCACAATTTAGCGCCGACATGTCTGAGTCAGCACGCCTAATATTTTGCTCTTATATCTTGCTTCGTTCAATTCTTTTGGACCTTCAAAAATGACTCTCGTCACGTTGCCTGCAGTGCAGAACTTTTTCTTCAATAACCTTGAAAATACCAATTCAAAAGAGATTATTAGGTTTTCTTTTGAGGAGCAAGAATTAATTGTTTGCCTACTTGCATTATATCACAATGCTGTGAGATCACACTGCCCCAGGCTATCTGATCTTAACTACTTAAAATCAATATATTTTTTCGGCAACATAATCGAATTTTAAGCCTATACACTTAGTCCAGCGATTTTCGAATTATTTTATTTGTTATTTATAGCTTTATTTAAGGCTCTCATTCTATGAAGACATCTTCATTTGACCCAAACCTCTTACCGCCCAGTCATTTCTTCTGATTTGGAAGTAGGCAATTGTCGCATGGTTCTTAGTCTGGATAATATGCTGGATGGGGTAGCGGTTGATAGCCCAATAAATCAATCATACGGTTGTGCTTATGGTCAAGTGTGAGTAAACTCGACACCTATCGTGCGAATAGCTTTTTCATATTCAAATATTCGTGTAAAATGTGATATAAATACCAGCTCATTTGAGATGCCTACAGCCTCAGTCACCTCACGCACTTTCATTCTCTGGTCATCCAATATCATTTGACGGTTTTTATCAACGATGATGGTTTTTTACACAAAAAATAAAGCTTAATCAACACACGTTAGTTAAAAGCCAAGAGGTTATATGCTTTCAATGGCTGTCAAGCATAAACTAAATGACTCAGCGTACGATAGCACTTACTTGTCAAGAGATCTAACAGGAAATGTATTAACAAAAAACGCAAATAGGCTAAGATTTTATACTTTTTGTGGCACAATATTACAAAATTACACTTAAACGTGAAAAATTAATTTTTCTTGGTGGGTCAAGAATATGTATTTAAAAAAATTCTTTATTTGAATTATCAATAACGAGAAAGGATTCTTAAACTTGCTATGCCTACTTAAGAAAATTTTATTACTCACTGGCGTTCCAGCAAAGTCCGTTTTATTCAATCGTGCCTATTTCACTCCCACTAGCTTACCAAAATTTAAATACAAAAGGAAATTCTGAAGCTTCACTGCGATTTGTCTGTCTTGCGTTGTACTGTGATGAGCGAGCGAAACTTCACGGGCTAGCACAATTTGCAATCTATCTTCCGTTGTTTAATCCGTGTGTGTTAGTGGGAACAGTTGCCTTCTTTCCACAGCAGGACATGTAGCTATGTTTTCATTTATCTTCTTTACTTTTTTGGATTTTTTCGTAACCTAAATACACATTCTGCTGCACTTTGCAACACAATTTCAGCAGTACCTTTACGTTTAAAATAACTTTATTTACGTATGTATACAGGGTGTCGCAAAGCTTGCATTTTACTCGCAATGCTCGAAAAATATTGAAATATGAAGTAGTTTCCTTTTTTTATTTTTGTTTATTAAAGTACCGCGTTGAGTTAATTAAGTTCCAATTATAACAATCAGTTCGTCAATCGTTCCCAAGTGATTTATTGCTAAAGTAAATAATGTAGTATTTTGAAATTTATATAAATACGTAAGTAAATATTTTTTCATTTAGTATCAGTAGAGCCGACAATTAGTGGCAGTGTTGTAATCCATCAGTTTCAACCGTGAATGGGCCACCTAAAACAGTAAAGTTAGAAATGAACACATGACTTCAAATATTTTGGATATTCCCTTATTCTTGTATATAAAAAAAATAAAAAAGACTGCAATTAAGCAAAGAGTAATATATACGGACATATATTGTTATATTGTTGTATATATGTATATAAGTATATATACATACATAGCTATATATTTGTATATAAATATTCTAAATAAACTCCCTGTGATTGCCCGCTGCGCTAAAATAACAAACAACAGCGCTAGCAACAGCGAAACTGCATTGTTTTAAGAAAAACCTAAGGTATTAAGGTTGAGAGCTGGATGAGCTTTTCCCAACAACAGCAACAAATACAAAGGGTAGACAGCAATAACAACAAAATTGGCGAAAGCGGATGCTAGGATCACAGTCCTAGACCCCAGGACATTTAAGTTTTACCATTTATTGTTAACGGTGAGCAGAAGCAGCAGACACTATCTTTGTGGAGAATTTAAAATTGCATGCTTCACTTGCACCTCGATTTCGTGGCGTGTCGCTGCGCCCCTAACTACTCTAACTACAACCAACGCCAACCAACACTCCCATCGCAATGCCAAGTTTTCTGCTGATCATCCATTTCGCAACTATTTGCCCGACTGTTGCTTGTCCGCTGAATGCATAAAAAAAATTTTGTTGCACAGAACAAGAAGCAAAATGCTTGGATTAAAGTTACCATAAATTTTATGGACAATAAATCAGCTGCAAGGTTGCGTTTAACTCTGCTGTGTGCCGCACAAATCGCCTGACCCGAGTACACACTATACAAAATACATACAGATGTTCATATACGAGAATGCATATAAATATATGTATGTATGGATGTGCATATGTTTAATTTCGTGTAGGTACCTGAGTTGAAGTGAAGTCCAAGAAAAGCAAATTTCTTCAATAAATGCGCTTTTAAGAAATTAAAGTTTTACCATTGAAGTGCTAATAAATAACTAAAATGCTAACGCAGTTAAAGTGATGAACATCAGAAGGAGAGTAGGTTGGAGCATGCAAGTGTGCATACCCAGTAGAAAATATTTGGAGCGTTTTTGTGTTGAAGAACAAACAAAATGATGTTTTCTTTGATTTGGTGATGAACAGAGGGTCATCAGTAATGCTTTTCATATTTTTGGACTTAAAACCCTATTCAAAAAAATCAAAACAATTAAGTATAAAATGTAAGGAAGATCGAAAAAATCGTAAAAAGGCAACAAAAACAAGCAATGAATGGGCAAAAGAAAGCAATGGAAAATGAGATATAACATAAATATATTTTTGAATGTTTATTTTACAAATAAAATGAAAACTATTTTAAAATACATGCCTACATGCATAGTTTTATCAGATGAACATGTTGATTTTATTGGAATATATAAATCATAGATCTTACTTTCTACAGTTTTAGTAACCTTGAACCACAAGATGCATTATGCAACTTTTGAGTAGAATTTGCATCCGTGCGGTGCGAAGAAACGCCTTGAATACAATTTACTTAACGTACGGTTGACGGTAAATTGTTTATGGAAAGTTGGCAGCTTTAGATTTTTCAGCAATGTTATCTCAACGAAAGTTTTTATTGTAAAGGGTTTTCCAATAAGAGTGATATGATTTCTTTTCACAAAGAAACACACTAATTGTTAAGGAAATTCAAATGTTTTTTATTCAATGTGAAGTACAATCAATACAATTAAGTTCTTAATATAACATCATTCAAATGGCTTCCACGAATTCTTTTGCAGGAACGAATTCGATGAACTCAATTTTCGAGTACTTTTCCACTAAATCAAGTCGTATGTCATGAAGAGCACGTTTAATATTGACTTCTACAGCTTGAAGAGAGTCTGGTTTATTTTTAACCCCACAAGAAGTAGTCTGATGGTGTTAAATCACAACTTCTTGGAGGCCATTCAATGTCACAATTTCTTGAAATAATCGAATCTCCAAACTTTTCTCGCAATAATTCGGTTGTTGCACGTTCTGTGTGGCACGTAGCCCTGTCTTGTTGGAACCAGAAGTTGTCAAGATCAACTTCTTCCAATTGCGGCTATAAAAAGTTGGTTCTCATCGATTTATACCGCTCTCCATTGACAATAACGGTGTCACCAGCTTCATTTCGAAAGAAGTATGGACCGATGACTCTACCTGACCAAAAACCACACCAAACTGTCAATTTAGGTGAATGTAATGGTTGTTCATGAATAATTTGTGGATTTTCTTCGCACCGGAATCGACAGTTTTGTTTATTTACCGCACCACTCAGATGAAAGTGGGCCTTATCGAAGATGATTTTCTTTAAAAAGTTGCAATTGGCGAACGATTATTTTGATAATAAAATTAAATAATTTGTAAACGTTGTTCAGCGTAAATCTTTCCATGATGAAATGGTCTGAGCTTTTCCCACGCCCATCCGTAAGAGAGTCGCCGCACCACTGGCTATTGTCTTACAAACATATTTAATGAGTAATCAGCAAGAATCCATAAATTATACGAGTATAACAATATTTTTGAATATGGACCATTCGTTTGCATATCAAAAGAGTTCGAACAATTTTAAAAGGGGATAATAATTGCTTAACTACTAATCAAAGCCACTCTACATATGTATCTGTCTTTACAATATTTATAGGCAACTGCGATCAAATCCTATTCTCAAGTTTACATATGTAAAGTTTTAATAATTACTAATTTTTTAAAGTAAAATTGGTAAAACTGTATCTTTGTGATTTTAAACAGATTCTTAAACAGTTGCTTCAGCACATGCCGTCCGTACCATACAAAAGTTTCGTACCCTTCTGCGCTCTTTATAGGGATATACGCATTATTTACAGTGATGGTAGTGATATCAAGGACAATATGTTCACCAAATTTTGTGACGATAGCTTACATCGTTAATGAGATACCACAGACGCTTTTATATAAGTGGGCGTGGTAAAGGCCATTATTCAAAATTTCATAAAAATCAAGTTTCTTAATAAACTATCTTTCTAAATATCAAATTTTCCAATATATAAAGAAAAAACGAAATTTTTGCATTTTTCAAAATTTAAGTTATATGGGAGGGTATTGTTCACCAAATTTTGTGACGATACCTTACACCGTTGTTGAGATACAGAAATTTTTTTTTAAGTGGGCGTGGCAACACTCATTTTTTAAAACTTTATAAATACTTAATTTCTTAGCTCAAAATCGCTCCAAATACCAATTTTCACTAAATTTATTTTAACAGATATCGAAAAAATAAAGCTTTTGCATTTTCTAAAATTTTCGTTATATGGGAGGTGGGCGTTATGATCCAATTTCGTTGCACCGCTCATTTTTCAAAATTTCATAAATACCTAATTTCTTAGTTCAAAATCGCTCCAAATTCCAATTTTCACCCAATAGATACCGAAAAATCCGAGTTTTTGCGTGGTTATTGACCGATCTTGACCATTTTCAATACCAACCTACCCTGTCCAAGGAGCAATCTATGTACGATATTTCTACTCAAGTTATTGTAACGACAGTCAGGTCTAAATGGATTCCTCTTTTCATTCTGATCATTTTAGTATATATATATATGTCTATATCTATCTCGATTATTTTTCGCTGTTACAAACAACCGTTATGCGAACAAAGTTATAATACCCTTGTGTACAAGTACGCTCGGGTATAAAAAGAAACCATAAACACTTAAATAATGCAAATCAAACAGATACTAAAGAATAGGCGAATACATACATTGGCGCAAGTGGAAAAGGTGGATCTTACCAAAAACAAATTCGCAGCTAAAAATATACTTTCCATAAATATGCACATATGTATGTACTAATCGTTCTACCCTTATTAGCGCTCTTTGAAATCTCGAGTTCTGATGTTGCCGGAGGGTGCCTTTTCGACCTATCCGCTCACTCCGCACTGTCGCCTTTACCGCCGCTGACACAGCGCCTCACCTCGCAAATCTGCGCGCAACTTGCCTTGGACACTCTCACCTGGGAGAAAAAAACCCAATACTCAAAGCGGTAAAAGTTATAGTTCTATTTTGGAAATCACCACATTTTCTCAGCAGACTTCTTTCTTCTTGGCTTCTGCGCGAGTCGAACCCAAAACATCATGCGTAATACTTAAGTCAGCATCTAAACGCACTGGGCAAAGCTTACGCTGGTTGGGCAGTTGTTATTTTTCCTCCAATCATGTGCGGCTATGCTGCCGCTATTTATACTTGATACTGTAGCTGTACAATTTCTATTTTGTGTTTTGAATTGTGTGTATTAAGCAGGATCACCCTTTTTACATTTTTGTTATTGTTTGGCCATAACTACAGAGTGATCCATCTAGAGATTTTTTTTCAATAGGGATATTTTGACAGATCACTCGTGACTCCTTTCAAACCGCCATTTTTGTTCAGTATTGTTTGGCATTTCATGCACTTAGGCCATTTTATGGTCGTCATAATCGGCCAACTGAGCCCACCATTCGCAACACCATCGCCAAATTTGAGTCTAAATTTACTCTAATTGATGACCCGCGTCCTATTCGTACACATCCACAGCCCAAAACAACGGTTTGGTGCGGTTTATGGGCCGACGGAATCATCTTCAAAAATCAAGCTCGCGCGAGCGTTACTGTCAACGGCGTGCGTTATCGTGCCATGATATCGGATTATTTGACGCCCGAAATTGAGGAGGTTTATTTAATTTAATTATTTTTGAGTTTTTGTTGAAAAAAATTAAAGTGGTTCGTACAAGATTTTGCTAATTTTCCAATAAAATATTTAATAATACAAGCAAGCCTCTGCTGTAGTATGTACATATATTAAGCTCATTTTCATATATCTTGCAGAATCACTGAATAATGACTGATTAAAAATTCATCTCTCACATGAACTTTTAATTTATTTAGAAATTCGCGTTCGAATTAAGTGCGAGAATAGAATTTTAAAACCTTGTCATTGTCAAAACTTTTCACTAGTTTATTAGTTAATCAGAAAATGGATATGGCAGAAATATTTCTCAAAATAATCCTCTCATTATCTGCGCGTAGCTTTTTCACAAATAAACATTCACAATGATGCTGTTATTTTTATATTTTTTTTTATATTTCCAAGAATTTAAAATTTGCTTTAAAAAAAGTGAATCTTTAAACTACCAATATTTTCTCCCACCTTGCAAAAATAAATAAATAATACTTTGTGCTTGGGAATTAGTTTTTAGGAAATTTGCCACTTGTTTAAAAGGTTTAATTAAATTAAAATAATTTTATAATATAAATGACTTATTACACGACCCAAATTGTTAATAAGCCAAACAAAAATTTATATAATTTGTATCATCAATTGTATATCTGACTAAGGAAGTTAATGACCTAAAAGTCTTAGTCTCTAGGCTGATTAGTGCTGCAGTAAATGTTGATAAAATTTCAACTACTAAAACATCAATTGTTGCTGCTAATGATGACTCGTCCGTGCCCACCAGTTCGGCTCTAGTTGCTGGTTCTTGTACTGGTGTCAGTAACAATACGAATGCTCTCTCGGATTTATCATATTCATGTGCAGTTGTTGGTGATAATTTTGCTTCTTCTGTGCGTACTTCTACTTCTGTTGCTTCTGCTGCTGTTGTCCTACTTGCACTTCGGTGCTAGCTGAGAAAGTTTTGGCGAAGTCTGCTGCTGTTGTACCTGACAAAGCGGGTGATGATGCTGGATCTTCTTTGCGTTCGTCTAGTACTACTGCTGCTGTTGCTGGTCGTTCGACTGCGCGTCCAGCTGTGCCAGCTATTGATCGAACTTCGTTTGTTTCTTCGGTGCCAGTGAACACTGAGTGGACAAAAGTAACAAAATCTAAGCGTCGAAATGAGTTAAGAATTGGTATAAACACAAATACGGATTTGGAGGTGGCTGGCCGTATGAAATGGTTACATTTATAGTCATTTCTGCCTTCTGTTTCTGCTGACAACATTATTGAGTTCATTGTCAAGCATGCAGCTATTGATAAAAAAACATCTTGTGTGCTATGCACTAGTTAAAAGTGAAATTTCACTTAGTAGCCTAAAAAAGTAAATTTTAAGCTAGGTGTTTCTGTTGCTTTTTATGATAAGCTCCTTTGGCCTGCCAATGTCAATATACATACGCCCTTTTCGTTTTTTTCGAAAAGAAGAGAAATAACAAAAGCAAACATAACTTCTGATAATTTTAGCGGCCTGAATGTGTATTTTCAGAATGTATCTGGCCTACGTATTAAATGTGAACATTTTCGCGCGGTTAGCTCGCAACTTGATTATGATGTATTTGTAATAGTTGAGACGTGGCTCAATTCTAACTTTTTTGATGAGGAATATTTTGACTCTAATTTATATAATGTTTTTCGCAAGGATAGAGATGTAACTATAACTTGTTTTGCAAGAGGTGGTGGTGTACTCATTGCGGTACAACGTAAATTTAATGCTTATTTAGTTTCGCTTGAGAACGATGATTCTCTAATAGATCAACTGTGCGTTTGTGTTAGCAGTACGACAGCACAAAGCTCACTGTTTTTTGTGGTTTCATATATTCCACCAAATAGTGGAGAATTTCTTTATCGCTTGCATGCTGACAATATTACCTCTGTAGTCATAAATAAGTTAAGTGATAACCAAATATGCATTTTGGGTGACTTTAATCTAAGTAATGTGAGTTGGTCCGGTAGTTTTTCTAACTCGGGTCTCACTCCTTTGTATGTTATTTCAGCTCATGAATCCTATTTTATTGATAGTATTTTAAGTCTTAATTTAATACAAGTTAATAGTTTTGTTAACAAGTTGGATAGATTACTCGATCTCATTTTTATTAGTGATAATTTGATCTATAATATTTCGGAATGCATTTCTCCTATTACGCCGTGTGATAAGCATCATGTGCCTCTGATTTTGAATTTTAAATTTTATGAGTTTTCTCCATCCGTGCCTGATGATAATATATCTTTTAATTTTGCAGCCTGTGTTTTTGATCTGATTAATACTTTACTATTGGAATACAAATGGATTGACCTATTGTCCTGCTCCGATATTTCCAGATGCTATTATATTTTTAAAACTTTAATGTTTGATTTCTGTTTAACTAACGTTCCGATTATAAAGAAAAAGCCTTATAAGCTACCGTGGTATAACTTTCAGTTAAAAAAGTTAAAGAACCTCTGGAATAAATTCTTTAAAAAGTTTAAATTAACTGGAAGTCTAATTTTTTCGCTAAATATCAGAGTTATTCCAAAGATTTCAACTGTTTAGATAAATTACTTTACAGAAACTACATCCTACGAATGGAGGAGAATATTAAATCAAATCCAAAGTCTTTCTGGCAATTTATTAAATCTAAAAAGTCGAACTCGGCTATTCCCTCGGCAGAATTTTATGAGGAAAAGTTTGCTAACACTCCAAATGGCGTGGCCAATTTGTTCGCGGAATTTTTCAGCTCAAATTTTGTTGTTGATGATGAGAATCCATTACCTTGCTTTACCTCTAACTTCAGCTCCACCTTAAGCTTTGGTTCTTTTAGCCTTTCTTCGGATGATGTTACTACTGGCATTGCTAATCTAAAACCATCTACAAAAACGGATATTGATGGACTTTCAGTTCATTTGTTAAAAAATTGCCCCGCTTTAATTTCACATTTAAAAATAATTTTTAATCTCTCATTGACGTCTGGAGTTTTCATTGATGACTGGAAATTAACTTCCATTAGCCCTATTCACAAAATTGGTAGCAAGAATTACGTTTGTAATTATAGGCCCATATCAAAGTTATCAACTGTTTCGAAACTTTTTGAGAGTATCATTAAAGAGAAAATGTATTTTGCGTCTAAGAGTCTGATCTCGCCTAACCAGCACGGTTTTGTCCCTCACCGATCTACCGTTTCGAATCTAGCAGTATTTAGTGAATATTGCATTGCGTCTTTTTCTGCCGGCCTGCAGGTTGACTGTGTATATACAGACTTTTCAAAAGCTTTTGATAAAGTTGTCATTCTTTATTGATTTATAAGTTGGCGCATATAGGTTTTCATTCGGTTTTTTTTAAATGGATTGAATCCTATTTATTCAAAAGAATTTGCGTAGTATCAATTGACGGCGTTTCTTCTGAGTTTTTTTTTGCATCCTCTGGGGTTCCCCAGGGGAGTATACTAGGTATCTTATTGTTCGTTTTGTTTATTAATGACATAAGTAGCTGCTTTAGATTTGCAAAATTTTTGATCTATGCCGACGATAATTAAAAAATGCGATGATGCGCTTCAGCTTCAAAATGACATTGACAGCTTACATCAGGTGTGTGTTAACTCTCAGCTCTCTTTAAATATTAAAAAGTGCTTTAAAGTCACGTATGCGAAAGCTCATAACATCTTGCCGACGTCTTATATGATTTCTCATTCTTTTTTACAAAGTTTGGACGAAATTAAAGATCTTGGCGTAATTTTTTCGAGTAACTTTTCTTTTAATAGGCATATTTGTCATATTATTACGAAAGCTTACTTGGTTTTAGGGTTTATTAGGCGAAATAGTTCCAAATTTTCTGACCCGCATACTCTGAAGTTATTATATACGGCTTTTGTTCGTTCCAACTTGGAATATGCTACCTTCATCTGGAGGCCTAGTCAAAAAAGTTACATAACTAGGATTGAACGGGTCCAAAAAGTTTTTCTTAAATATGCCTTACGTTCATTGTGTTTTGATGAGCCAATTCCCTCTTATAAATCTCGTTTGCTTTTGATTGACCTTAAGTCTTTGGAATCAAGAAGTTCGGTACTCTCACTTTCTTTTGTTCGTAATATCATCAATGGTGACATTGACTGCTCCTTTCTTTTTTAAAACAGAATATTCGCGTAATGCTCCCCTTGTTCGAGCGCTAATTGAACTTAATTCACTCTCGAGTTCCATCCAACTTGATTTTTAAATTCCAAAAAATGTATTTTCTCATATTCTAAATTTAGCTATCTAGGTTTTTAAATCTTGATTATTAATTACTTTGTAAATAGTCTGTAAGAAACTTTCTGTTCATATGTAATATGCATCATAAGGGTGTCAGAAAAAATTAATTTCAGTAGTTTGCTTGTTTGGAAATGTTTTAATAGTACAGTCGATTGCATTTTAACGAGGTTTACTGGAACCGAAATTTGTTCGCGTAAAAAATTTTGTGTAAAAATAAACGCATTTGAGTTCAATTTCCTATTTTGGGAATAATGGGCGAAAAAACAGTGGAAAAAAATTCACTTTAAAATAACGAAGTTTCCACCCGATAACCGAATTTGGTGAAGTGAACAAATTTATTACATATGTATGTACATATTCGCTATGTTTTTATACATATTATACAGTAAAAAGTCTCTGTTTTAAAGTATTTTAACAAAAAGTCACATTGAGATCGCTTATAACTTAAAATATAATAAACAACGTGTTAAGACTAGTAACAAAATATTGGTGTATTAAACACAGCCTATACACAGCGACAACTGTCAACATATAAAGGAAACAAATAAAGTTGAATTCATTCCCTTGTCAGCATTCGTGTGTTTCATTACACAACATATAAAAAAATACTTCAGTTTTTAAAAAAAAATTATAAGCGCTGTGTTTCTCTTTCTGCATGTAGTTATATAAGTAGTTGTAGCACTCCATAGCTTTTTAAAATATCGACGAAATTTTGCCGAACTTTTATCAATAGAATCATGTTCTATAAAAGTAATTTTTAGGTCAGCAGCTTTGTCTAATCCTTATCAAAGTTATCTTGGCGAAAGTGGAATGGTTGAAAAGTTAAACATGTACATATAGAGCAGAAGATGATGACAGCTCTACAACTGGTCCACTTCTGTCAAGACTACTTAGACTTGCAATTCAAATAACGCTTGCACAACGCATTAAAAATAAAACAAAAGGTTAAAATCATAATTAACGGCGACCCGCGTTAAAAAAACGCGCGTTAAAAGAGTAAAAGCGCGTCAAAAGCGGCAAGGGGGATTGCAGAAAACTCCGCGTTAAAAAAATTCGCGCTTAAAAGAACTTAAAAGAAAAGCGTTGAAATGAGATCGACTGTTATACAAACTATTAAATACACAAGTCATCCAACTACTAAAATATGGTTGTTAAACCAAAAAAAAAAAAAAATCAAGAAAGTTTTAGTCTGAACATTTAGAATAAAAGAGTAAAATAACAGAAAAACACAAATGGACACACAAATAATTATTTCCTTGGAGAATTAATTTCGAATCAAATTACTAATAGTAGGAGTACTTTATTCGAAAAAAAATATTCGAAGAGATATGTACATACATATATACATACATATATATAAAAATTATCACAATACAATTTTATACGATGTTTTATAAGTATGTATGTATGTACATACATTTGTACAAAAAAAATCGAAAATAATGGTATTACGCGCACCGCTTTTGTAAAGCTTTAGCTCTTTTCAAACAGATGCGTTGCGGTATGCTCCATATGCGCTTCATATTACAATCACTCTGCTAAGAGCTGACTTTCTATCATCCTCAAACATATACGATTATGCCAACAGTTGTTATACATATACATATATCTTTGTTCCGCCCGTTGCTTTTTAGCCTTTTTTTCGGAGGCGGTAAAGTAAAATTTGCAACTAGCGCTCGGATTTTCTGCTAGGTTAGTAGCCGAGAGGTAGCACTCTTTCCTATCAACCAAAAGTACCGAGTTCGAATCTAACTTTTTTTTAATTTTATTTTAATGTATTATTACATTTATCTAAAGTAAATAAATAAACAAATATAAAAAAAAATTAATAATTAAAAAAGAAAATAAATTCATAAATTAGTTAACATAAGAATGTATGTATTTCAATTCTTATAGTATATGTACATATGTAATGATGCATATGTATATATAATGTTCATAAGTATATATATATAATATATTAAATAAAAAGTTTAATCGTGACGGTATTCCTTCTGCTTTAATTAGTGGTGACTCAACTTCATGGACTTCAGCATCACTGTGTCAAAAAAGAGCGTTCTTCCAGTTTTAAAAGAGTTGAAAAAGATTGCGGATAATACACGATTTCTTACAGACTATATAAGACTAGGGGAATACAAATAGTTATACACAATAAGATTTATCTAAATAATTCATTTAATAATAATTTGAAATTTTGCCTAGTTAACGAAAAATCAAAAGCGATAGAATTTGAGACTTGATTAAATTCTTTCAAAGTTGTAAATAAAGGGGCAAAAGACGCATAAACAGTCCTAACACACTCTAAGAAGAACAAATCATTCCAACGCAAGTTTCTTTGAGGAATATGGAAATAAATGCTCTCTAAGAGAACTGGAGAGTCGATTAATCCACGTACAACATCAAAAACAAAGCAGATTTAAAGTATACTGCTCCTACTTTCTAAAGATTTTAATTTTATCAATGCACATCTTGAACTATACGATGGAATCGGATCAGAGAAATGTATCGATCTAAGAGCAAAACGAAGAAACTTCTTCTGGATGGTTTCTAGTCTATTAATGTGACAACGGTGATATGGCCTCCATATAAATACTGCATATTCTAACTTAGATCGCACAAGCGAAGTAAATAGTACCTTTAAAGTGTATGGGCACGTAAAATCAGAACCGAAACGTCGAATGAAAGCAAAGGTAGAATAAGACTTGGCGATGATGTTATTTAAGTGATTGAGAAACGTAAATTTCGAATCAAAAATTACTCCTAAGTCAGAGATTTCATTCACAGTAGTAAGTCGCGAGTTGTTAATGAAATATGAGGTAGAAATAACTTCCCTAGACTTTGAAAACGACATATGAGAGCATTTCTTAATGTTTAAATGAAGTTGATTCCTATCACACCATGCCGTAACATTATTAAGATCCAACTGGAGCTTAAGAGAATCCGAAAGGCTTGAAATTGTATTAAAAATTTTCAAATCATCTGCATACAGGAGGAAATTAGAGAAGTGAAAACATTCGGAAATATCTTTAATAAAAACTATAAAGAGCAACGGGCCCAAAATACTCCCCTGAGGAACACCGGACGTAGCTATGTATAAAAGAATGCGAAGAGTTGTCGTCGACAACTACACATTTACGACGAGAGAGATGTGACTTAACCCATTTTAAGAAATCGGAATGAAACATAAAACTAAACAGTTTAGAGACTAAAATTGAGTGACTAACTCTATCAAACGCCTTGGAAAAATCCGTATAGACAGTATCTACTTGAAGTCTATTATTGAAAGCAGACGTACAAAATTCGGAAAAAACTGCAAGATTAGTGACAGTTGATCTACCAGCCATGAAGCCATGCTGGTTATTAGAAATACAGCGCTTTACTGCGAAACACAATTTCTGTTTGATGATATATTCAAATAATTTTGATGTTGTAGAAAGTTTCGAAATCGGCCTATAATTAGCAATATCACATTTATTACCGATATTGTAACCCTCCAAGCATCTATGAATTCACCGCAATCTAAAGATTTATTAAAAATTAGCAAAAGTGGATAAGCCATGGCCGAGCAGTTCTTGAATAGATGAGATGAGAACCTATCAACATCAACTAGCCAGGAGCTTTTGATGTTCTGAATGCCTTCACAAACATCATCAATTGTTAGCGATAGAGACCCGAAGTTAATAGCAGAATTGGCGTTAGAAGTGTCACCTATTAACGCTTCAGACCCAGGATCAAAATTTGAACTAAAAAATTTAGCAAAAATATCGGCAGTGTCTTGAGTCGTGGAGGCATATTCTCCATTATAAAATACCTCCGAGGGAATACTAGAACAGGACTTTTTGGATTTAACATAGCGCCAAAATTCCTTTGGATTTGATTAGATTGTTTAGATTTATTATCGCCCCAAGTACTTTTAAAACTGTATGATTCTAGATTAATAATAAGCGGTATGTGATGATAGCCAGAACTCGATAAAGGATCAAGACATTCACTAAGTGAAAAGTGCAGGTTATCATTAATAAAAATAAGATCGAGAATCCTAGAGAGCTTGTTTACAAAACTATTAACTTGAATGAGATTTAAACTTAAAAAGCTATCCACTAAGTACAACTCCGGAAAGCTATTAATGTTATTTGGAGTTAAACCATAATTGTTGCTATGTGACCATTCAATATTAGGTAAGTTGAAGTCACCAAGAATACAAAAACTGTTATTAAGATGATTAGAGACGAGATCAGTTATATTGTCCACATGCGCTTTGTAAAGACTATCTGGACTGGACGAAGGAAAGTAAGAAGCACAGATGTAGATATTTGTGTTACCATACACCAAGACGCAAAGTTGGTCCAAAAGTGAATCCATATTTACTAAACGCACGGATGATGAGCGTAGTCGCCTCTGAACAGCTATTAAAACTCCACCACCTCTTGAAAATCCAGTTTTACTTGCATCACGGTCTTTTCGATAAACATTAAAAAGATTGGGATCAAAATACTCATTATCATTAAATTCCGCATTCAACCACGACTCAATAAGTACAAAGACGTCGTAGTCCAGGTATGCACTCATATTAAAAAGTGCCCTGGACTTAGTTCGGAGTCCCGATACATTTTGAAAGTATATTTTGGTAAGACTGCTTCGATTGTTGTTGTTGTTGTTTTCAATATAAAGCAAATTTGTTGTTGTTGGATAACATGGAGTATGTAGAAGAAACGAACAAAAATTAAAAGAAAATTTGTTTGATGCATATTGGCGGCAGAAGTTATTACGCACATTTTATTCGTGTCAAAGGTAATTACACAATGTTATATTATATGGTTTTTATTAAGAATTATGTATAAATTTTAAATTTTAATGAGTCAATATTTTGTTTGGCATCAATTACTGCTTGTAACATGGCCGAGATAGACTCAATCAAGGTGTGGATAAAAGGAAGAGGTAGTTTAGCCCAAATATTTTTAATTTCTTCAACAGTGTCATTTAGTTTTCGATTTTTATCAATTGTTCGTTGTTGTTTCATGAAACCCCAATCATTTTCAATTATGTTAAGGCCCGGGCTTTGATGGGGCCTTGCAAGAACAGCTTGATCTACCTCATTTAAAAACTTCGATAAAAACCATCCTTTATGGCAAGGAGCATTATCGTGTTGCATAATCCAGTCGGTACTTGGAGATAGGCTATTTGCTGAAAGAAATGCATGCTCATTCTACACACCGATATACCCACATTGATTCAAAGTTCCTTCAATTGGTACGAGCTCTCCCAACCCATAGAATGATATGCATCCCCAAAACATTACAGATCCTCCACCAAATCTGTTTAGAGGCTGCCGTGCTTTGATTTTGAGAGTTGACGGTAGATGCATATACTTTCTTCCAAAAGACCCCTATAACTGAAAAGAAGACTCGTCAGCCCACAGAACGTTGTGCCAGAACTCTATGGGCTTATTAATATGCTCTCGAGCAAAGGCAAGGCGTTTGCCTTCGTTGTTTGGAGTTATGTCGATCATTTTGTGAACAACATAGGGCTTGACTTCCATGCTCTTCATCTTGCGACGTAAAGTAGATTTACTAACTTTCTTCCCAATTACTTCCTCCGAATTTTCTGCAATGCGAATAAGGTTTATTGTTGGATTTACCATAAGGACTCTCATTAATCTTGTTTTCCGCGAAATTCCATAAGTTTTCAGAAGATCCGAAGCCGAAGTTCCCATTTTAAATCTGGTCACAATCTCGGATCGTGTTTCAATATTTAAATGCTTTCTTTTGACCATTTTCGTGGATTAAATTAAGAATATTAATATTTTGTATGTATGTACATATGCCATAATTTATTTTAACGGCGCATTAAATTTTCCAAAGTTCTTTTTTTCAATTTCAATACTTACCTTTTTTTATGTTAAGTACTTATAATTAAATTAAACAAATTCATGGACAACAATTTGAAAACGCACACACGGCAAAAAAATAAAAGTTTAAAAAAGGAAAATTTCACTTTATTTTTTGAAAAATTAATTTATTAATCTACTAGCTTGACTGCTTACTCCTTCATCAAATGTTATACATATAAAAAATACGCGTACACATGTGTTAGTAGGGTTTGCTTGGCTGCGATTAAAAATTCTTAACTGGCTGCCAATTACAAACAAAACTTGTAAAAACATAAATTTGATAAGCTTAGGCGAATTAGCTAATTGCGGTGCATACGAAGGATCGACGAAAGATTGTTCAAAGCCACTTGTCACCTGTGTGAAAAGTTAGTAAGGCAGCACTGGCGCTTTGTTTGCAGATATATAAAATCTATGCAAGCTGTAGATGACGCCTATATAGTTTTTTGGGACTTGGATACGCTAAATTATGCCAGCTTCATAGTAGGCGTAGCCAAAACTTAGATAATTATTTTTTACCAAATTGATATATTCAACAGCTACTCTTACAAATACCACACTAGACAAAATAAAGCAAATGATAATATTATAAAAACAAAATATGCTGAAGTTTTGCCCACAAGTTTTTCGCATTTCTTATTTCCGTATTAACTAAAATAAATAAATTACAAATAAATTTCCATCTATTGTTATATATCTGGTATGAAATCGAACTTGTTATATTGTTTTTAATCGAATTTTCTTATTAAAATTACTAAAATAAACATTTCCTTTACAATGACCTCCAGCTCAATTAAATGCCAAAATATGCTGAAGTTTCTTATTTTATTACGAATGTAGTGATTGCCATACTTTTTCAATGTATTATAATAAAGCTTAGTGGCCCGTGCTAGAGCATGCTCATGCTAGAGTATGCTAGAGCATTGTTTAGTATCTTCTAAAAAATACTCAACCATACTAGACAATACTCAATATTACTTAACAATACTAGGGATCACTAGGCAATGCTTAAAATGTTGCTGCATCTTTGAAACATTATAGCACCTACTCGACCAAACTAGCATTTATTTCTATTGTTTAGTAGATACTAGAAAATACTCTATCAATATCTAGTATTTATAAGTTGATATATTTGCATGCTCTAGCACGTGCTCAAGTTTTTACTCATACGGACCATTAAATATTTTCAACCACCTCTGAAACGTGATATTTTTTGTGGGTATTTAAACATCCCTTTTAATTCAACTTACTTATTAATTAATTCACAAAGTAAGGCAATTAAATCAAGATAGATACTCCAATGTTGATTTTGTTTTGGTAATAATTAACGAATTTGAGTTATCCATTTCTTATAAAACATACAATTTTAATTGTTGCTGTTTCAAAATAAATTTAAATTGTTTATTAAATTTTACCTCAATTTTTTCTAACCGACATGGTAGTTAGCGACATATATTTTCATTTTTGCTAGAGGGCTCTCATTCTTAATCATTTCACACATTTTTCAACAAATAGTTCTCTTGCTCTAATAACAGGTTTTTTCCATGTCTAAGATATAGTACATCTGAGCGTAACAAATAAACGCAGTAATATATAATAATAATTTTGGCGCTTACACTATATAGCTCAGTGTTTGGCCGAGCTTCTCCTACCATTTGTGGTATGCGTCTTTATATTATATCACAAATGGAGGGACCTACAGTTTTGTGCCGACTCCGAACGGCAGATATATTTAATGAGAAGCTTTTTAATGGCAGAAATACCCTCGGAGGTTTGCCATTGCCTGCCGAGGGGTGACCGCTATTAGAAAAAACTTTTCGGGAAAAATGCTATCAGCAATTCCGACGTTTTCGTAATTTGCATTGCCAACTGTTACGCTAAGTTCGAATGTGTGTTACCAACTCTTTTCACGATATTCAGCGTTTTTTTGCTTACTTTTTTGACAGCAGTTGAAAGAAAATTCATATATTTTCACCGGCAAAGTTTACAATAATTATTTAAATACAAAAAATAAAGAAATGAGTTCGATTGTGGAAGCTGTTTTATTAAAAGAGCAAGCGCGAAGCCCGAAATGGATATTTCTAATCCGCAAATCCTTTTTACTGGTTCCTCTACATTATTGAATGTGTTTATGTGGTTGCTTTCTTTTCTCGTTGCTCTGGGTTCAATTTTGTTTAGTATAGCTTCCGTTGTACATTGCTTTTCTGGTCCAACCAAACCTCTAAAATAAAGAAGAATAAAAGAAACAAAATATTGTTCTACTTTTTTATAATAATTCAACAAATTAGCATTTTTATTTTATATTATAGTTGAATGTACATTAGCACTTAATACTTGTGTTAAATACGAAACATTCAATTCAAATAAATATCACTTCCATGTGTATATATCGTATCCTTAACTGGAGAGCCAAGGCTTTTCAGCTGCACGGGGTTTTTGGAAAACTTTACGCAATGTCTGCCCGCTCCTCGATCATATTCACCAGTCTCATACTAACTCAGGTCTTGACCTGTTGAAAAATAGATTTCAATTTATGCACTACCGCCATTATTAACACTTCTTACATATTTAATTACTTTGTTGAAAAATATCCACTTAGTTTCTAGTTCACTTGTATTTTTTTTTCATTTTAATTATTATTTTCGCTTCTCCCGATAAAGGAAAGCATTCGTAGATTATTCTTAAGAATAAATGTCAAAATTGCGTTTCACTCGGAATCCGTGATGGCAATCTCCCGAATTTCGAAATTTCGTAAGAATTTCGTTGATCAAGTCGGAATTGATGATAGCATTTTGATGTATATTTCTTTTGAATTTTGTAAGTGAAAGTGCAATGACTTTTATTTCCCACTGCGTAATTAGCAGAACGCTGGGAATAAACACTTGACTTCGAATAATTTTACATATAACACTTAAATAAATAAAATTATTTTAACAAGGTAAGGCATAAAAAATGTTCTTTAATCACTCAATACTTGTGCCTATTTCAAAATAAACTCTGCTTAAAACGCAGATCAAAGTTTATTTGGTAGTAATAATAAAAGAATAAAAAAATTCTTAATACATATTCTGTTAACGAAAACTATACAAAGCCACAAATAGTATTAAAATTTAAACTTTTTTCATTTCTGCATTCAAAAATTATAATGATCAAGCAAATATCATTGAAATTGCAAACTTAAAGAAAAATTTATAATTTTGGAAAATGACGTGAAGTGTCAAGTAACTTAAGGGATATTCCGGTTTTTTGGTTCAAAAAAATCTAAATTTTTTTATTTCATTTTCATTCTTTATTAGGTCTATGATTACAAAAATCTTACAGACTAGAAGTACAGAAAAATTCTATAGTAAGTAACGCACTAACTGATACATGTAAATAAGTATATTACGCCTTTAACCCTACGATTCATAACCAGCAAAACTCCTTTAATTTCATAACCAGGTACGCGGGTACCCCAAGTAGGTTGTTTTGCGTTTATTGAAATAAAATAATATTTTCCTGGAAATATTTTTGTTGTTGATTATATTTTGCGTTCTCAACTGTACAAATTTGATATTTGGAAAAAAAAACTGGTTTCTGTTCGTATATAAGTACCTAAAGCGACACAAGTAGGCAGAAACTGGTTTTATGTAAGGGTTGTTTATTTGCTTAGTTTGCTTATTTTCGGTACCTACTTGCTTAATTGCTTTTGAATTAGATAGCAGATGTTCATTTGTGTCGTAAAATTGAAATATTTCATTTGCTTCGTCATTCTGTGTTGAATATTTGAACAGTGAAGTTGGTGAAAAATGAGCCGCAACGACCGATATTTGTCTACAAGGGAATACTGGAATTTGAGTGATGAAGCAAGAAGCACATATATTCAACGTTTATTTGAGGAAGTGACTCAAGATGAGGACCCTGTGGAAGGCCAAAATGAAGGAAATGTGTCCTATACTGGCGAAGTTTCGGAATCAGAGAATGAAGATTTGAATGTTGACAACGCAAACGAAATTGCAGCTGCTATTGACGCACCAGAGGAAATTTTCTTTGATGAAGAAAGTGAAGATGATGATATGCAAGAAGATGCACCAACAACAAACCCAGCAGACTACATGACTGCACGTGACGGCACACAATGGCAGCGAACACCACGTAGTTGCCAACAAGTGAGAAGCCACAATATATTCAGAGACCGCTGTGGTCCAGCGCGGATTACTGAAAATATGACGCCTTTGCAGTGTTTCAAATCATACCTCACAGTGGAAATGGTGGATGTAATAGTGCGCCACACAAATAGAAAAGCGCATGCCACATATAATGCGTACAATGAAGCGAATCCCAATAGACGTCAGTTGAAGTGGAAAGACACGACAATCAACGAAATTTATGCGTTCATTGGAATGATTTTGATGGCTGGCACAAATCATTCTAATGACGAAAACGCAAGAGATTTGTGGACGTCACAGGCTCACCCAATATTCCGCGCCACCATGGGAATAAACAGATTTTTCGATTTGCTGCGTTTTATGCGGTTTGACGACCCCAGAACACGGGTAGAGCGGCAGCGTCAAGACAAAGCGGCGCCAATTCGCGATATTTGGATAATGCTCAATGGAAATCTTGCCAGATATTATGTGCCATCAGAATATTTGACCATTGATGAACAATTATATCCATACCGTGGTAGAACCAAATTCACACAATATATATGTACCCTCGAAGCCAGCAAAATATGATATAAAAGTATGGTGGATTTGCGATGCCAAAAACTCATATCCACTTCATGGCCAAATATATACTGGCAAACAAGAAACTGGTCGTGAAGTTGGTGTTGCCGAAAGAGTGGTGAGAGATTTAGTTGGGCCATACTACGGTAGCGGACGAAATATCACAATGGATAATTTTTTTACGACGCTGCCGTTGGCTAGGCAACTAAAAGTAGAAAAGCTCAGCATTGTGGGTACACTCCGCCGCAACAAAGCTTACATCCCTGCGGAGATGAAAGAAGACAAAAAAAAAGACGTTGGTTCAAGTTTATTTGGCTTCCACGACAACGTAACACTGCTCTCATATAAGCAGCGGAAGTCCAACTCGGTCATCCTTCTTTCTAGTATGCATGATGATGCACAAATTGACGAGAATGGGAAACCAGAAATAATAAATTTTTACAACCAAACAAAAGGTGGGATGGACGTAATGGACCAAACGCTCCAAGAATACACGACCCAGCGACAAACAAGAAGATGGCCGATGGCATTTTTCTATAACATCATTGATGTGAGCGCATTTGCATCACACATCATATATTATGGAAATAATCCAACTGCACGATACACCACGACGCGCAGGAAGAATTTCCTGCGTCAACTGGCAGAAAGCCTGTGCATTCCTGTTATAGAAAATAGAATTTCAAATGTGCAAAGCGTGCGCCAATTTTCAACAAAAAATGCAATTGAAAGCATCATTGGAAGGCCGTTGGAGCGTGTGCTTTGTGATGCAGGTCCGTCAACATCTCCGTCAGCACGACAAAGTGGCAGAAAAGCACATACGGGCGTGTGCTACATGTGCAACCTTCTTCCAAATAAGCGCAGAAGAAAAACTAGAAAAAATTGCAGCATATGTAGCACGCCGATATGCGATGAGCACGCCATAACAATTACTAAATGCTACAATTGCCACAATAACAACGATAGTGATTCGGATGAATTATAATATAATATATATAAAATATGATAAAATAAATAAAAAAGACATTTATTTCCAATAAAAACAACACAAAAAAACGTTTTTTCATTTACATGTCAGGCATTTACATAGGAATTGCATTAGGGTACCCGGGGACCCGGTTGTGTGTTTATGGGGGTAAAACATTTAAAATCATTTTTTAAAGAAAATATTTTGAATTTTTTGGTATTTAAATCTTAGTTTAGCCAAAATCTCTGATGATTCGGAGTTTTATGTCCATATCTCAAAAATTATAGGCACAGCAGCACTTTAAATTAAAAAAAGGTACACGGGTACCCGGTTATGAATCGTAGGGTTAAATTGAAAATTCTAATAGAGTATAGATAAAAATAATTGGCATACAATAGTAATTTTAAGAGAAAAATGATCTAAGATGGTTTAATAATATGGCATACGGCAACGTGAAATCAGCATCAAAAGAACTGAAGAACGAATTTAAATTAGAACATGCCCTAGAAATAGGGGCATTCACTCCATAATTGGTTCTGGAGAAATCAATATGTAAGGTTTCAAACTGCCTGAGATTCTTATATGGGACATTAAACTGAATCTTACTTAGAAGCGTAGGGCAATCAATAGTCCCAGAAATGATACCAATGACAAATGAAGACGACAGTATAGATCTTCTGTTCTCAAGGGATTTTAAGTTTATCAATAGACAACGAGGTCGGTAAGATGGCAAAGGATCTGAAAAATTCATTGAGCGAAGTGCAAATCGTAGAAAGACTTTTTGAACTCTCTCAAGACGATTGGAAAGCCCTATTTGGCAAGGCCTCCAGATAAAAGCGGCATACTCAAGCCTCGATCTAACAAACGCACAATACAATGTTTTGAGAGTATACGGATCAGTGAACGCAGAGCAATTACCACGTAGGAATGCTAACATCGAATACGACCGAGTAATAACATAATTAACGTGGCTGGTGAAATTTAACTTTGAATCAAAAATGACGCCTAAATCTTTAATTTCATCAACGAATTTCAGGGCAGAGCCAGCAATAGTATAGGAAGTATGCAAAGTAGTTTTTAGCTTAGCAAACCTTGCGTGGAAACATTTATTTATGTTTAACGACAAACGATTTAAACAACACCAGTTATGAACCTTATCTAGATCATGTTGCAACTTTTCAGAGTCTTGAAAGTTGTTGACAATCGCAAAAATTTTAAGATCGTCCGCATACAATAAGTATTCAGCAAATGAGAAGCACGAGCCAATATCGTTAATAAAAAGAATAAAAAAGAGGGGTCCAAGAATGCTACCTTGCGGAACACCAGAAGGCGCAGTAAATGGACGGGATGTGGCACTATTAACACCAACGACACTGCGTCTATTGGACAAATATGACTTAATCCACGATAAAAATGTAGAATGAAACCCCAATGCCGCAAGTTTGAACAAGAGTATACGGTGTGATACTTTGTCGAACGCCTTCGAGAAATCTGTATATATTGTATTTTCTCATTATACAACTATCACAGAATATTAGTCTAAATTTTATTGCTGTAGTAGTTTTGAAAGTATACGCGTTTTCATCGGACGGCGCACCTTGCCAGCCCACGTCCCGGGAAAACCCCAAACGCGTTTCTTTCACAACCACTTTTTTGCGGTTTGATGGGAAGTTTTCTCTAGAACGGTTACAGATATTTCAATAATGGAAAATTCAAATTAATCGTCAGAATTTAGAGAAAATTATGAAGCAAATTATTGCATTATATTAAAATTAACTATTTTTTACAATGTATAAAATTAAATAAAAAAATCTACTTTTTTTCAAGCAGACCCATTATAAATGACTATACATTGTTTATTTTGTTTTGTCTTATAACATCAATTCTCATTGGTTGATTTCAGATGAAGTAAACGGACGCAATCCTGCCAAGTATGAGGTGCCGTCATTTGTGCAAAGCGTACTTCAGACACTTATGTACCAAGCCGTCAATATTAATATTTTTTGATGATTAAACATATTTAGTGAATTACAGAACTTGAATTGAAAGAATCATTAAACTATTTCACTGTGGTATTTTCTATCAGAAAAACTTCTTCAAAATATTAGAAAATTATAGCCTGAAAAACCCAAATACTCTCTTAATATTATAGTTGATTTTATACATTTTTTTACTGACACTCAATCGCAATTAAACTACTTAATGCTTGTCGGTAATAATTATGTATAAATAATAAACTTTAATTTTTCACAACTTTGACTGGACTACAAAACTGCAATTTCAAAAATTCTATTATTTAAGAGTTGAAACTTTTATAAAACTTTTTCAATAAATTTTAATTATTTTTTAAAATTATAACCATGCTTTATATGAATCTTGGTGAGCATTGTTTAACACCGATATGCACTCAAATCTTTGAAATCTAAAGTGGATTTTAATCTAAAGAAAATATTTTCGCTTGAAACGGTCTTGATGTATTTGTACATACATATGTATGTAGTACGTTGATAAAAATCTTTTTATTCACTCACCTTGTGTCCTTGTTAACAACAACAAAGAAAAATAGGATAGCAGCTCTGTTAGTTTCATTTTTCCTCCGTTTGCGCGTGCTCGCTTATGTGAAAGCGTTTGTGTGAAAATTGTTAAATGAACAAATGCTGTTTGACTGTTTTGCCTTCTATTCCATTTGTTGTTTTTTAATATTGTTTTGACGCTTTTATTTGCTGCTGTTGGTGCAACTGCTGCAGTCACCTTTGTTTTCGGCCGACTACTGCAACCTGTCAAGTGCTGTATGCCTCGTGAAATCCCATTTGCAAGAACTATTTTTAAGCTTTTCACTCGCAAGCAGCTTTTCATGTTCGATGGTTGCAAGTTTCGACTGTCTCTTCACTTGTTGAAATTTAAAACTATTCATTTTATTTTTGTTTACGGTAGACACTTTCATTTTACACAAGCATGTACATAGCGATGTATGGTTGTGACTTCTTTAAAAGCTCTCATTTATTGGCGAGTATATGGAGTTGTTGCAACGCCACTGCAAAATAATTGAAATTTTAAATTAAATTACTTTTCTTTACATACGTAAATATTTGTAGCTATGTTTTCAAAGACAACTTGAATACATATGCAACAATTTCTTATTTTTTGCCAAAATTGCAGAAAGTATTCTGAGAATTTAAATCAAATAATATAATTCCATGTATAAAGCAATAAGGCTCAATATCTTTTTGGCAGGCATTTCTAAATTTGTTTCCTTTTAATAGTTGCCACTTTTGAGTTAGAAGATATTTAAAGTTATTTGAAGGTTGCGGTGAAAGAAATGATGAGCGTGTAGTTTTTGAAAGGGTATATTATTTAAATAAATTATATAAATAGACGAAACCATAAATGGATGAAGGGTTGCATTATAAAAATTAAAATTTCGAAAAACCAAAGTTTAAAGCTTCAAATATATGTAAGCAAATTGATTTCAGGTACGATGTATCACAAGGCCTGCAAAAATTTAATTAATTAAAAAGGGTGCAAAGAGTAAAATGACTGGTTTACGGGTCAGAAATTTGTATGTACCATGCAGCAAAATAAAATGTAAAATAACTAGTACAAAATGGGACGGTATTGGTTCTCGGTCTATCTCAAATCAATGAATTCAATTATCTTTTTTAACACGGCGATGTCCTACAAAGTGGAAATTGTCGCTCTGCGCAGAACTTTTGAACCAGTTTCAAACTGGTAAAGTAAAGCCTTCGTCTAATCGGCAATCACCTCGGGAATTTGTGACGACAGCGTAACAAGCGAAACGCAAGTTTTAAAAGTCTCGCTCTGCATCCGTTTGGCGGTAGTTCGAAGACAATCACGAAACTGATAGTGCAGAAATATCGGCAGTTCAGACTGTCTATAAATTTTGCTGCAGGTTACATATGTATGTATATTCGTATGCACATATGTATACATACAGATAACTTTTTAATCTTCACACTGTCATGTCCATAATAAAATACAGAGTATAAGTATAACTCTTGCCGGCAGGTGATACTTAGAGTTCTAAAGAAATTGATAAGTATAGCCCATTCTCGATGAACAAAATCCTCGCTCACAAATTTTTCATCGGTGAATAGATCTTTCGACGTGACGCCGTGGTTGGGCAACACAAACAAATGGGGCGGTCACCAACCTAATGAAAAGAGTGTGTGAGTAATTGGCGTAATATGCGAAGTTTTTTTTGTAGTGCCTCAAACGAAGAATATGTTTTTCTAAATTGGATGACGATTTTTATTAATAATTCGTTTCAAAGCGTATCTTCTTATTGTAATAGTATTTTACTCACCGTAACCAATACATGTCATGTATATGAGCCAAACCAATAATTGCAAAACCTAGCGAGTCAAATTGTGTATATAAACAATCCAGGAACTCACTTATTCACATACAAAAATGTTCATTAAAACTACTCGACAGTACTTGAAGTGGCGATTGTCACCTATCCACAAGTTAATTCGGTACTTATCTACTGGTAAGTAATTACTTCGCAAGAACGTAGTAATGCACTAACAAAACATAAAGATTATTATATATGCATTGTTTGTTTTTTTTTTGCCGTTTTAATGATATTTAGGAATCAATGTTATTTCTTTCTAGTTTTTGTCACATAATTTTATTAGACACGTCTCAGCCAATTCATAAATTAAATATTGTGTTTCAAATTGAGGACTTGCCAAGTAAGTAATTATATTAATAGTATAAAGGACTAAAATTACTGACCTGTTCTTACCGCGAAGGCAGATTCGAAATAAAATATACCCTTTTAGACTTTAACCGCGCGAGACTTCAGGTACCTTAACATTTACGATTATGCACCAATACCTGTTTGACCAAAAAAAAACCAAACAAATACGGAACGACAGACATCAACTGAACAGAACGAAAATTGACACTGAAGATGACACAACGCCGAAACCGGTTTGTCTCCAAACCAAACTTGACAAGGGATGACGGAAAATCGTTCCAACAAATATTGTATAACTTTATTTGAAATGGGAAGCAAGCGAGTTATTATTAAAAATTAATTAATGAATCATTACATTGTATATACCGTTAGGGAATTCACAAGGTGTCGTATTGTCGTAAAGTGATAAAATTTGAAATTCCACTTTGTGTTATTTCACATCCATTTTCTATACAATGAAACAAAAACAAAAAATAAATAAAATATGAGCTACAGTAAGTTTTTATGACTTAACAACTTTACGACACCTTACGAATCCCCCAATTGACTTTTTAGGCGAGTTCAAACAAGTATTCAAATGAGTATTTCAAAATTATTTTCAACAGGCGAATATAAATTCATATTCAAACCTTTTTTTTAGCTCAGTGTTTGCCCAAGATTCTCCTACCAATTGTGGTTTGCGGTTCTTACATTGCACCCCAGTATTATGCTAACTCCGAACGACAAATATATTTTATGAAAAGCTTTTCCATGGCAGAAATTTCCTTGGTGATTTGCCGTTGGCTGCCGAGGTGTTACCACTATTCGATTTGGGTTAAGACTTGCCTTGGCTCAAAATTCGAACCTCGAACTCAGCGGCATATCGAGTTATAGCACGCACCGCAACCCACTTGACAACAGCGGACAATTGTGGTTTGCGGTTCTTATATTGTACCCCAGTTTTATGCTAACTCCGAACGACAAATATATTTTATGAAAAGCTTTTTCATGGCAGAAATTTCCTTGGTGGTTTGCCGTTGCCTGCCGAGGTGTTACGACTATTAGATTTGGATTAAGACTTCCTCGAACTCAGCGGCATATCGAGTTAGAGCACGCACCGCAACCCACTTGACAACAGCGGACACTATTCAAGTTTTAGAATATTACAAATAACACCTTTTAATTTTGCATTTTTATTTTTATTACAAACTTTTGGTAGATCCACACAAGTTACTATCCAATTTGCCTGTTTGTCATCTTGAGTGGAAACGACGGCCTACGTGGGGTGTTTGGCAACGCTCCACTTCGGCGAGGCATTGCAAATATAAAGCCATTTGGGTGCAATGGGGTACAGAGGTGCTTCTGGGTATGCTCGGCTGTACTCAATCCCTACTCTTACGTCCAAGATCGTGCACCCTGGGCAACGTGAGCAACCCAACATTCAGTTTAAGGGTCCATTAAAGTCCGCAGCGTCTATTCACCATGAGGTGCGGCTGCAAGCAGGCGTCTGTCTTGGAGCAATCGGCTCCCTATATAAACGATTTCAAATTTTCACCTCCAGCAATGGGTTGTGCGTAGGACTTGGAACCCGCTACGTAAAAAACCAATTTCAATGAAAAGGAAAACAAAGCCTCAGATGAGACCCCCTTTTTTGATTACGACCACGGCGTATGTATTAAGGACAACAATTTGAGGGCATGCACCTTGAATGTACGGACCATTAATTGGGAAGGTGCCTCAGCCCGGCTGGTTGATGTCCTCAGCAGAGCAACGGCTGACATCACCGCCATCCAAGAGATGCGATGGACGGGGCAAGGGAAAAAATCGATAGGCCCTTGCGACATCTACTACAGCTGTAGCCATGTAAAGGAGCGCAAATTTGATGTCGGATGGGAGAGAGACTGCGCCGTAAAGTACTGTCGTTCACTCCGGTGGACGAACGTCTCGCCTCAAGGGGAGATTCTTCAACATCTCCCTGATTTGCGCCCACGCCCGACGGAAGAGAAGGACGATGGGACTAAAGATCGCTTCTACGATCTCCTTGGCCGCACGTATGAGCGGTGCCCCCACCACGATATAAAAATCGTGCTTGGCGATTTCAATGCCAAGGTGGGGAAGGAGGGCATCTTTGGTTCCACAGTCGGAAAATTCAGTCTCCACGACGAAACGTCCGATAACGGATTGAGACTGATCGACTTCGCCGGGGCCCTGTAGTAGCAGTTTCCAGCAAAAGAAGATTCGCCAGGCTACGTGGCTGTCTCCAGATGGTAAGACACGAAACCAAATCGACCACGTTGTGATAGACGGAAGGAATGCTTCCAGTGTCCTAAACGTGCGCACGATCCGAGGAGCCAACATCGATTCGCATCATTTTCTTGTGGCAGCTAAGATCCGCACGCGCCTCTGTGCAGCAAAATGGACACAAGGAAAGCTCGAAAAGCTGCAATCGCAACAGACAGCCACCCACTTCGCCACTCGACTTGCACTGAGTGCAATAATCAACGATATTTCCGAGCAGTGGAACCATATTTCTCGCTGTCTACATACCGCCGCTGAAGAATCCATCGGATTTCAGCGAGTCCGAAAGAATAACTGGCATGACGAGGAATGTCGCGCCGCTACGGAACCTAAAGACGCTGCCTACAGGGCCACACTGCGATCGGGCGCAACGCGAGCTGTGCGGGAGCGTTATCGTGAGTTGAAGAAGTAAGCAAGACGCATTTTTCGTGAGGAAAAGAGAGAGGCCGAAATGCGTGAGTGCGAAGAGCTTGAAGGAAAAGCTGGCCGACAGGAAAAGCGCCCGAAAGTTTTTTCAGAAAGTACGGCGGCTAACAGAAGGTTTCAAGACCGGGGCGAATTCCTGTAAGAATGACAACGGTGACCTGGTGACTGATGTCCACAACATACTTAAATTATTGAGGGAGCACTTCTTCACACTGCTTAATGGAAGCAGCTGCAACCACGATGGAGAAGATGCTGAACCCGAATCCCCAATCAATGATGATGGACGTGATGTACCATCACCCGACTGTGACGAAATTCGGAAAACGATAGCACGGTTAAAGAACAACAAAACCCCGGGCCGACGGGTTACCAGCTGAGTTATTTAAGTACGGCGGAGAGGAGCTGGTTAAGTGCATGCACGGATTCATTTCTAGAATATGGTCGAAAGAACGCATGCCAACTGATTGGAACTTAAGTGTGCTCTGCCCAATCCACAAAAAGGGTGATCCTGCAGTTTGCGTAAATTATCGTCTTCTTAACATCGCGTATAAGGTTATATCTAGTGTATTGTGTGAAAGACTTAAGCCCACCGGCAACGAACTGATTGGACTTTATCAGTGTGGCTTTAGAACTGGTAAATCCACCACCGACCAGATATTCACAATGCGCCAGATCTTGGAAAAGACCCGAGAAAGAAGAATCGACACACACCATCTTTTTGTCGACTTCAAAGCCGCCTTCGACAGCACGAAAAGAAGTTGCCTTTATGCCGCAATGTCTGAATTTGGTATCCCCGCAAAACTTATACGGCTATGTAAAATGACGTTGAGCAACACCACCAGCTCTGTCAGAATTGGTAAAATAAGTCAAGCCGCAGAACTAAATCGGTCAGGTAGCATCTTTTATAAGAGTGTGCAATTGCTGGCGTACGCCGATGACATTGACATCATCGGCCTTAACAACCGCGCAGTTAGTTCTGCCTTCTCCAAGCGGACTTCGTTTAATTAGGAACCAGCATTAACACCAATAACAGCGTCAGCCTTGAAATCCAACGCAGAATCTCTCTTGCCAACAAGTGCTACTTCGGACTGAGTAGGCAATTGCACAGTAAAGTCCTCTCTCGACGGACAAAACCATTCTCTATAAGTCTCTCATCATGCCCCTCCTATTGTATGGCGCAGAAGCATGGACGATGACAACATCAGATGAGAGGGCTCTTGGAGTGATCGAGAGAAAGATTCTTCGAAAGATTTTGACCTTTGCGTCTTTGCGACGGCGAATACCGCGTTCGATGGAACGATGAGCTGTACGAGCTGTACAATGACGTAGATATAGTGCAACGGATTAAGAATCAGCGGCTCCGCTGCCTAGGTCACGTCGTTCGAATGGATGAAGTAGCTCCAGCCCTGAAGGTTTTTGACGCGGTAACCGCGGGTGGTAGCAGAGGACAAGGAAGACCTCCTCTGCGTTGGAAAGACCAAGTGGAAAAAGACTTGGCTATACTTGGGATTTCCAATTGGCGCCAGTTAGCACGAGATAGGGACAGCTGGCGTGCTTTGTTGACCTCGGCCAAAATCGCTTAGGCGGTTAATGCGCCAATTAAGTAAGTAAGTAAGTTCGATATTCGTAGTAGCAAAATTATGGTGAATAATAATTATCAACAATGTTTGCGCAAATATCAATGTGTCCGGTCGAAGAGCTGTAATAGATTGACCACAAATACAAATTGTATACTTTTGATCTTCAAGATTTTAAATATTTCACTATACTAAAAATAAGTTACAGAACCAAATGAAGATCGAATGACTTTTGAATTTTTAAATATTTTTTGTAAATGTATGTAGAAATAACCTGAGGAGTTTAATAACAGCGCGTACTAAACCACATGGCTGCAAAAGAGCAACTAAAAAGCTTTTAAAATTCTTTGCGCAAAAATATAATTATATTGTCACCAGTTCAAATTAATATCAAAAAATCTCACGAGAGATACGAGTACATATCAAAACAGCTGTATTAATAAACGAAACGTCACTATGTTTATTTTATGTGCACAAATCGGTTGGCGATTAATATATATAACTCCCAAATGATCTTGAAAAATAAATATTAAAAGAACATGCAAGTTTAGAGTAATAAAATACAAAATCTAAAACTTAAAAATTTAAATTTACTGTTCGATATTTAATCCAACCATCTTACTCTTTTGCTCGTTAAAGTAAAAAGTAGTAAATAATAATAAAGTATGCATGCCACTTTATTCAAAAAATATATTTCACATCAGAAATAGCTAAAAGAAATATAAACATAACATGGCTCTACCAAAAATTTTCGTTCTTCGTTCTAAAGTTTATTTTATGATTTTCTGGTTAATTATGAACAAAAACGGAAAGAAAATACCTTTTTCCGTATAAAGTTTGCTTGCTTGGCAAGGAGAACGTTTTTATCAGGACATTTTGAGCTTCGAACAACGTTATCAAGGCCAATACAATGCAAACATGATAAATACAAAAACAAACTTTTTTCATGCTACATCTATATTTTTTTTCCGTCTAATTACGAACTAAAGAATCGAAATTTAATACTTTTAAGTCTAGGTACAATTTCGTGTTGACCCGTGTAATTATACAAATACATGGGTACATATATTTCAAAGCTGAGGGCTACTAGGCTAGTAGCCTAGTTTGCATAAATATTTTGTACTTTAATATGCATTACTCCAACGCCGATGGAGTAACACAAAAAGCTCGTATACCGAACAAAAGCACCTTTATCATAGCCACTCACATACTTCTGTGCATATTAGACATGCCTTTTTTAGCTCCCGAGTATACCGGTATAAGTCTTTTCAAATCCCGGAATTGTAGAAATAAAAATGTAATAGATATTGTAGCGATCTTATTATTTAAATATAGTAGCGCCCTCTAGTCCTGTAAAATTTATTAAGCGCCACCTATGTTTGTAACAATTACTTAGCGCCATCTACATTTTTAGCTATGCATTATTATTTTTGTACATTTAAGCGTTATAACGGGACAATTCCAAAGTTCCAATTTATTTTGCTATAAAATGCTTATGCTCACTTTTCATTTTCGGTGATTGAGGAAGCATCGCGGTAATCAGGAGTAGCTCATACTGCGGCGGAACTGAGTCTTAGTGTAGTTTGGACAGGACAATTGGCCGGCTGCATTGGATTCAAGTGGCGTTAGCGGTGATGCTGTTCTTTATGTTGTTTGGACAAGGCAATTGGCCGCCTACAGTGGAATCAGCTGCACCTACTAGTGCTGCTTCGATGTTGCCTCATTTCCCTTCTTTCATTGCAGGAATTCCAATTCCCAATTAGCTTAGTATTACTGTACAAAGTTTATTTAAATTTAATATAATAATAGAGAATAAATTAATTAAATAAAATCCGCAAAAACTAAAATTGCCGAAAGTGTAAAACTCTACAGTGGCGCCCAACGAAGTGGCTTGATTAATTCCACGAAATTGTATTCAACCGATTCGACGGAGCTCTCGACTAGGACGAATGGCGTCATTACCAACGGAACAATTTGAGCGATTAATGCAGGCGGTGACGAAAGCCAATACGCGAATTGGGTCGTTTAGTAGCTGTACTGTGCGTTTCAGTGGTGAATGTAGTGCGTCAAAAGTTAAGGAGTTCCTCGCGGCGATTTCAACATTTCAACATACATCGTTTATGTCCGCATTTGGGGAAATAACAGAGAAAATGCCGTATGCTGAACATCGAATCAACACGGGTGACCATGAGCCAATCACCTCGCCGCCATACCGCTTGTCGTTTCCGAGATCGCGAGAGTTAAAGTTGGAAATTGAAAAAAAGTTGACCATGGGGATACTCGAAGAGTGCGAATCGGCCTGGACTTCTCCCGTAGTTATGGTTCCGAAACGATATGGCGGAATACGTATCTGTGTTGACTATCGGAAGTTAAACGCCGTCACCGAACCCGATAAAAGTCCATTACCAAGAATGGATGATATATTGCAAGCTGCGAAAAGTACCGGTTTTATGACCACGTTAGATTTGCGAAGTGGTTATCACCAGATAAAGGAAGCAGATGTTGATAAAACTTGCATAATAACTCCTTTTGGACTTTTTGTTTTCCTAGAATGCCTTTTGGACTACGAAATGCACCTGCAACGTTCCAGCGACTCATGGACCGCTTGAAGTCTGCGATACCAGAGATGAAAGTGTTAGCGTATTTGGATGATTTGATATTTGTTCATCCTCATTTCAAGAACAGTTAAGCGATCTCAATAAAATTTTTGAAAAACTTTATAAATTTAAACTTCGTGTTAATGGAACTAAATGTCGATTCAGTTGTTCTGAAGTCAGATACTTGGGCCATGTTATCTCTCCTTTAGGGATTTGTGTAGATCCACATAAAATAAGCGCAATAATTAAAAGGAAGGAACCTCAAAATGTCAAAGAGTTGTTATCCTTTATGCACACAGGCTCATGGTATAGGCGATTCATTGATCACTATGCAGAAATTGCAAAGCCATTGACTGATCTAACAAAGAAAAAAACTTGGGAGGGTCCTCCACCCAATGCCTTCCACAAGCTTAAAGAACTGTTAACATCACCGCCTATATTGAAACAGGCGCAGGATGGTCCACCATTTATTATCATTACGGATGCTAGTGCGTATGCACTCGGAGCAGTTGTACTCCAGGGGAAGGTAATGACGAGCATCCTATCGAGTTGGCAAGCCGCTTGTTGACAAGCGCCGAACGAAACTATTCCACTACAGAGCGCGAAGCCCTTGCGATTATTTGGGCCTGCGCCAAATACAGAGGCTACATTGAAGGTACTGACTTGATTTTAGCAACGGATCACCAGCCGTTAAAGTGGCTGCTGAGCGTAAAATCACCATCCGGACGATTGGCAAGATTGGCTCTACAGATCCAGCAATATTATTTAAAATTGAGTATACGCCCGGGAGATCCAATGCCGTTGCAGATATGCTCTCGCGACCACCATGTTTAGACGGTTTAGATGTTATGGCTTTTCAAATTGACAAAAGCGTCTCTGACATGCCTAACGAACAACTTAAAGATTCTTACCTAAAAGATATAATAACTTCGCTCGAGGCTGGGGATGAAAACGTTGCCCGATGGATTGATCGCGGGTACATTCTATGGTAACGAAGATATCGGAAGTGCGCAATATGTTGTGTCTGAACATGAACGTTTACAAATTCTTAAATTGTATCATGACGACAGTACCGCCGGACATTATGGAGAAGAAAGAACTATCGCAAAAACAGCTTCGAGATATTTATGGCCAGGTATGCAAGCAAATTTAAGAAAATACGTAAAATCATGTATTGACTGTCAACCATTTAAAGCAGCAAACATGAAACCGTTTTTTATTACAAACCACCAGTAGCAATCATCGATTTGAGATATTAGCAGTAGATCTCTTTGGCCCATTGCTACAGACAGAAAATTGTTATCAGTGGATTCTTATCGCAGAAGATGTAGCTTAACGCTGGATTGAAATATTGCCACTAAAGGAAGCTACTGCAGAGAACTGTTGCAAACTTCTGATCGAAGAAGTGTTTCTTCGATACGGCATTCCCCGAAGACTAAAGACGGACAATGGAGTGCAATTTGTTTCAGCAGTAATGCAGCAGGTAACACATTACTTGGGTATTCAGCAGCGGCTAACCCCTCTTTATCACCCCGAGGCTAATCCGGTTGTGCGAAAAATTCGTGACCAGAAAGCTCAATTGGCAATACAATACATGGGTTGCTAACCTACCTGTGATTCGTTTTGCAATGAATACCGCAAAATGCCAAAGCACTGGCTATAGTGCTGCCTCTTTAACATTTGGAAGAGATCTTCGAACTATGGATGACGTAAACCACGATGTCCGACCCATAGTAACAAAAGATAATCATATTCCACAAATTTCATCGTACTTACAAAACTTAACGAGTAACTTCAAAGATGCAAGTGAAATCGAGCAAAAGATTCATGACCGAAATAAAATGCAACATGATCAACATAGACGACCACAACCAGATTTTACTGTTGGTACTGAGGTTATGGTAACAACGCACGTCGTTAGTCAAGCTGGAAAAGGGTTAACTTCGAAATTTGTTCCGAAGAGGGATGGTCCCTATGTTATCACGAACAAAATTGGATCCAACATTTTTGAGGTTACATCTCGGGAGAATCTCAACATGCCATTGGGAACGTACCATATTTCCGCATTGACCGAATACAAGGAAATAAATGATGACGCCACCGCAGCCGCAATGTATCCACTAAGAAGGCGAGGACGACCAAGGATGCAATAGGTGTTAGCGTGATTCCGAGGCAAAACCCACACGCCAAAGGGGGAGACTGTAGCGATCTTATTATTTAAATTTAGTAGCGCCCTAAAGTCCTGTAATATTTATTTAGCGCCACCTATGTTTGTAACAATTACTTAGCGCCATCTACATTTTTAGCTTTGCATTATTATGTTTGTACATTTAAGCGTTATAACGGGACTATTCCAAAGTTCCAATATATTTTGCTATAAAAGCAGGTGTCTGCGACATTTACGCTCATTTTTCATTTTCGGTGATTGAGGAAGCATCGCGGTAAACAGAAGTAGCTCATACTGCGGCGGCACTGAGTCTTAGTGTAGTTTGAACAAGACAATTAAATAAAATCCGCAAAAACTAAAATTGCCGAAAGTGTAAAACTCTACAATATTTATTTTTTAAATTTTGTATCATTCTTAAACATTCCCCTGTCAAGGGCAAACAAGAGAGTTAGCAATCGACAAATAACGCAGCTTGTTAACTCCCTTAAGATGCCGGAAGTGGATAAGGCAGAAAGTCTCAAATATAAATTGCACCAAGTTTTAACGAGCAGCTCGCAATTATCCAAAAATCGAAAGGCATACAATTAATTAGAAGGCTTGGTAAAAGAAATTGATAGTTTTTGTAATGAGGCGATAAAGCCCATCTCCTACAGAGAGCTTTTAACTTATTGTTGACACTCCAACCAACAAGTGTTGAGGCGCAGCCGTGCTTCTCCACTGCCGATTTTAAATGCAACACATTAAGGTCCAGCTTTGAGGATAACACACTTAAGGCTTTTATTTCTTTGAGATTGCATTTTGATCAAAATAAGGAATAATTATGCGTCGCTCAAAATAGTGATTAAAAATAATTTTAATTTAAGTAGGTGCATTTGCTTCTGAACCGAATATGTATATTTGTACTTGAAGTATAAATTATTTTGTATGTGTGTCCAATTTTACGTGTATTTCCTTTTTTCTTGAAAATCCAATAAATACATACTTACATGATTTACAGCACTAATATACAAATATCATAAGGCTATATGAGTATAAATGAATATATGTATTTATGTTCATTGCAAAGCACATATGAATATTTAGTGAGCGAGTTTGTTACACAGCAATATTTGTGGAAAACTTTGGAAAGAATTCTGTTCTTAATTTCCAAAAAATTAAAAGCAGTTAAATATGATGAAGGATTAACGTTACTACCAATCCGGAGCAATTGAAATGTTCACAGAATTTGCAATTGAGTTTTTCAGGGATTACAATGAAATAAACCAAACATTTAGCATATTCAATTGCCATCCAGGTATGTTACAGGTTGCAAAGAATTACTGCTCGTGCCAATCGCCCCGGTACCACCGTTGAGTATTGCGTCGGGACGCGGTTTGAGCGCTAAGCTCTATGTCAGTTACTGGTCTGATGCAGTCCGTCGAAAATTGCTTCTACTTGTTACCACAATGTATTAGTAATGAGTCTACTTATGTTCGTCAAATGTGTGTTCTCCCCCCAAAATATAGTGAAGGGCAATGGTGTAGTGGATAGCTAAGCCTCGTTACGTCTCTAAGAATGCCGATCGAGCGCGCGTCTATCCTGCTCACTTTTCCCTTTATTTTCGAATCACTGCCATGTGATTGTTAAATCTTTGACACTATAATAATACGTGTTTCGCTTCATCGATTGGCGTTGGTCCACAACGCTCGCAGAAAGGCTCCCGTTGGCACTGAAGCAACCGTGTTCTATGATGAGGGGAATGCTTCCACCTGCCCTTTGTTGATGTCTCCCATCGTAACTGACACAGTGATATATCGCGCTGGCTTATTGCATTTCTGAGCCTAACGAGATAACGACAGCTGTGTCTTGAGAAACTGTTTGGTATGCAGAATATGGTATGATGTTCGCGAGAGAGCATTGTGCGATATTGTCGATCCGAGAAGTATCGACCTGACTACTTATACTAGGATTTGCCTAGACTGCTGTCTTGGCCCTCCGATATTTGCCATTAATCTGGACTGGGCTACTGTGGCTGTCGCGGCCTTTTTGTTGACATACTCCAAATGGTCACGAAAACTCAGCCGGTGATCCACTAAGGCACCAAGGTACTTCACCGATGGTTTAGACTTTATGAGAGTATCATCACCATATTGCGGCAGACGATGAGAACGGATTCCGTCTTATGGGCGGCTAATCGCAGTCTTCAGCTGCTTTGATTGAGTTTTCAGCGATACATACAACTTGCCCAAACATTTTTCCCGTTATAACAATGCAGATGTCGTCCGCAGAATCAACAAAGGTTGTGCCTTTGGCTACGGTGAGCCGTAAGATGCGTACATGATATTACGCTAAATGGGTCCTAGCACAGATCCCTGTGGTACTCCTGCAGTTATTTCACACTCGACGATCCCGTGGTCCCAATCTTTATCAAAGAGATAGATGGAGCTGATTTACTGGAGGTAGATCGGCGCATCCAGGCTGCGAAGTGCGTTTAGTATTTCCTTACCGCTCGCACCATTTAAAGCATTTTTGACATCTATCGTGATAAGTAGACAATATTCTTTACTTCCTTCTAGCCAACGCTTTTCATCAATCGTTTTTTCCGTTATTGATTTTACGATTTCGATAGCATCCAAAGCCGTGCTGATTGCTATAAATTCGGTTATCGCGCATTCTGTTTTTAATTACGTCCTCGAACAGTATGTATTAGGAATGTCAATCCCGGGATTCCGGTCTTTTTTAACTCGCGAATATCCCGGAATTAGTCAATTCAAATCCTGGGACTGTTAAAAACAATTAAATTAAAAGAAATTTCCATTGATAAAATTTGTATCATAAGTATCATACACGACACCTATGTATGTATGTATGTACATATCGAGCCATAACCGCTAAAATGACTTAACTGACAAATGAAACATTTTAGAGAAGAAGTCTGATTCTCTTAAATTTATCGGCAGAAGTAAAGCGCATTTTAATAAATATAGTCACGTTTTGAAGAAAAAATAAAGTACATCTTGTATACAAAGCTGCATTTAAATGTGAAGCTTAACTGCGCAGAAAATTAGCTAAAAAGCCCCTTCTGATTAAAAAAAATTATTTGTTGCTTACGTCGTTTTGGAGGTTATGGCTCGATATATTCAGAAATATTTATTTAAATGGGTATATAAAACACAAAATAATTTTGCTATTCATATTTCTGGGAAGTTTTACCAGAAAATAGTCAAATAAAATATTTTTCGATTTATTTTCGCTTCAATTGCAGTCATTCGCCCATGACATGCATAGTTGATATAAAAATAAATGGTACAGTTATATGTTATTAAATATTTTGTTTTCGTTTTCCTATGCATTTTGCACTTTTTATACCTTTGATAGAAACGGAGTTAGACCCATCAAAAAGTATACCTAAAAGATCAGGATGATGAGCTGAGTCGATTAAGCCATGTACGTCTGTCTGACCGTCTGTCCGTCTGTTTAAACACAAACTAGTCCCTCAGTTTTTGAGCTAATTGGGTAAAACTTGGCAGTCAGGTGCCTTTTTATAATTTATTATAGCTAGCGCTAGTAGCTAGTGCTAAAGTTTATTATAATTTTAATTATAATGAATAGTAAATAATAGTAATAATTATAATAATATAATTTATTAGACATTTGTCGGAATTGACAGATCGGACGACCGTAACGTATATGGGAGCCGAATGTTCAGATATTAAATTTTGCTCCAAACTCCTCTTTTTGAGCAGCTAAAGAAATTTTGTAAAAAGTTCCGCTGTTGTTTGCACTATATACGCAGTGAAAACCATAAAGATCAAAGAAATATCATATAACACATACATAGCTCACATACAACAGATTGTTCAGCTATTGCATTTAGCACCAAAACCCCCAATTCAAGCTGCTAAAGGCTTAAAATTTTGCAATTGTTATTAAAACAACTTTAGCACAGAAAAACATCATATCGGAAAATCGCAAAGATAAGAAAAACATAACATGGCCGAAGGAAGCCTTTTGTATACTTGTTTTTAGATGGTTTTATACATATACTTCCGTACACTTGAGTAGTGGCAGTGCGTTTTTGTTTCTAAGAAAATCGCACTGCCCCTCTTCAAGTGTAAAGGAGTGTATGTATAATAATATTAATAACAATTTGGCGCTTACACTATATAGCTCAGTGTTTGGCCGATCTTATCTTACCATTTGTGGTGTGCGTCTTTATATTCTACCGCAAATTGAGGGACCTACAATTTTGTGCCGACTCCGAACGGCAGATGTACATATTTAATGATAAACTTTTTCATGGCAGAAATACCCTCGGAGGTGTGATTGCCTGCCGAGGGGTGACCGCTATTAGAAAAAAACTTTTTCTATGATTAAGCTTTAACTTGCCCTGACTCAGATTCGAACCTCGAGCTCAGAGACATATCGAGTTATATGTAGAACGCACCGGTACCAACTCGACCACAGCGACCACAGTGTATGTATAAAACCCTATAAAAAAGGTGCGAAATGCAAGAGAAAACGAAAAAGAAATATTTAATAAAATTTAAGTATACTCTCTATTTTCAAAAGAAAGATACAGGTAATAAATATTGCATGGGTCGTGGAAATTCTTTCGAGGGACATGATTTGGTCATATGACGAAGAGCTACAATTAAAGCGTATATAAATCAGAAAGTATTTTATTTGAGTATATAGTATGTATACCTATCAAGATATGTGTTTTTATCTATCTGTTTCAATTCGTGCATATGAGAGCTTGAGAGAAAATAGCGGACACACGTTATTTGTATATGAAAAAAAATTCTAAATCAACAATAATATTTAGACTTTTGAATTTTTCATACTAAACCGTTTTTATTGAAAAATATTTGAAGCTATATAAAAGAAAATCAAATGGTCAAAACGAATATATTTGTATATCTCCGCGCGCAAATTCGGATACAACTTAAATATCAAGCATACCCTCGACGCTCGCAGAACTCAAAAAATCACGCACAATAAATTTCGTGTAGAGTGATCGTCAACATGAACAATGATAAATGATAATTAAGTAACATTCTACACCTAATCGCTTTTAACTTTCACCTGAAATAAATGGCTTGGAAACCTGCTATGGGAATCACGCCAATAGAAGAATAGAAGGACATGACGACCACGATAAACTATCAATAGGATCTAATATTAAAATAAATGGTCTGAATCTCATTGTCGCATTGTCACCGTCGCACAGTGCTACTGAAATCCAAAAGTGCGCCCAAAATTCAAGAAAATAAAGTTTCTAGTTTATTTATATTCATTTGTAATGTGACCTCACAAGCACAACATTATTGGAATAAAAATAGAAAATTTTTAACGTGTAAAATAAGTTAGAGAATAGGAAATCGAACTAAACTAAATGGTTTATACGTTAGTGAAGGTTAGTAAAATAGTTAAAAAATTTAACTTGAAGTTAATTAATTTCAATATTTTTAAACAAAATTTGAGTTGTTAAATGAGATAGTTATAACATGTTGTCGGATGCTGCTTTTAAAATTGTTTGAGGTTACTTGGAAAAATATTAGCTATTGAGTAAAACAAAAGTCAGTTAGCTTCACCCAAGGCGAATTTATGTAAGGTGGTAGCGGTGCTGCAAAAACAAAAACATACGTATATATTGTTCGGCGCACATATTATGCTTACTTCACTGAGATGAATATTGTTAATGTCTTATGCGTCTTTTTTGTACTTTATGCGTTTTTAAGGCGATACCAAAAAAATAGAAATGAGATAAATTCTTTTCAATCTTGAGATGTATATTATGGCGAAGTTTTTAAGTAACGAATCGGTGTTGGGTACCGAAAAGGAACTATTTGGGTACCTTAATTTTTTTCAAGTATTGGGTACCGAATATTGGGTGCCGAAGATTTGTCACATCACTAAAATATATATGTATAAAGGCATTCAGTCGTTGCTTGTGTTAGGAAAAGCAAGAAAGTTAAACAACAAAGACGCCATTGCAACAGAAATATAATAGAAAAGTTTGCAAGGAAAAAGTGTGCAGCAAATATAATGCAGTGAAGGCTAACAAAGCGACGGGATAGCAACAAAACGGCAAAAGGACATCAATTGCATTCGCTGCTTGTAATTAGCCGCGGAATGACAAAAGGAGAGGGGAAGCATGGAATGAAAAGTGCAACGAAATGCAGGCAAACCAATGTACATCTACACAGGAGCTTCACATTATATGTACCACATACAAACACACATACATCTGTTTACACTCCTACACACATACATATATGGGCATGCTGAGTCAACAAGTCAGCAAACCGACAAGCAGTACGCCGCGTTTTCACTCGCTGGCACGACCTCCTTACATCCTCATTTCATTGCCTTTTTAGCGGTAGGAAATTTCAATTACGTTCATGACATAACATAAAATGTAAATTAGTTAAGCGAATATGTTTGTATGTATGTGTAGAACGCAAGCGTAGCAGCAGTGGATTTGTACGGACATAAGTGCCCGTAGCCGCGTTGTGGCATATCGTTTGTGTGTTTACATACGAACATGCATGAATACTTATAAATACATACATACAAATCCATATGTGCAGATATGTCAGCAGTAAATGCTGCATTTTGTAGCTAATTTTGGCTTACACGTTTTTTTTTTTTGTTGCATTAAAATATCAAGTAACTGGAGACGGTTTTTTCAATACTGCAAACGCCTTAATATACATACTTACTTGCACTCACAGGTTGCTTTACTGCTCTGTTTGCATACATATGTATGTACATACATGTATGTCAATAGATTTGTATGTAAATGTAATCATGCAACACCTTGCGGTTACAAAAGTCGCGATAATGCAAGACAAATTGCCGCACTACTCACCTATGCAAGAATATGCAAGAACATACCCACATACATATTTACGAATATTTAAGTTATTCGAGCACTTAGGCTCCTTGTAGGTGCGACTGACCTTCAAAAATGATTAATGCAATAATGTTGTTGACTAATGGATGCATTTGAAATAGCAATGCATGAAAATTCATATCATTACATACAATGGTAAATTTGATCATACTCTTTGTATTGGAAGAACTGGTATAATTTTTTATTAAAGTATAATTTTCCAGGAATATAATAACCACAATTTTTCAGCAAAAAACATGTATTTCTATGAATTGAAGTCTTACAACGATTTGCAATATAGTACTTACATTAAACCCAGTTTATAATAATATTTTCAAACTTAGTATTCAAAAGCTTTTATAAAAGTTACAAAAGTTTAAAAAATAAATTTAAAAATTTGTTTTGTGTCTGTGTATGGTTTGCTGTCTTTCTTTTGTATTTAAAAAAACACCCAAAAACCTTCAGTTGAAAACTTGGTTAAAATCTGATATAATCAATTAACTTGCACTTGCACGAAACTATACATTCAGAAAACTTCTTAAATGGAAAGATAATTTTGATAAAAGTTTGAAGACTTTTTTTACTTTATACAAAGCTTGAAACTTGACTTTTAAAGTTTTTGTTAAAAAATTACTTAATGTTAATTTATAAAAAGAAGGAAAAAATAAGTGTTTCAGTTACAGTAAAAATAAAAACATCTCATTATTTTGAAAACATTTTTAAATCATTGTTAAAACAATGCATACCCTTTGCGGAGGCTCGTTGAATTTCCCATAAAGTGAGTTCTCTTCAGAATTCAAGGTCTTCAGGTGTTTACAGTATTTTTTTATATTTTTTGCTAATCGAAAAAATTAAAGAATACTAATACATTTATTGTTGAAGAACAATAAATAAAAAAAGGATTTCAAACATTTTTTGCAATTAGCTTATACTAAAAATTAAATTTTGTAGGAATAGGTATTTATCTAAAGTAGGCATGCCCGGTAGAGGAGCCCGCTGTCGACATCGCCGACAGCTGCGAGTTCCCAGGCGAGAGGAGAAACGCGTTGTGAAATAAACATCATTTACAAGTACCACTACACATATGTATTAACCAAAACTCACGCATTTCCTTGCAAAAATATACAAATCTGTGTGAGTTTGTGCAGGACAAGAGAAGTGAAGGCACAGTAGAACAAGGCAAACTAAAATCGTAATTTAGGGCAGCCGCCAAGCATCGCGTACATTTGACTTTTTTTACACCAATTGTTAATAAGAACTCGCTTACCACTCATACCAGTATAATTTCTGCAAGACGAAAAATTTAAGTTTACTAATTTTAGTCAATTATCTTTCGGTTGGAATGTTTTTCGAACAAACTAGATACATTTATTATTAAAGAATAATGAATAAAAAAAAAATGATTTCAACGTTTTTTTTTGCAAATAGCTTATACTAAAAATTAGATTTTGTAAGAATACGTATTTATCTAAACTACCAGCGTGAATCAAGCACGGATGCGCGATACCGATACAATATTCATTATACCGATATCGTTGCTTAGAATATAAAATATTTTATTTCGATATAATAATATAATAACGATACGATATCTACACAATGTTTTTTTTTGATACCAGAAAGACTGAATATTTTTCACTAAGTTCTGTAGGATTTTCTTTCCAACTTTTTGGCAGCTCATCTTTTACTTCTTTGTTTCTATTCCTTTCGCTTGTTTGCCACATGTGTACATATAGGTTAAATTATTTTCCCACATAGCGAGTTAACGTTAAGCTTGTATACAAAAATACTCTTATTCTTCGTCCTACGTAAATTTATGTTTCGCAAATCACTAGAACTACGCCAAATAATATGTTGGCAGATTAGTAAATTAAAGATTTAGCATATCACACAATGGCACTACCAAAACAAGCCAAAATAAATAAAAGCTTACTTACTTACTTAATTGGCGCATCAACCGCCTAAGCGATTTTGGCCGAGGTCAACAAAGCACGCTAGCTATCCCTATCTTTTGCTAACTGGCGCCAATTGGAAATCCCAATTATAGCCAAGTCTAATTCCACTTGGTCTTTCCAACGCAGAGGAGGTCTTCCTTTTCCTCTGCTACCACCCGCGGGTACCGCGTCAAAAACCTTCATCCATTCGTACGACGTCACCTAGCCAGCGGAGACGCTGGTTCTTAATCCGTTGCAAAATGTCTACGTCCTTGTGCATTTCGTACAGCTCATCGTTCCATCGTACGCGATATTCGCCTTCGCAAAGACGCAAAGATCCATAAATCTTTCGAAGAATCTTTCTCTCAAACACTCCAAGAGCCCTCTCATCTGATGTTGTCATCGTCCATGCTTCTGCGGCATACAATAGGAGGGGCATGATGAGAGACTTATATAGTATGGTTTCGGTCCGTCGAGAGCGGACTTTACTGTGCAATTGCCTACTCAGTCCGAAGTAACACTTGTTGGCAAGAGGGATTCTGCGTTGGATTTCAAGGCTGACGCTGTCATTGGTGTTAATGCTGGTTCCTAAGTAAACGAAGTGTTCTACTTTTTCAAAGTTATAACTGTCAACAGTGATGTTAGATCCCAGTCGTGAATGTGGCGACTGTCTATTTGATGACAGGATATACTTAGTCTTGCCCTCGTTCACCTTCATACCCGTTCGCTTCGCTTCTCTATCCAGTTTAGAGAAGGCAAAACTAACTGTGCGGTTGTTAAGACCGATGATGTCAATGTCATCGGCGCCAGCAATTGCACACTCTTATAAAAGATGGTGTCTGACCGATTTAGTTCTGCGGCTCGAATTATCTTCTCAAACATCGCACGACAAAGAGTCACATTGTCTGAAACCTCGTTTGGTATCAAACATCTCGGGGAGGGCCTTCCCATTCTGACAGAGCTGGTGGTGTTGCTCAACGTCATTTTACATAGCCGTATAAGTTATGCCGGGATACCAAATTCAGACATTGCGGCATATAGAAAACTGCTTCTCGTGCTGTCGAAGGCGGCTTTGAAGTCGACAAAAAGATGGTGTGTGTCGATTCTCCTTTCTCGGGTCTTTTCTAAGACTGGGGGCTTTGTTGTTCTTCAGCCGTGCTATCGCTTTCCGAATTTCGTCATAGTCAGGTGATGGTACATCGCTTCCATCATCATTGATTGAGGATTCGAGTTCAACATCTTCTCCAAGGTTATTGCAGTTGCTTCCATTAAGCGGTTTGGAGAAGTGCTCCCTCCATAATTTAAGTATGCTGTGGACATCAGCCACCAGGTCGCCGTTTTCATTCATACAGCAATTCGCCCCGGTCTTAAAACAGTGTGACCCTGTAGGCAGCGTCTTTACGTTCCGTAGCGGCCCTACATTCCTCGTCATACCAGTTGTTCTTTCGGGCTAGCTGAAATCCGATGGATTATTCTTCGGCGGTATGTAGACAGGGAGAATTGTGGTTCCACTGTCATTCTGTTGATTACACTGTCCAACAAATGAAGACTTTTTGAATGGAACAGAATAGCGACCCCATAATTCTGAGCGACCCCATAATAATGTTGAGTAGATCATTTTTGTAGAACAAACTTATGGTCCAGCACGTCTGAGTTTTTTTTTACAGTGGGTCAAAGTTTTCATTTTTTGGTCGAAGGGAGCATTATACTATATGAAAAAAATGTTGTAAGTTAATGTCAAAAAATAGCCTTTAAAAAAGGACATTTAAGGATTTAAATATTCTACGAAAATGTTTGGCGGAAAATTTCAGTGGGGGTCACCAAAGACACCATTGTTGTAAATAAAGCTCTTTACGATTAATTGTCAAAATTACACGCCAACTTCTATAAAAAAATTATAATTTTGTTTTAATAGTGGTTTATTATAGTATGTACATATTTATTTTTTTGCTTCAGCAGTAGTATGACAATGGATTAAAGATTAAACTTAAGATGCTTTCCTGTATTTAGCTTGACGTTAATGTTCCGATGTGTCAAGCTTTATGTACAAGCCCCATACGTATTCAGCAAGCATTACACTTTGGGATTTCCCTTTGAATCTTTCTTCCAATACCTTTATATATAATAACTATGTATATTTATATAATAGCTATTAAGTATCGAAGTCCCATTAAATTTGCTGATAATTATGTTTTTCCATAAATCCTCATTGTTATAAAGGGTGTTATTCTAGACATGTGGTTTTTAAGCAGAAACAATATATATAACATATAGTTTAATGCAATGGCCAAGAATTTAGCTTTATTATAAAGATAAGGGTTTGCCATTGTGTTTCAAAAATGATTTCGAGCAAAGGCTGGCTGGCTCGAATAAATTCCAACCGAGAGGCCCAATTTTCGACCTCTTTTTGCAGCAATTGGGGCCGTATGTCAGCAATAGCGCGCCGAATAATCACTTCCAAGGAGTCTTGAAATGGCAAACGAAACTGAGTATAAATCAAGTAAAAGGTGTCAAAAAGGCCAACTTCGAAAAAATTATTGCCCCATTGAAACCCACATGACAAAAAAAAATACCCTATATATCCAAGATACGTTCTTTTAAACCACAGGAAATAAAATATATCTTAAATATACCATAGTGGTTACAAAACTAATAGTAAAATTCAAAATGATATTATTTATAACTTATGCTTATTTAATTTAATTTTGTTTTAAAATTTCTTAGGATATATAGTCCAAGCTTCAAAACTTGCACATTGCCATTGTTCATGCGTTGAAGTATTATGGTAGCTTTTTGGCGTAGAATACGCCGTACCTTACGGTATGGGCACCCATGTCAGGTTTTTATTGTTGTAATCTCTATTTCTTTAATTATAAGGAAACGGCTCGGTAACTTTTTTTCAAAATTTTTTTGTAGTCAAATGAAGATGTTAGCTTTCGTTTGACATACATTTCATGTTGGTTGATATCTTCCTAATATTTAAATTTCGCAAATGAAAATTGTATAAACACATGCACACAAATATGTGTGTGGTGTTTGGTTGAGTGTTTGCTGTTGGGCGATTTAAATGTACTCGTGCAGCCCTTTCTTTGTATTGCATAATTTTAGGCGGGCAAGTTAAAGTAGAGTAAAGGCAGAGAAGCGCTGCCAACTACTGCTTATTGGTGGTGATTTTAACACAGAAATCACTTCAAATACTAGATTGGCGAAATATATGAGCGATACGCTTAATTTCGATTATATTCGAAATGATGCTCCCACAACTATTGATAACACAACCATTGACTTAGTTTTTGCGAGAAATTTAAATGTTAATTTAAAAACATATTTATCCTATTTTTCCCATCATAAGCCTATATTCTCAAAAGTAACTTTCAAATAATCAAATAGATTTGGGTCTGTTATTTATCATTTATCTTTACTATTGATAACTACCATTGACTTCGTTTTTGCGAGAAATTTAATTGATAATTTAAAAACATTTTTATCCTATTTTCCTATCATAAGCTTATGTATATCATCAAAAGTAACTATCAAATAAAGAAATTCATTTGCTTGCATTATTTATCATTATAAATTATCATTATACATATGTTTTCTGTCTTATCGGATGGCGTATTCTACGTTCAACTTAATGGCCGTGTCTCTGACACAGCCTCCTTCTTTTTCTAAGGGTTGATCGACGTGAGTTCTTATTACTTCAAAATAAATAAATATATGTTTGCTTGAATGGCAAATTCTTCCATCACAATATCTGCTGATTTTTGTATCATCTGTTTTATAATAGTTTTTGTGATTGCGACCTAAATGTTTGCTTCATTTCTTTATTTATAGACATATGTATGTACATATGTGTTATATTTAAGCTTTATGTTCAGCAAACATCCGTCTCCACCATATCTATCCCATTCTGATAGTAGTTTTGTAATTAAAATTTCGGTCGAATACTTTTGTTATTTATTATATCAAATAACCGTTTTAACAGTGGGAAGCTTACTCACAACTGAAGGTGAACATTAGATTTTGCCATTGTCTGTCTAGGGGTGAACGCTAATAAAAAAAACACTTTTTGTATGATTTACATTTAACTTGCTCAGACAGAGGCTCCGAACTCAGCGACATATCGAGTTATTGCAATTATCGTAAACATATAAAATATTTGGAAATTCCAATAAAAATTTTCTGCGTTTTAAATTTCATATTTTGTCTGATTGAGAAACGTCCATGGCAGTTAATAATTACTGGTCGATTATAAAATATGGGCATGGGTCTTTGGAAATAATAATTATTTAAATTCAGTCGAGTTTCTAATACTTGCAGAAGCAAATTTATCACTTTCTGCAAGTCGGACTTTTTTATGCGCAAATCTAAAGTATATCCATCACAAAATTTACACGAATAAATCATGAATCAAAGGGATACCACTTTCTAAACTTTGAATAGAAGATTCTAAAACGAATATAATATATTTATATCCGTTTACACAAATACACAAACTATAATATTTTTTTGTACTACCAGCATCAACAGTTGTCAGTGGTTTACTCACTAAAACTGTTTAAAAAAATATGTAAATTAAATTATACTGGATAAAGTATTCCAGCAATTATAACTCATTATTGCTAAAATAGAAAATGTATATATAAGTGCAAAATCGTTTAATCGCAACCTAATTTAAAACTTTTATCAGCAAATTGTGACCATAAAACAGTGTTTTATGACTATTGTACAGTGTTTTTTTTTAGTTGTTATGCGCTACCTATATTGCGGTTAATTACGCCTACAAAGTTTTTATAGCGACATCAAAACTTACAACTACTGTAATACTTGTGTCCAATATATGTATTACAATATATAAATACGTGCATACATAAAATGTGGTTGACCCCGAAACAAACCATTCTTACAGTGTGGTTACTATTTTAGAAGGCATTCCTTTAAAATTTTCATTTTTCAATTTTCAATGAGTTTTATTTTTTGTAGCGCTTAATGTACGAGTATATAGAGAAAATAGTTATGAATTGCAAACATAATCTAAATTATAGCTAGCATGTTGCCAAAGACTCCAAAAACTAGGACAATTTTAAATAGCTACCAAAAGCTAAGGATATTAGTTGAAAATTACTATTCCAATATTATAATTTGTTATTTATTAGTTAGCTGAGAAACATGTTGAGCTAAACACTAATAAATATCATGTTAATCAGAGGTAACCAGAGCATATTACTCTGAGGTCAACGTCAAAGAAAAGTAATAAGCCAGCTTCAAAGCCAAGATAAGAGCGACGTTTTGTTGATTCCAATGTTAGATTTAAGCAAGTGTTTAAGTAACGCAGTATTTACATGTAATTTTAATAAGAAATAACTTCAAGTGTAAATGGCGAAAAGAAAAGAGAAACTCGCTACTTTATCTTCTCTTAATAGAGTTACGGTAATAATCTTCTCTTAATAGAGTTATGGTAATCATATAGAGCAAGTGGTTTCGCCTTCTGCGAACACTCAGCTCTCGTCCACTTTTATATGAGTAAATTCTCATAAGTATTAGTGTGTATTTATAAGTAATCTTCTTTAGTTTCAGCAAATTTGTTAATCCAAGAACTTGACCTGCGCAAGTGTATTAACATATGCATATATGCACTTTCAATTAGTCAAAGCTTTTATTTGCGATATCATTTACAGCGTTTTCAGCCAATTTGTTGTTAAAGAATTTCAAAGTGTTGGCTCCTATTGCCGATCCGCGTTTGCCGCGAAACTCTTGAGGAATTGCCAGCCCATTTTCTCCCAAATACAGGCGGCTAAATTCATTTCTTGCAGGGTACTTACATAAGTATGCATATGTACATATAATGAATCATTATTTTGCGGGATATCTACACATGCATACGAGCAGATGTGGAGTGCGCTGCATGCTGTAAAATAAACACACATGTACCTACATATGGGTATAAAAAAGTGTGTACGTACTAGGGTGTTCCATTATTCGACTTTTTTGTAAACCCGGTTTTTGAATTATTCGAAAGAAAGGTGAATTTGATAAAAACCGGTTCTTGTTCCAAGTAAGAAATATGCCACATCAATGTAAATACGTATATAACTAAATACAATTATTTCTATGAAAGAATTCTTTTGTCGCCGTTTCAATAAAAATATAATGGATGTGAAAATAGTCGACGTGCCGCCGTATTTCTATCATTTCACAAAGGCTATATCTTTATAACTAGGTAAAAAACCGAGATTGGAGACTTAAAACCCGATTTAATCGATATTCGAAAAATCAAGACTTCAAAAAACCCGTACAACAATTTACGAGAAAACCAGAGAAAACCGGTTTGAAAAAACCAAGACAATCACCCTAGTACGTACGTACGAATCGTAGGTATGAATGCTTATGTGGTGTCATAAATTTTCCATTGTTTGTTTGGTTGTCCAGCGACCGCAGTTCCAACTATTCACCTACATTGTTTGCTGCCTTTTTTCACTTTTTCGCGCTCAAATAGAATATATGTACATACATATATGCACCGTGCATCAACATACATTTCACCACCTTCTTGAAAAGAGGCACAACTCAAAATATTTTGAGGTTGATTTTTTTAGTTATTCAATACACATAGCACATCCCCTAATAAGACAAATATTTTTTCCTCATTATAATCTTCTTTAACTAGGAAACAAGCATTACGCTTGTTTTCGTGTTAATTGCGTAAACTACGTGAGACCCACAAGCATTAATACTATATCTGGGTAATCTTTTTTGAGTTGTGTCGCTTTTGAAGAGTGTATGCGATATGTATGTAGTAAGTGATTGAATGTGTTTCCATTTCATGTTTCCACGCTCTTGCACAAAAATGATGAATTTGTTATGATCACACTTTTCCATGCAGCTTTATGTACGTCGCAACCATTGTCTGTACGCTCCATACGGCGGTATGCCAATCTACAGGTCACGTGCTTTTGCTCTGTAATGAATACAAAATAGGTTCTTCATTACACTATGCATTCATTTGCTTTTCAGCCGATCGGTGTTTAATTGCGTTTTTCCGCTTTGCATTATTTGAATGAACTTGTTTGTACATTTCCAGCAAGAACAAACAAAAACATTCAATCTTTCTGGTCTTTTCAATTCAGCGACACTTGTTTGTTTTGTTTTTTTAATAATACAATTCATTCATTTACTTTTCCAACTATGTAATTTGCATTAAAGTTTTTTAAAAAATAAGCTATTTATATAAAGAAACATTTTTTTATACTTTTTTTATTTCATTCAATCGCATACGTACTATATTTAGCTCTGTTATATACCTCCCAGTCTTACTGCAGTGTGAATAAATTATGAATGATGTTTCCATAGAATGGTGGTTTGGCACGATAATCGCCTTGGTCTATTTTATAAAAAAAATTAAGTTTGTGTCCTACCATATGTTTATAAGTTAAAATTGACCATTGATCTGTTACTTTTTACTTTATTAAAAGATAATATGATAATCGATTTGGAATACACATTTTTGTAATTATTTAGAACTGATTCTAAAACTTATAAAGAGCTCTTTCTCGAAAGTATAAAAATAATTAATGACTAAGGCGTTTATCGCATGCAAGCACGGATGTTTGTGTACTTAATACTTTTATTAATTTTTTTTATTTTAGTTTAAATTTAGTTTAAATTAAAGGTACATTTTTGTTTTGAAAATTATATAACTCCATTAAAAAAATTCAACACTAGATTTAACCACCAACAAAACAGCATTAAGAGCAATTCAAACCATACAGTGTTGTATTTCGGTATAGAAAATGTACAGGCTTACTCTTCTCTAATGAATGGATTTAGCGATAAACTGACATGAAACTCGCATTAAAACATATAATATTTAAAAATTAATAACAAAATAACATTGCCAGACGTTTGAAGCTATTTGCGGCAAGTTTAAATATTTCTTACTTACAATAGACAAAGCTTAACATCCCATTTCCTTTGATTGTTATTTTTTAAGACTGAAAAAGTTTTGCCTTTTGGATTATGTATGTATGTATCTATAATATAGATTCTATATATACTCGAAGTCGTAGCTATTTTTTAATTAATGAAAATGTGATGCGCCCCAGTATCGATCATCAATTGGGCCTGATCTCACCAACGGTATATCGAATAGCGAATTTAAAAATTTTATTTAACAAATGTAAGAGCAGAAATTTACAGTATCTTCCTCTAAGGTGATTACTTTTACGCCAACTTTCAATTCCGAGCATCATACAAAATTAAAGGCACTATCATAGTAAATATTTAGCACTGAAAGGAAAATAGCCCATACATCGAATGGCTCCAATTTAATGTCTGTACAATTCCACTAATAACAAGTCTATGCCGAAGGCTTCATACCTTTCATGAATGGAAGAATTGTTGAGATAAATCGGTTATACCGGAGCTATATTTTATATTTCTTCGATCTTTATGATTTTCACTGTTCAAATAGTTCTAATAATAACTAATATTTTAAGACTTCAGCTGATAAAATGCAATATCTGAACTATAGGCTGTATGGGAGCTATATGTTATATTTCTCCGATATTAATGATTTTCTCTGCAAAATAAGTTCTCATAATAAGTATTATACCGACAAAATTTCAAGACTTTAGCGGCTTAAATGGACAGGGTTTTCGTGCTAAATTGAATATCTGAACAATCGGTTGTATGTGAGCTATATGTTAAATTTCTTTGATCTTTATGATGCGGTACCAGTGGTACTTCTGGGTATGCAGTTAAATTTGCACGGCTGTACTCAATCCCTACTCTTACGCCCACGTTCGTGCACCCTGGGCAACGTAAACAACCCATGTGCGAGATACGGTAACCAACCCGTGTGGAGCCATGGGTCACGGCTAATAGGGAGGGAGCTTTAGTGGAGCCACTCCGACATATTCCGTTTAAGGGTCCACTGAAGTCCGCAGCGTCTGTTCACCAGGAGGTGCGGCTGCAAGCGGGTGTCTGTCTTGGAGCAAGCGGCTCCCTATATAAACGAGTTCAAATTTTCACCCCCAGCAATGGGTTGTGCGCAGGACTTGGAACCCTCTACGTAAAAAACAACTTTCAATGATGACGACCACGGCAAACGTATTAAGGACAACAATTTGAGGGCATGCACCTTGAATGTCCGGACCCTTAATTGGGAAGGTGTCTCTGCCCGGCTGGTTGATGTCCTCAGCAGAGCGAAGGCTGACATCACCGCCATCCAAGAGATGCGATGGACGGGGCAAGGGAAAAAATCGATAAGCCCTTGCGACATCTACTACAGCTGCCATGTAAAGGAGCGCAAATTTGGTGTCGGATTTGTGGTGGGAGAGAGACTGCGCCGTAAAGTACTGTCGTTCACTCTGGTGGACGAACGTCTCGCCTCAATCCGCATCAAGGGGAGATTCTTCAACATCTCCCTGATATGCGCCCACGCCCCGACGGAAGAGAAGGACGATGGCGATTTCAATGCCAAGGTGGGCAAGGAGGGCTCTTTGGTTCTACAGTCGGAAAATTCAGTATCCACAACGAAACGTCCGATAACGAAATGAGACTGATGGACTTCGCCGGGGCTCGAAACATGGTAGTATGTAGTACCAGGTTCCAGCATAAAAAGATTCACCAAGCTACGTGGCTGTCTCCAGATGGTAAGACACGAAACCAAATCGACCACGTGTTGATAGACGGAAGGCATGCTTCCAGTGTCCTAAACGTGCGCACGATCCGAGGAGCCAACATCGATTCGGATCATTTTCTTGTGGCAGCTAAGATCCGCACGCGCCTCTGTGCAGCAAAATGGACACAAGGAAAGCTCGAAAAGCTGCAATCGCAACAGACAGCCACCCACTTCGCCACTCGACTTGCACTCCTGCTCTCTGAGTGCAATAATCAACGATATTTCCGAGTGGAACCATATTTCTCGCTGTCTACATACCGCCGCTGAAGAATCCATCGGATTTCAGCGAGTCCGAAAGAATAACTGGCATGACGAGGAATGTCGCGCCGCTACGGAACCTAAAGACGCTGCCTACAGGGCCACACTGCGATCGGGCGCAACGCGAGCTGTGCGGGAGCGTTATCGTGAGTTGAAGAAGTAAGCAAGACGCATTTTTCGTGAGGAAAAGAGAGAGGCCGAAATGCGTGAGTGCGAAGAGCTTGAAGGAAAAGCTGGCCGACAGGAAAAGCGCCCGAAAGTTTTTTCAGAAAGTACGGCGGCTAACAGAAGGTTTCAAGACCGGGGCGAATTCCTGTAAGAATGACAACGGTGACCTGGTGACTGATGTCCACAACATACTTAAATTATTGAGGGAGCACTTCTTCACACTGCTTAATGGAAGCAGCTGCAACCACGATGGAGAAGATGCTGAACCCGAATCCCCAATCAATGATGATGGACGTGATGTACCATCACCCGACTGTGACGAAATTCGGAAAACGATAGCACGGTTAAAGAACAACAAAACCCCGGGCCGACGGGTTACCAGCTGAGTTATTTAAGTACGGCGGAGAGGAGCTGGTTAAGTGCATGCACGGATTCATTTCTAGAATATGGTCGAAAGAACGCATGCCAACTGATTGGAACTTAAGTGTGCTCTGCCCAATCCACAAAAAGGGTGATCCTGCAGTTTGCGTAAATTATCGTCTTCTTAACATCGCGTATAAGGTTATATCTAGTGTATTGTGTGAAAGACTTAAGCCCACCGGCAACGAACTGATTGGACCTTATCAGTGTGGCTTTAGAACTGGTAAATCCACCACCGACCAGATATTCACAATGCGCGAGATCTTGGAAAAGACCCGAGAAAGAAGAATCGACACACACCATCTTTTTGTCGACTTCAAAGCCGCCTTCGACAGCACGAAAAGAAGTTGCCTTTATGCCGCAATGTCTGAATTTGGTATCCCCGCAAAACTTATACGGCTATGTAAAATGACGTTGAGCAACACTACCAGCTCCGTCAGAATTGGGAAGAACCTCTCCGAGCCGTTTGATACCAAACGAGATTTCAGACAGGGTGACTCTCTGTCGTGCGATTTCTTTAACCTGATGCTGGAGAAAATAATTCGAGCCGCAGAACTAAATCGGTCAGGTACCATCTTTTATAAGAGTGTGCAATTGACATTGACAACATCGGTCTTAACAACCGCGCAGTTAGTTCTGCCTTCTCCAAGCGGACTTCGTTTAATTAGGAACCAGCATTAACACCAATAACAGCGTCAGCCTTGAAATCCAACGCAGAATCTCTCTTGCCAACAAGTGCTACTTCGGACTGAGTAGGCAATTGCACAGTAAAGTCCTCTCTCGACGGACAAAACCATTCTCTATAAGTCTCTCATCATGCCCCTCCTATTGTATGGCGCAGAAGCATGGACGATGACAACATCAGATGAGAGGGCTCTTGGAGTGTTCGAGAGAAAGATTCTTCAAAAGATTTATGGACCTCTTCGTCTTTGCGAAGGCGAATACCGCGTTCGGTGGAACGATGAGCTGTACGAGCTGTACAATGACATAGATATAGTGCAGCGGATTAAGAATCAGCGGCTCCGCTGGCTAGGTGACGTCGTACGAATGGATGAAGGTTTTTGACGCGGTACCCGCGGGTGGAAGGAGAAGAAAAGGAAGACCTCCTCTGCGTTGGAAAGACCAAGTGTAAAAAGACTTGGCTATACTTGGGATTTCCAATTGGCGCCAGTTAGCTCGAGATAGGGACAGCTGTCGTGCTTTGTTGACCTCGGCCAAAATCGCTTAGGCGGTTAATGCGCCAATTAAGTAAGTAAATATATATGGCTTACAATTGCGGACCTTAATAATAATAATCCCAACGGTTTTATCCCTCCATACCCGCCCGCCCGACGCAGGGACGCATCCGCATGACGCTCGGATATGAAAAAAAAAAATTTTGGTTTTAAAGTGTCGAGATCTAAAACTGTTCAGCTACAGAACAAATGCTCATCAGCTGATCGAATAGTAATATGTATATGTATGTGTATGTATGTATCAATTATTGAGAGTATTGAGTATAGTTTTCTTTATGTAAAAAAGTGAGTCTGAAATATCAAAAGAACCGGAGTGAGTGTTAAAATCCTGACACAATCTACGGAGTGGCTCATTTAACTCAAAATTACATGGCTTCAGAAAGAGAGGACGGAAATGTCTTGAAATTCTGGAGGGAACGTTTAGTTTTATTTCGCCAAGAAGAGATGGGCTAGGGATCAAGTCTGTAACAAAGTAACTTGACCAAAAAAACTATGCCTAGCATTTTTCTGCGACTAGCAATTGTAGGAAGATTAATGAGTTTTAAACGAATTATATATGGCGGCAGGTTGTTCTGAGAATCCCAACGAAAATTTCTTAAACCAAAAAGCAGAAATTGGTTTTGAATTGACTGTATTCAGTCGGAATGAATTTGATAGCACAGGTTCCATGCAACAGATCCATATTCCAGTATTGGCCTCACTAACGTTCAATAAGAAAAAAGTAACACAGTGAAGACACAACTATACAGCTCAAAAACTGCGTTCCATATCGGACCAAACTTATATACCATTTCTATGAAATATATACAAATGGCTTTGAGCAGAATAACAGTCGTGGATAAAACACCAAAACATTTTCCGGTGGGTTTTCCCCAGTGCGCACGGCCCTGCATACATGTAAAATTTAATACTTTAAGAAACTTTAATTATGAGAGTCCGTAACATTGTCTGACACGGCGCTAAATCACGTTTTTTTCTATTATTCTGTTGGGATACTGGATCTAACCGCACTCCTTAAATTGAACGTATGCAAGCAAATTTGAAGATTTTAAGGACCTTAATTAGGGATATTTATAAAACAATATAATACTAATCACTTTGCGAGAAAAAATTCCTTCATATTTTGCAAGATAGTTAGTACATGCAGCTCTTTTTGCCTGTGCCCGTAAAACAGGCAAACATTAAGTTGTTTGTTTCTGGACAAGAGTTTTACTAAATCTTTAAATACATACATATACATACAAGTTAAAGGACTGAAGGTCCTGTACACTAAAAAAAATGAAGGGCCAACTTGCCCAAAAGGAACAACACTAGTTTTATACAACGTTACAAGTTTATTATATCAATAGTAATTCACACAAGTAAATAATTATACTAAGTTATGTTCACGCCCCAACAGCAACTGCCTCCAACTCCAGGTTCTGCTCCCTCTTATAATGTCGCGCGCTGCCAACCTTACGTAAGGGTGCGCTCACTGTCTGGGTGCGAGCGGCATTGGCCTTGACTTCTCAGCGGTAGCATATTTCGGTAGAATGCGCAGCACACATATTTCGCAACCGTGTGAAATGCAATTATGCTGACGCTGCGACACGTGTAGCTGCCAGCCGTGGGAACAGTGCAAGTGGGCAGTAGCCGGCCGCGTTAACTCCTCCCCCTTCAAAGATCTGCGTCCCGCAGATTAGGTGCTCGAGGAGTGTCCCCGTGTTGTTGGCCACGGTGGCTTCTGTTCAGCAATGATATCTTAAGCTCGGGGATTTTCATTCCTGCTGTCATCTTCTTCCATATGATCCACACAACCATCGCCAAAAGGACAAATCCCATGATTTCAGAAACAATGGACCAGTCGGTTTTTTTCTTAAGGTAGGTTAAGAGTTTGATGTTGCTTGACGTCATTCCGTGGACAAGGTCGAGATTCACTGCCAAGGATTTATTCCTCACATTGGTAAGAACGGGTGGTAGCAACTGCACCTCTGAGCTACTAGTACTCCAGTAAGTATGTTTGTTGATGTTTACCGACTCGTTGTTCATCTGAAGGATAAAAGAGCCTAAGAATTGATTAGCGGTGTTACCTGAGCCAATGCTCCCGTTGAAGTTATTTAGGTAGATGGTATCCTCCTTGATCACTTCAATAGCTGACTCGTTAAATGTAAGGTATCGACAGCTTGTTTCTCCTCCTTTGATAAGACGAGGCAAACAGCCATCTTCCGCTAGTAGGTCGAGGGATTCTTGTCCGCAAACCATCGCTGCCGTAAGGTGTAGGCAATTACCCTTAATGCCATAGGTCTGATTTTTGTTCGCCAACATAGTTGTGTAGTTTAGTTCCACTTGATGTCCATCCTGTTGAACAGCTCGAGCAATCAGGTGGTTATATCTGGTGTGCATAACCTTGGGCATGGACAGCACATACAGAAGAAGAGATCCGTTGGTGTAGATCGATGGCCTACTATATTCTATAGCTTCGATGACGTTGCTGTATGGTAGTACTTCTATCTCGCTGATAAGTCGATTGATTTCCTCCTTGCTCAGGAGATTACTGTTCACGACGCCAGCTTTAGCCATTTGACACGCACGAACTAGCTCATAGACGTCTTCTTTGAGGATGGTGATTTTATTCTGGATTTCCTGCGAAATTTGCTCTAGTCGGCTGCGATCTTGGACGTCGTTTGTGATGGCAACAATTCCGTTGATCACCTGCAACAGTTCATGAGTTGTTTTGAAGATTTCTGAATTTACCTGATACTGTTGTTCGTTATTGCTCATAAGAATATCTTGTTTTTGAAGAAGGTCATCCCAGTCTGTTGCATCGGGAGTGCCAGCAATCCACTTCCAGACAGAGCCAATCCAATTAATCGAACGCTTCATCCTTATTACTTCGGGGCCTTTTAATTCGCGCAAATAGGATCTTATTTTCTCTATCTGGTAGTTCAGGACGTCAATGGTTGTGTCGGATCTGCTGAAGTCGAGGTTGATGATGGCCTCCTCTAGTCTGTCAACGATTTTGTCGAAGCTCGCTAAGTCAATGGTATGTATCAGCTTAAAATGTCCATCGATGACCCAGCCATATCCGTCCCGGATGGTCACAAGAGGCGAGTCGATTTTGAATAGGTCATAGGTTTGCGCGGCTGCGCAAAGGCTGATGCTGTGGGTGTTAAATTCATTTTTGATTTGCTTAATGTTATGTATTACCCCCATATATGAAATAAATTAATACTAATTATATATTGTGTATACTTAAATGAATTAACCTAAGCATATTTTGATATTACAATTTTTGATCTTTCTATGTAGGCATATTTTGCAATTGGTCCAAAGGACACTGTTTTATCTTTTGACATGCTAAATTGCCTTATTTTACAATTACACAATTATTATTTTCCAGTGATGTGAGTAGTGACTTGCTTACAGGATATACAATTCTTATTACTCTAAATTAATCTATATTATTAATCTAGTTGAGTTGGTTGGGGCGTTACAAGGAATAAAAGAAAAATGAGAAGGATTCATTGGGACCCAGAAGTGGAAGTGTTTATTAGCATAATGTTAGTAATTGTTCTTTTTATATGTTTTTTTCCTTGTTAGTAATTTGTTTATTGGTTAGTATTAGTAATGTTAATTGCTGTTAGTAATTTTTCTTTTTCTTTGGGAATGATATCCCTTTTTTTTTTTTTTTTTTTTTTTTATAAAATGATTGTTGTTTTCAGAGTATTTATTTCAAATTTTTTATTTGAAGTTATTTATTTGCAATTTATTATTTAAAATGAATTATTTATTCGAAATTATTTATTTCAAATTATTTATTTGAATTTGAAATTAATTATTTAAAATATTCGTTTGAAATCAATTATTTAGAATTATTTATTTGAAATTATTTATTTGAAGTTATTTATTTGCAATTAATTATTTAAAAGGAATTATTTATTCGAAATTATTTATTTCAATTTATTTGTAATTAATTATTTCAAATTACTATTTGAAATTAATTATTTAAAATATTCGTTTGAAATCAATCATTTAGAATTATTTATTTAAAATTATTTGCTGTGCATTCTTCTTGCATTTGCATTATGCAGTTTTCTTTGCATCGGAATATATGCATTATCTCAGATGACATTGGAAGGCTCGCGTTATTCCCTTTTAGTCATAAGCGTTAATAGTTGCAAATGGCCTACTCATGGCACGAGATACTTCACGTCAATGGTGGGGTTGAACCACTTTGACTGTCGTCACTCGAACCATCGAGTAAGTTGGAATTGAACCAACATGACTTGATCAAATACAAAAACTTGTACCCAGACCGCTGGGGCTTAAGGATCTATGCATGAGTTTACCTTCTGACCAATGTTATCTTAGACATTTTTTATGTCAGTTTTATGGAATTTTTTTCCACTTTCAGTAACAATAGTTACATTTCTGTTTTCGCCAACAGTTTCTTGTTTGTAAAGAGGCTTATGTTTGCCTTTTATTTGTTTGTTTGCAATGAACAGATTATTGCCGGAATTAAAATTGCGTGGTGCTGTGCGACGAGCATTAATTCTTGCATTTCTAACGTCCTGCTCTTTCTGCAATAGTGCTTTTACGTTTTCGTAAGTATCTTCCCTAAAGTTAACCAGCCCCTGGTAGTTAATCCTGCTTGATCTATTGAAAAACAAATCTGCCGGTTTCGTCTTTGTGACGGAATGAACAGTATTGTTGTAGCGATCTACTGCGATTGAAACTCGCTCCTTTGGTGTGAGCCTACTGAATTCGTCTGCGATGCAACGATATATTTCTATTAACGTAGAGTGCACACGCTCGACTTGACCATTGGCCTCACTATGCTGAGTAGGAGTCTGGTAAATTTCTATGCCCAATGAACGGATATAATTCAAGACTAGTGGTGTCAAAAAACCTCTTTCATTGTCCATGACCAGTATCTTAGGAACGGAAAAGTAGTGCAAGAGACTTGTTAATTTCTTACGTAAATGAATCGATGATTTATTTTTGATTGAAAATAGTTTCGCGAATTTCGAGAATTTGTCGAGTGCACTGAGGTATTTTTGTTTATCAATCTCGAAAATGTCGATGTGCAAGATTTCGCAAGGATAGCTTGGTATTGGGGTGGGCTGGATGAAGGGTTTAGATGGATGCCTATCATACTTGTTCGATTTGCAGATGTCACAATTTTTAGCGTAGTCTCTTATTTGCCTAGCCATTGCAGGGAAATAATACTTCTCGAGTATTTGCAGCCTGTTTTCACGAGGGTTCCTATGAGCCCTTTTGTGTTCATTCTCGATAATATTAAACACTCTATCCATGGTCGTTACATCCTCCGCAATTCTTTGCGCTATCCTTACCCGATATCTTTGGAAGTTTCCTATATAAACTTCCTGTAGCAGAGTAAGAAATCTTTCTGGAATTTTTATGCCATTAATGACATTTGGATTAAGGCATTCTTTTAGAATGGTGGTCAATGCGGCGCCATCCTGCTCTGGGAATGAGATATAAAACCTGCGGTAGCCTTGATGTGGTTCTTCAAGGCATCGAGGGTTATCCCCCTCTCTGAATATCAATTGGTTCCTAAAGACATTGATAGGGGCTTCCACATGTGGTATGAGGTCGGAATTATCCTGCTGGGCCGAATGCATAGTGCATTCAGTGGCAGTGTCAGTTTCCGATCCCACTTCATCCGCAGTGGTTCCTGTAGGATTATCCTCCAATACCGATGGTGGGTGAGCTACAATGGAGTCGGTGAGTGCGTTAACTTCTGTTTTCAAGCGGGAAAGTGCGTCGGCGACTACATTTGTTTTACCTGGTTTATAGATAATTTCACAATTGTATTCTTCGATTCGGGCCTTCCAGCGCTTCAGTTTAGCGTTGTAATTTCGGCAACTTAAGGAAAATGTCAATGGCTGATGGTCGGTATATATTTTTATCTTTTTTGCTCCATACAGATATGACCTGAGGTTGTCCAATGCCCACACTATCGCCAACATCTCCTTTTCGTTCGTGGCATAGTTTTCCTCTGCTTTGTTCAAGGAACGAGAGATATATGCAATAGGTTTATCTTTCCCTATTTCACCTTGAGACAGAACTGCACCGATTGCAAAATTTGAGGCATCAGTTGTTAAATTGAATGTTTTATCAAAGTCTGGGAATGCAAGGACGTCTGCAGAAATAAGTAATTGTTTAAGTTCACCAAACGCCTGTGAAGCCTCAGCATCTAATCGAATACTGACTTTCTTTGAAACATTTGCTTTGACTTGGGCGTTTTCCCCCCGCGTCAAATTTGTAAGAGGCTTTGCTACCTTGGCATAATCGCGAATAAATTTCCTGTAATAAGAGGTCATACCTAGAAAGCTCTTTAAGTCTTTTAAATTTTCAGGCGAAGAAATACGTTTTATAGCCTCTACCTTCTTAGGATCCGCCCGCACTCCCTCCGGCGTAATGATGTACCCGAGAAATTCTACCTCCGTTTCTAGGAAGCACGTTTTTTCCAAATTGACTTTTAGATTTGCTTCAAGTAATCTAGCGAAAATCTTTTCGACATTCTGTAGATGGTCCTCTTCGTCTTTACCGAAAACAATAATGTCGTCGATATCGACGTAGCAAATCTTACCAATATATTGTCTTAGCACGTCGTCTATCATTCGCTGGAAGATTGCGGGCGCATTCTTAAGACCAAATGGTAGCCTCAAAAACTCGTATTTGCCGTTCATGGTCGAAAAAGCCGTCTTAGTTATGTCCGAGGGCTTCATAGGAATTTGGTGGAATCCTGACGTTAAGTCAATTGTCGTGTAGTATTTGGCTTTTCCCAAACTACTAAGAGTTGCGTTAATGTCTGGTATCGGGTAGGTATCAGCTATTGTTACAGCGTTTAGCCTTTTGTAATCAATAACCATACGGTACTGCTTTTCTCCGTTTGGTTTCGGTTTTTTCGGGACCACCCATATCGGAGAGTTATAAGGACTCTTAGATGTCCTAATTATACCCTCGTCGAGGAGTTCCTGAATTTGTCTATCGACTTCATCTCTCATGCAGCCTGGGTAAGGGTAGCTTTTGCTGTAGATAGGATCGGAAGTATTAGTTCGTATTTCAGCTCGAACGCTGGTATCTATTAATTCACTACCATTAAGTGGCACGAAGAGATCTGCATATTTTTGCAGTATATTCCCTACGCGTTGTTCCATTTCTGTGGATACACCACTTCCTACGGAATAGTTGACCTGATTTGAAATTCTGGCTTTTAAAGGTAGTTTAAATTCGTTAATTTTTAAATAATTGTTTTTCCTATCTACAACAGCTCCTAGCATCCTAAGGGTATCATCCCCAATGATACCGTCAAAGGATTTTAGTCCAGGAAGCACAAAGAAGGTTGTTTTAGAGCTGTGGCCAACATCCTTAAAAAAGTTTAGGGACACTTTCTTTTCCACCGGCACTGTTCCCCCCGCTGAGTGCACTTTAAATACTTCCTCTACAGAAGCACTCTCTGTTGCGACCGCTTCGCTTATAAAGTTCTTATTTGCCCCCGTATCTACAAGGAATTTGAGAGTGCGGCCGTTCGGGAGTGTATATCCTAGGTATGGTACGCTAGATGGCCCCCGGAGAGAAAATCCCCCTCTTCATTGCCTTTTAACTCTTCCTCATTTGTGCGCGTGGATGAGTAGAATAGTTTCTGGTGCTTCCGTGGGAGATTGTCCGACCTTGCTCCTCTTTTGTAAGGATTCGGCCTATTCATATAGTTAACAGCGCGTGTCTGCACAGATCCATCCACGTCCATTTTTTCCACAGGCGGGTTTTTGGATTGTACAGAAGATTGAAGAGATGGCTGGGCACGCACGTTTCCGGAGAATCGTTCCCGCGCTTGGAACTGTGGACGGCGATCCTGTTGCCGCCAGGTTGGTCTTGGAGGTATTGGTGGCCTACCACCGTAAGTTACATTCGGCCTTGGAACATTATTGATTGGGACAACCACTTGATTGGTTGCCTGAGAACTGTGAATTGAGAAGTTGCGGAAATTTACGTTTTGAATTTCCAGACATGCTGAATAAGCTTCTGGTAGGGTTTTTGGCCTTTGGATTAAAAGCATTTTTGATAGTTCGCCATTTAATCCACGTATAAATACGTCGAGTGCCCTGTTTCGATAGGTGTCTATGAGCACTCTCACCGTCTCCTCCGTGTAGGATTCCGTTTTGATTTTATTAATAATCAAAGAAAATTGGTGGTTGACGACAGCGTAAAATTCGTCAATCCTGGACCCCTTTTGTTGCAACTGATGCAACTGGTGTTTCAATGTACGAATATCACGCTTGTCAGCGTAGTGCAGCGAAAGGCACTCCTTTATTTTTGTCCAGTTATTGTCGAAAATATTGTAGGGAACCAGTGCTGCATCGGCAGTGCCGCGTACCTTTTGCCGAACATGTTGCATTATGGCCCTGAATATTGGTTTACCTTTGACAACCTTGAAGTCCGACAAAATGGCCTCTACAGCATGTATCCAGGATACATACTCGACGGGATTGCCATCGAAAACCCTAAGCTCCTTCACACAGTCTGGAAGGCGACTAATCTCTTTAAGTTCTAGCTCAGTGGCTGGAGCCTGAAGAGGCACCTCTTCTACCCTATCTATTCCCCCTGATCTAGCAGCGGACGCGGCTGATGCGCTAACAGTGTCTAAGTGAGTAACTCGTCTTTCGAGCGAGTTCATTTTCTCCAGGATTGCATTCACAGCGCCTGTGAGGCTGGTGACGGTCGATTTTAATTCCTCCATCTTATAGTTTTTCTGAAAAGGAAATCGTTTATAATTCTATACTCACAACACCAATATTTGCATATGCGGGCTTTCAGCGCTTCGTATAATAGTATGGCCTCTCAGGAGCTTGTAATATGGTTTCACTGCAATGGCCTCGTAGCCTTTTTTGATTTTCGCAATCACAAGGAAATTGTATTCCTGTTGTTATATCCCTTAGTTTTTATCCTTTTTCACTCTAATAAAAATCCTTAGATTTTATCCTTTTTCACTTTAATAAGGTCCTTAGCTTTTATCCCTTTTCACTTCAATTATAGCTCTTGGCTTTTTTTGTTAAACTTTTTCTCTAGCCTTTAATCGGCTTTTTAATTTAATTTCAATTTCAATTTTTTGTTTCACACTTTCACTCCTGGTCCCTGCTCGGGCGCCAGTTAAAGGACTGAAGGTCCTGTACACTAAAAAAAATGAAGGGCCAACTTGCCCAAAAGGAACAACACTAGTTTTATACAACGTTACAAGTTTATTATATCAATAGTAATTCACACAAGTAAATAATTATACTAAGTTATGTTCACGCCCCAACAGCAACTGCCTCCAACTCCAGGTTCTGCTCCCTCTTATAATGTCGCGCGCTGCCAACCTTACGTAAGGGTGCGCTCACTGTCTGGGTGCGAGCGGCATTGGCCTTGACTTCCCAGCGGTAGCATATTTCGGTAGAATGCGCAGCACACATATTTCGCAACCGTGTGAAATGCAATTATGCTGACGCTGCGACACGTGTAGCTGCCAGCCGTGGGAACAGTACAAGTGGGCAGTAGCCGGCCGCGTTAACTTACATATACAATTATAATAAAATTTAAGTAACTATTTAAGTAAGAAATATATCTGTTCATATGTATAAAGTATCTATATAGTTTTATACAATGCAGAGACGTCTTTTAGATGCTAACTTTTTTGGGTAAATTGTTATTTAGCTTAACTAACAATAAATTATTAATCGTGGAAATACTAAATCTTGAGCGCTCTTTTGTTATTATTTTCGATAATGCGCTGAATACTCTTTTTAAGGAAACTTGACTTGATGTAACTGCCAAAACTACTTCAGCCAGCTTAAACAAGTATCTTTCTTTATTTTTCCAATATTCAAGTACATTTGTTGCGAAAGGTATCCTTTGACCGTATGCCAAATTGGCGAGTTTTTGGCGAATGTTGGCACTGTTACGAGTGGTCAAACGGCTGCTGGTTAAATCATTTAGCTCTTCTTTCAAGATTTTGTAGGGATCATTTGGAGGAATATGTATATCCTCCTGAGTCTCATTTCGCACCTAAAAATATTTAATTTATTGAATCTTGGTCGAAGTATATACCAAAAGGGAATGCAAAATTGTCGAGTAGTTTGTCTTTTCTTCTTCTCATAGATTCCAACAACTTCATTGCCATCGCATTTCCACCCATTTTTTTTTAAATTTGCTTCACAGCCAGTCTCTATAAAAATTGCCAATAACATATTGTTCAGTCTGAAGTGGTTTGGTACACTGCGACATTGGTGTAAATGTAACAACAAAGTTTTCTATGAAGCTCCAATCAATTTCGACTTGAACAGAAAATTCTAACTCGTTTCCGTTAATGTATTGTTTAACACAATTTTCCTACAATCGTCGAGTTTGCATCTCCTTAAATGCATCATGTGCAGCCAAATTAATTGTGTGCGCGGCACATTTATTATTTTGTAAATCTATCATGTCTTGTTTAAGCAATCTTGAAGCTTTAGCCACGTGGTCCGATGTAGTTGAATATGTTTAGGCAAGGTCAATATCAAACTTATGCAAACATTTTAGTATTTCCTCTTCTAAAATTGTGATGTAAGCCTATTTTTTAATTGTATCATTGCAATTGTGATTATGGCAATTTTAAATCTTTAGTATACTGAATATTTATTCCCAATATACTCTTGCCCATTCTAGTAGCTACATCCACCTTTAAACTTATCATTTTCTTTCACAAACTTCTTTTTAGAGTATCTTTTATTTTATTTGCAAAAATATGTATTTGTTCAACAATATGTTTTGAATTAAAGTGTAAATTAAAGTGATTTTTATAAGGTTTAAAGATTTGTTTAAAATAATGCTCGTCAACAAAGGTTCGAAACGGAATATTTTTGATAGTTACCATTCCAACAGAACACTTCAAAAGATCTTTTTAATTTAATTTTAAATCGAGTTGTCTGAAGCCTCGACGTTTGGAAACATTATTGTCACTAGTGGATGGAACTACTTCATCGAAGTTGTGTTTGTATATGGTCACGAAATGCCTTTAATTTTTCCTAATACATATATACCCTTTAAGTAGTTTTTCGCACAAAGTCAAAAATTTTTTGCAATCACGTTCTCTCTAATGAGTCGTCAAAAATTCGATCCCAAACGATTAAAAATACGCAGGGCTTTCATGAATTCCGTCGGAACTCCCCACGTTGTCATTGCTATCATCAATTTCGACGTGATCACGAAATTCTTACGAAATTTCGTAATTCGGGAGATTGCCATCACGTATTCCGAGTGAAACTCCATTTTTGACATTTATTCGTGAGAATAATCTACGAATGCTCTCCTTTAAAAGGAGAAGTGAAAGTAATAATTAAAATTAACAAAAAAATACAAGTGAACTAGAAACTCAGTATATGTATATTTTTTACCAAAGTAATTAAAAATGTAAGAAGTGTTTATTAAGGCTGTAGGGCATAAGTTTACTTTTTTTTTTCAACAGGTCAAGACCATCCACTAACCGAAGTTAGTATGAGACTAGTGAATATGATAAACGGGCAGACATTGTGCAAGGTTTTCCTAAAACCCCGTGCAAGTATAAAATGCCAGTGTACATTCAGCTATAATATAACATAAAACTTCAACAGCAACAACCTGAAAAAAAAGTAAATAGGCATAAATGTTTGCCAATGTGTTGAGCAAAGAGAAAAGAAATCAACCACATACACACATTCAATAATTTAGAGGAAACGATAAAAAGGATTTGCCGGTTGGAAACGTCTATTTGGGGCTTCTCGCTTGCTATTATAATAAACAGATTCCACAATTAAACTCATTTAATTATTTTTTGTATTTAAATATCTATTGTAAACTTTGCCGGTGAAAAGATATGCATTTTCTTGCAACTGCTGTCAAAAAAGTAAACAAAAATTGCTGAATTTCGTGTAAAGAGTTGGTAACACTCATTCGAACTTAGCGTAAAAGTTGACAACGCAAACTACGAAAACGTCGGGATTGCTGATAGCCTTATCCCGAATTCGTGACGGGAGATTTTGTCACGACGGAAGTTCATTCGGAATCAGTGATTGGGCTAAAGATCTTCTCATATTACATAGATGGTTTTACGATTGTATTGCGTCGCAATAAATTCATAAGCAAACCATCGTTCGCCAGTGCATTGCCTACTTTTTCGATGAAAAGAGATTATCTACAATGATTTTCTGCACCAGCGTTCTTGCCACGAACGATCGCTTTGGTGCGCTCGGTCGTTTTCGATGTGTATACATAAACTCTTTGTATATAATATCTCACCAACGAAAAAGTAGACAATGCACTCGCGAACGATCGTTTGCTTATGAATTTATCGCGGTGAAATACAATCGCAAAACGAGCTTATATGAGAAGATCGTATTTTTTATCGTACAGCACCCTGTTATTCTCCGATAATACGATTTACCGTAATTTTTAATGCGCCGAGGCTTGTGCGAAGCTTGGCTGCGACAAGATAATTATGTATGTTGTTGAAGAATTTGTGAAGAAGATTGAAATTCTGAAATATATCTGATATTCTTATAACATATTATGTATATTATGATAACATAAATTTTATTATCTTCGTGCACTTTTAAAGCAGATTTTATTAAAATCTTAATTTTTGATTTTGAAAAATTAGTCTAATAGTTCAAATATCAACTGCTATTCGTAGATATATTAAATTTTTGGCTCGCTTTTATTTTTTTTTTTATTATTGAATCTTATGGCACCTTAATATTTAATATAAGTGTACGGTCAGATATCTATATGCATATAAACCAATCCTGGAAAGTGCTCGCCGCTAATTACTTGGCTCAATTAACCTCCATTGTTAACTCACCACTTTCTGTTCCCATTTAATCCAGTTACAACAAAAAGCCGCTGCACAGTGTGCGATTTCAACAAAACATATCAGAGTACATATGAAGACACTATATAAGCATATGACACAAAAGCTGTTACGAAGATGAAAAAAATTACGGTTGCTATAATAGCAGATAAAACCCTTGAAATTTTTTCTTTCAAATTATATTTTATATTTTTTTCTTATTTAAAAAAAAACAATTAATAATTTTGTTGAGAAGCCATGAACTTTTTTCTCAGTTACTCCTCAAAACTTGGTAGTTTTGTGTCTCATGAAATATTTTCATGGATGTGAAAACAAGGTTATTTCTAAAAAGGCGCTCAGCGTTATGGAACTTGAGAACTACATTTGATAAAAAACTGATATTATCCATTATAAAAATCGAAAGAAAAACCTTACGAATGTTTGCGGACTTTAAAAATCATCGCACTTGAATGGCATTACAAATATTATTGATCCATTATTAAAACACATTTAAGGAAAAGCAAATAACTCTACATTATCAGGCCCAGTCTTACATTTTGAACTAATACTATATATCCCAACCTTTTTAAAAAAAGTTATAAATTTGAAACAAGCGCATACAAATTTGGGAAAGATTGCGGGCAAGAACAACGATTTAAGCGATTGGGAAAATGTTCCATAATACCACATTAAAAGCAAAAAATCTACGCAAGAATAATTATGCAAAACTAGCTATATACCTACCTATATGTATTTTATGAATGATATTCACTGAGAGATTTGTAAGTGCAAGCTTAACAAAAAATTGCAAGACTACAGGTGAAAATGAGCAAAAGACTTTCCGCACTGTATGTTGTTGAATAAATTATATATATTTACTGTTTTTTATTGTTTATCACACCATGAAGCATTGGTTTAAGAACGTTTACCGTTAACTATGGAGTTGGAAAAATGCGCGGGTTCATTCATTAAGGTGGTTCGAACAAACATTAACAGAATCGTAAGACACTTTTCTAATCTGACAATCTATAATAATGCGAATTTCACGCGACTTCAGCTTAATTTTATGACCAATTTTATAACTCAGCTTAAAATTTATTTTGATTTTAAAATATCTGACAAAGCATTTGGACTTAAAATTGGGATACTGTTGGTCTCAATTATATTTATTCCAAATAGGATTTTTAATTTTAAAGCATACAGATATTGCGACATTCTCGAAAAAAGCATACAGTCGTAATTTAACTATCATAACTTGGAATTAAAAATCGAACGATACGTGGCCAATAAATTGATATTTTCATTTCAGATTTATTCGAAATTTATAAAAAAAAATCTAAGCATATATAAAATCGCTCGGAATTTTTTAAAAAAGGAGATGTAGATACTTAGTTTTCATTCATTGTGTAGTCCTCTTCATTTTTATACGACACCCACATATTGATTTCTTGCTTTTCTTTATTAAACTTTTATTTTTTCAATTGAAAAACAGATGATTTTCTAAATAAACGGGGCTAACCCAAGCTGTTGAAAATTAATGAAATCAACAAACTTTCTATAAATGTTTTAGAATTTTTGAGAGTATGCAATTTTGTAGCTAATTCCATTTTTATATTGTATGTAATGTGCAAGTTTAAAGTGGGTTTGTAGCCACTCATTTTAGGCATTATTTGTTATTGACTCCTTTCCAAACTTGGATACTAGTCGGCATCTTAACACACATGGTCACATATTTTATATGTTTGTATCAAGGCAGATCTAACAGGTAACCGCAGTAGAGAAATTGTAACCCTGCCAGGTTTTTCGATATATATTTATTGTCAATAAGAACTATCAAATCAGTCTAGTAAAAACAAAAGTTAACAAAACGAAAATTCAATTTATCAAAAATAATTATGTATATAATGTAATTTCAGAACGTAATGATTGAGTATTGGGACAGAGTTGGGCATCAAGTGTGCCGGTTTTGGGCCAGAAACCAAATCATAGCTCGCGAAATGGTCTATGGACACCACAGTGTTTCCGTTAACGTGATGCCACGAGCTCTCTTCCTAACAATCCTACGATGTGGCTCTTGCGTCACTTTTCAGAAAGAAACTCCGCATTTTACGAACCGTTTTTTTGCAGATAATGCACTTTTCCAACTCTGTTCTAGTCGGGCACAAAATACGCAAGAATTCATTCATTTGTAGAGCAAAATGCACAATATATTTTTTCACTAAATAGTGCGAATCAGACGTACATAAATAAATTTTTATGTTTTTATCAAATGAAAACAAATTTTAACATTTAAGATAAATAAAAAAAATCAAATTAGTAATTCTACTGAGGTTACCTGTTAAATCTGCCTTGGTTTGTACATACATAAGAAAAATCTTTAATGTTTTTCGTTCATACACATTTATATTTTTTCCTATATCAAGCATGGCACCTTAATGTAGAAATTTATATAAATCCAGACTTTTAAATATATTTACGTTTGTTTGAAAGGGCGTAGGTGATCAAACGCAATTGCGGGTAAGCTTTTGAGAACGCTAACTATTTAATGGTAAATTTGTATACTGGCTGATATGACGAACAGTGTTCGAGTATGACGAGTTTTGTAAAATAAAATTTAAATTCGAATAACATCAATATATGCTAAATGTGTAATTGGCTTTTAATATTGCAAAAGCCTACAAGAAGTTAATTCATATTCAGAATCGTTTTTAATCTCAATGAGAGTTAAACCTTTGCCATCTTAATAATTTTCACCCTTATAATAATAGACAGATGGAACTAACAATTTTCAATTTTTCATATTTATACGATATACTTAATTAAACGACTTATGAGATTATTTTTAATCTTGGAATATTCTAGGGAACAAACAATAAGACGAATATAGAGTGAACAGCTCTCTGCCCAAAAAATGGCTTTATTTTTTAAATTAAAATAAATCAATATGAAAGAAATCTATACTGCAGTGGCAAATATTTTGTTTGCAATGATTTACTCAAAAATTGGTTAATTTTAGACATGAATCACTGGACTCAAGAAGTTTCAATATTTCAATCAGAATCACTTAACTATGTAGAGTGATGTGGAAAATTGTGAAAAGGGGATTCAACTCTAAATTAAAAATGTAAGACTAAAATACACAATATATTTCTATTTATATGAAAAGTTTTTGCAACAATTTGCTAACTGCTAAATGTAGCTTGCTTTCTTCACCTCCAAATTTTCGCGAGTCTTTGGTGTTGTCGTCATTAAAAGTTGAATTTAACTGATTTAAATAATGCATTTTTGTTTGCGTTTACCAACAAAAACAAATTTAGAAATAATTCTGTAAACATATATATGTATGTACCTACATACATAAACAAAAAGTAAGCCACAAATTTTTAATTTTTCATATATATCCCAAAGTGTGTTAAAAAATTAATACCGAGCAAAAAAAGTATCCGTTGGAGAAAAAAATAAGCTGACCACAGTTTTTGAACGACAACAGCAGATGTGATTTAAATATTTATCCATAATTCGATTATTTCCACTTTTTAGAAAAAATTTCTAACAAAGATTAACACCATTACAACATTCAACTTTTCTGGCCAATTGAGAAGACATTTTGATTTTTAAGGAGTTAATCGACATTTCTTACGTAGTTACCGGATCACCAAACCCCTCCCCCCTGTATCAGCGCCTGCATTACAGAGAGCTCTAAAGAAATATGTTGGTTGAATTTTAGGAATGACATTTTGCAAAGCACCTCAATAATACTTACAATTAACACTGCAATTATTGTCTCTTAATTTTAGTGGATAACACTATGAGACACTACGAGTATTTACCCATACAAGGCTTCTAAAATTAAATAAATTAATTTATCATACTTGTATGCTGGCAATATTTTAAAGCAATTTAACTTAATATTTATTCAGATATAAAACACTGTACCTCTTCTATGCAGACCGTGTCGTTGCGCTTAATAAACTTTATAACAGTTTCGTATTTTATGTGCGTCTGCGGCACAGGTTTTTTTTTATTATTTATTTTCTATTTTTACTCGTATATATGTATATGTAGGTATTGTTCTTTTGTTTTTTGTATTTTTTTTTTTGTTCTAGCATTTATTTATTTAGTTTTTGTTGCTTCACAATGCGCGCATAGATTTAATTTTTTATGATTTACGTGCACTTCCGTATCCGGTTATTTAATGGCCTTCTATTATATGCACAAGCAACGACACAAAAAAGCACAGTTGTCTTCTCAGACACCCGTAGTAGACAAGTCAGTGTACGAAGGTACGTTACAAAATACGAATACTACGAATACTCGTAATTGCTTGCAAACAATTGTTACAATCGGTGCGAGGCGCCACACTTCAGCTAATTTGAAGCTTAAAACTTGCAAGGTTCAACGCCAATTATTTAGGTTTTTGCTTCCGTTTACTTACTGCTATTATTTCTATTGTGGTATCCATCTACTTATTAGCGGGTTTACAGTCAATTAGCAATTAGTTTCATTATTACACAGCTAAAAGGGTTTATGAGAGTGTGCCTTATTATTGTAGGATTTTTATTTTTATTAATTATTATTCCCATTTTTCTTTATGCTAATTATCTAATAACCACGTTTTCTAATCAACAATTGCAATTACTTTATATTTATATCGTTTTCTTTATTGTTCACCTAAGACAAACGCTATGCAGTTGGAGGCTGATGGCGCTAAAATGCAAAAGAAACCAAATTACCGGCCATTACAGTTTATTATATTTGAGTAGCCTCCCATATTTTGTAGTTAATCTTTTTTGGCTTCGCATACACGCGCCTGTCACCCGTTATTTGGTTACAATTGCGAGCGTCATAAAAGCCGCAATAAATTTTATGTTCATTCAAATATCGTAAGCAATTTTTACACTGTTGTTACGGTTTGTATTATTTTCGCTGTGTTAAATGTTTTTCCTTTTCGTGTTAATAATGTTTTGTCACCTCGTTTAATTCTATAAAAATGTACGCAAAATGTTACTTGGGCACGAAAACCGCTTGATTTTTGTTAGTACACGACAAGTGCAATCTATGCTGCGTAGTTATGAGTTTAGGTGTCCTGTGGCGTTTTTCTTTATTTAACATTTTTTTTTTATTTTTCAAATGTAAGTAAAGTAAATGTTACATACTTAGTATGTTTGTGTGTATTTCAAAATATTTTTATTTTTTTTTTGATACATATAATTATCAATCGTCAAAATTTTTTGTGTTTTTCTATATTCTATTCACAATTATAAAACTTTTTCAGGCGCTATAAGCGTCCGCACGCGTTCGCTTTTCAAACATAACTGCCACTTGTTATCCTTTCGGGCCTGTTCGTTTACTATGCCAAGCGCTGATTCGTTTGACATCGCCAGCGCTTATCCTACTACACTCGCATTGCTGTCGCCGCTGTCATTGCTTTGCTAAGCAAATATCTGTGCCGCTGTTGCTGCCTTTGCTGTTGCTGGCGCTTCTTCTACTTTTTACTGTTTCCTTAACTTTAAACACTGTTGCCATTGCTTGGGGTCGTCAATAATGTCGTATTCACCATAGTTGTTGTTTTGGGTATTTTTTGCTAAACGTATTATTATTTGTTTGTTGTTGTTACACATATTATCTTTGGTTGGCTGTAAGCACTGGCTGGTTCCATGTGCGTGCGGTTCGGTTCGGCTATCTCTAATTCACCACACTTCGCTTTAACGCTCTCATTTAATGTTTCCTCTCTTGATTGCTTCGATAAAATGCCGACTCACCGCTCTTTCAGTCTCTTTGCAGTTTTATTGGAAACACGTGCAATTTGCGCAGGTTTTCTGTTTGTTGTTTTTTTTTGTTTATTTAAGTTTCCAGAAAATTTTTGATTTTGTAAATAAAATACTTTCGTTAACTGCCTAATTTACACTTTACTGCATAAATTCGCAAATGCCAAATTGATTTTTTATTTCTTCACGTTCTTTATAAAAACCCATTTTGGGTATTCCATACATACATACATACATACATATGTATGTATGTACATACTTGGAATAATAAAGAACGTTTGTTTAATTTCTAGCTTCACTATTTTAGTACAAATCTTAAAACGTAACGGTTCGCTTCGGAAAATCTAAAGTTATAATTTTAAGTAATCTGTTTTCATCTTGCCCAGAATTAGATCACCCAAAGAATTATAGAAAACAACACCTACGGATTCTGCTAATGTCAGCTCTTTGAGTATTTGTTGTACTAAAAAAATTTCGCTTAACAGGGCGTATGAACAACCTGTTTGATTGAAAAACTACATTTACAAATTTTACATATGTAGACACATTTTCCAGTCTGTCGATGTTTTTGCATTTCGTATATTTTACTAAAATAATACATGTTAAATACATTTTAATGAAAATAATTATTTATTTGAGTAGATATTGGATTTGGATTTCGTTGAAAACGGTATAATATTTAGATAAAAAAGTGACAATTAAAAAAAAACCTGCGAAAACTGAGCTAACAGAGAAAAAATGCAAGCTATAATTAACTTTAACTTATAGAAGTCCGAGTTTTAAAAACGAGTAGACAATTTTCTGCACAATGTAATTGTTATTATTAAATTACCCGACAAAAAGTGTATGCTCTGATTTACTAATTGCGTTTGGGGCAATTCACTAATTACGTAAGACTACCGAGGGGCTTAAAAAATCTCTACATCTCCTAATGTTGTGAAGGGAGGAAGGTTGTAGGGTTAATCATTTTCTTATTTTGCAATCTTATATGTTATGGTAGTTTGTTCAATTTAACTTTGTTTGCTGTATAATTTCAGATTTAAGTAATTTCTGTAATATTAAATCAAAAAGAAAATTTGTATATATCTTTTTTGAAAATATACTTAAAATAAATTTTTCATTCATATATAACTTACATATATGAGAGTATTCCAAAAATGAAATTCTTTTAAAAAATAAAAATAAGTTAATAACTACAATTGGCGATCCTGCCAACGAACAACGCAGCATAATTTTGATTATAGTGCCCTCTATAGCTCAAAATACACTCATTTTGGCCATTGCAAAACGTCGCAGTGTTTCACCAACCATCTCAAAATTGACAAAAAATATCAAATGACCACAAAACTGAAAAAGCTATCGAAAATAAATTGAATGTTACACCTTCAACAACTGTGGACGCTTTTGAGACAATACCAACATTTACAATAGGCAACATCAATGACATGATTAATAAAAGGCGATGTATTAATTTCTAAATCGCTAAAACACAAAAGCCAGATGAGAATATGAAAGTTATCAAGACAATATAGAACAAGAGGCAGTGAATGAACACAAATCTGAGTCCATTGACATCTTCAAGAAAACCAGCGCAAGAAAAAGTTGTTTATCAAATTTTGCTTTAAAATCTCCACCTTTTAGTATACATTATACGAAGGCTTTAATCGTATATGGCTGATTTCGCAATCATAGCAATAAAACAATTTATCAAGTTTTGAGTGAGCTGCGCTATATATTTGATTATTAATATATTTTATTAAATAAAGGTCATATAATATTCTATTTTAATGTTTTATTAACTAAATTTAGTTCAAATTATATTTAAGTTTTTACCAATTGTAAGCACCGCTTTTTAGAGAATATCTGTGAGAAGTTGTCACAATGTTCCGTTCACCATCACGCGATACACTTACACACATCTACACGGACAAATAATTTAAATGACTCACTTATCGATTTACAAAACAATACTTGTGTAATTTAATGTAATTTAATACCAAAAATATAACTCAAGAGACAACAAAGTATGAATATGTAATTACTTCACTTCCTCGGGATGTCATTATTAAAATATTAGATTTTATTTAAAATCCACCACAGGATAATAAATTTTCTGCGTATCAAAAAAATTTTAATTAACAGACATTCTTTAAGTGAGAATGCTAAATTAGATAAAGTATTATCCGATTCTGAAATGGGTGATCGTAAACCCTCGCAATTTTATCGGTCTCTTGCAAAACTTTCTGGTTCTAATTTTAGTCAAGATCTTTTTAAGAAACTTCGGATGAGAAAGTTACCAAAAAATCTGAATATGGTTTTAACGAGTTCTACTTCCAGTGATATTAATGAATTGAAATGAAATGAAATAGCTGTTATGAATAGCTCTCAAAATACAAAAGTAGAAACTCAGTTATAACGAATTTAGTCAAGACAATTGCATTCATTCGTGAAAAATTTGAGAAACTTAATTTAGAACTATGTGAAATGAGGAAGGAAGTCAATAGAGGTCACGTTCATTAAATAGAAATCGTTTTAGAAGCCCACTTAGAAGACGGTCAAAATCACGCGATAATCCAAATTGGTTATGTAGATATCATTATAAGTTTGGAAATAAGGCAAGGAAATGTGAGCAGCCATGTACTTTTTCGAAAAATAATAGTCCAACAAACTAAATTCTTCCGTTGTTGCGGCGACAAACAACGGAAACTTAGATGTTTCAACTCGTCGCTTATTTATATTTGACAAAGGAAACAAATTGAAATTGTTAATCGATAGCGGAACAGAAATTTCGGTATTTCCAGTTTCAAAATACTGTTGTACAAGATATAATTTTAACAGCGGCCAACAGTTCTAATATTTCAACATACGGAAAAATACTTTTAAATGTAAATTTAGGGTTAAAGTGCGAATTTCCATTTACCTTTGCTGATATAGCTAAGCCAATTATAGGGGCCTACTTTCTATGCAAATACGGTCTCTTGATTGACATTAAACACAAACGTTTAGTTGATCCACTGACAAACCTTTCAGTAAACACAATTTCGTGCTTTTGTGATATTCCACTTCCAAAAATTTTCTGAGTTGATAATCAATACACAAAATTATTGAAGGAATATCCTTCGCTGATTGCCGAACCAGATTATTCGAAACTAGTTTAACAAACTACGGTTCACAGACTTTTTACTGAAGGAAACCTTCCATATTCTAAGCCAAGGCGCTTAGATCTTATAAAGTATAAAGTTGCTAAAACAGAATTCGATTTTTTGGTTAAAAAAGGTATTTGTAAATGACTGGCATCCTTGAGGCGATTTTCGAAGACTAAACTTCGTGACTGTACCGGACCGTTATCCGTTACCTCATGTTCATGACTTCAACATGAACCTCAGGAATAAAAACATATTTTCGAAATTAGATTTAGTAAGAGCTTACCACCAAATGTTTGAATTAATCGGAATGCCTTTTGGACTTAGAAATCCAGCGCAAACTTTTCAAAGATTCATGAATGAAGTAGTAACTGGTTTAGACTTTGTTTTTACATATGTATATTGATGATCTGTTAGTAGCAAGTTAGAATGAGGAACAGCATTTAAAAGACCTCCATTTACTTTTTAAACGTCGAACAGATTACGGTTTAAATACAAAAAACCAAGCAAATGTACTTTTGGCGTTACAAGTGTTAATTTTTTAGGATATAATATATCACGAGCGGGAATTAGACCCTCTGAAGAAAAAGTTACAGCTATTCGCAGTTTCAAACGACCAAAATCGGTTAAACAAGCTCAGAAATTTATTGGAATGGTTAATTACTACCATCGATATACATATATCAAAATTAGCAGAGTTTACAGCAGTGATTTACGACTTAATCAATCGAACTAATAACAAACGTGACAGGATCCTTATTTGGGACGATGCATCAAATGAAGCCTTTGAATGCATTAAAGAAAAGTTTACATCTAAGATATTGTTAAACCATTTTACCAAAGATGCCAAACTCTTTTTAAATGTAGATGCACCTAACACGGCAATTGGTGGCGTCATACATCAATCGTTTAATAACAAATCAGAACCACTCGCATTCTTTTCTAAGAAACTTTCTCCAGCCGAAGTAAAATATAGCGCGTTTGACAGAGAATTACTGGCCGTTTATTTGAACATTAAACATTTTCGCTATCATTTAGAAGGACGACAATTTACAGTTTTTACAGATCACAAGCCTTAAATATTTGCTCTAAATTCAAAAACCATCTGTAGTTCAAGACAAACGAGACATATGGAATTTATTGCACAATTTACTAATGACATACAGTATATTAAAGGAAAAGAAAATGTTGTAGCTGATACATTATCTCGAGTTTTTGAGGTCGACGCAAAACACAGAATTAAATTTCAAAATTTTACAAAATTAACAGGATCAGGACGAAGAACTAAAATACTTAAAATCAGAACAAACATCACATAATCTTAAATTAATTCAAATACCTCTTTTAAATTTTAAAATTTAATGTGAAATGACTAGTGAAAATCCTACACCGTTTGTACCAAACCGTTTACGCAAGACAGATGCTAAATGATATTACACATCCTGGGACCAGGGCTACACGCCGTCTATTGGCCAAGAATGAATAAAGAAATTAACACTTGGTCAAAAGAAGGTATAAGTTGCCAAAAATCGAAAGTTTATCGTCATACTAAATCTCAAGTAATTAAAATTCCGATTCCAAAAAGTAGATTTGAGCATATTCATTTAGATATTGTTGGACCTCTACCTATTTCGAAAGGACGTCGTTACATTTTAACAATAATTGATAGACTTACACGTTGGCCAGAGGCATACGCATTACGGGACCTTTCAGCAACTACGAAATTTTTCAAAGAATATGTTAAAAATTACTACGGACCAAGGCTCTCAATTTACGTCAAAATTGTTTTCAGAACTTATGATGGCTAGAAATGGAACTTGCAATTGGTATGATGAGCTACCGATAATACTTCTAGGTTTACGATCAATACACAAAGAAAGCATTTCAGCCACGCCATCTGAGATGGTTTTTGGGCAACCTTTGCGTCTACCCGGTGAACTTGTTGTTCCATCTGAAGAAACATTTGCTCCAACTGAAATTTTAGACAATTTACGGGAACATTTTGAAAATGTAAATTAATAAATAATCATTACAACCACCATATAAGGACAGTACAAAGTTGTGGAAAAGATAAAAAATATTTTAGACTTAAAATAGATAATGAAATTAAAACCGTTCTAATAGATAGACTTAAACCAGCAATAATTGAAATAACGCAAACACCTGACACGAATGCTCACATAGTTGATAACACGATACCAAACAAGAAACGAGTTACATTTAATTTATACAACATTGATTCTCACGAAGGGGGAGTATTGTAGGGTTAATCATTTTCTTATTTTGCATTATTATACATATGTTATGGTGCTTTGTTCAATTTAACTTTGTTTGTTGTATAATTTTAGATTTAAGTAATTTTTGTAATATTAAATCAAAAAGAAAATTGTATATATCATTTTTAAAAATATACGTAAAATAATTTTTTCATTCATATGTATGTATATAACTTACATATATGAAAATATTCCAAAAATTAAACTCTTTTAAAAAATAAAAATATGTTAATAACTACAAAGGTTAAACTCATTTTTATGTAATATTTTGTAAAACGAAATTCATTATTAGGCATCTTATTATACTATGCTTTTCAAATCGTCCGTCAATTTCATAGTGCATTATGTAATTTAAATTTTATTTGAAAAATTTGTATTGCCTATTAAGAAAAATAAATAAATCTTATTAAAATTTTTACATTTAAAATGTTTTTATTTTTATCTTTTTGAAATACCATAGAAAAAATTATAGTGCAATTTAACTTGTATTAATCGTATTTTTAAAAGCATTTTTTTAACTCTTAAATAAAGTAACCTTATTTCAAAAGTCCCGCGTAGCTGCCATGTTTTCGTCTGTAGTTTAACTAATTAATGTTTGGTCATTTTAAAATCACTTTAAAAATTATTTTGATTTTAATATTAATAATCCAAATACTAAATAGTTGTCTAATTACAATATAATTTTTATCTAAACTTATAGCAACAGAAGAATATAATCTGTATTATTTGTTAAAAAATAAAAATCTTTGATGTACGTTAAACTGTAAGTTTTAGTGCAACTAATCCTTTTCTAACGACATTTAATTATTTAAATGAACATGATAGAATCTTACGTAGGAAAGAGGAGGGGAGTTCCCGAAATCTTATGTATCTTTTCATGGGGGTAGGGGCGGCCAAAAGTTACAAAATTATCCTTACGCTATAAATGAATGGCCCCTTAGCATACTTATTAGTACATAGAGTTTCACACTTTCTAAGGAAACATGTAATGTTAATACCTTCGTCCATTCAATACCAAATTCCTTGATCATAAGTAATTATGAATATTAGTCGCTTTCATATTTTCTTTTTCCATTCTGTATTATATCTTGGTTTATTACCATTGACTTAGCTACATAAATATTCTACCACTATATAAGTCATAAAATTAGACGACACAATAATCGCATATTCCAAGTGTATCACATGTCTTTCATGTAAAATTTTGCAAATTCAATTGAACATTACTTCGCTTCCGAGTTGTATCTGTATCTTTCTCATCATCAATGTGTCGATGGAAACATGGCAAGGTGACGGGCAGTGAAAAGGCGCTTAGCAATTGAAACTCATTTGCTTATGCAAACGTACATAAAAGAGCAAACGTTCATGTCTTTTGAAAAGAGACATGCGTGTGTATGTATGAGCATACTTACTTTTCCGTATATAAATATGATTTCGTTTTTTTGGACACTGAATTTTAAAGCAAACAAATACTTACGCGTGTGTGTATGTGCAGACATTTGCATTATTAAGAAATGAAATTCTTTACTGGACGAACCATTTAAGGCTTAACCATATGTAGGTATGTTGGTATAAGCGTACATATGTACGTGTGAGCTTGTGGGATTTTGAAGAATGCAAACACATTTTGTAAGCATATTTGACCAACAGAAAATATATTTCAAGTTTTCGGCAAATACACTCGCAAGCAAGGAACTATCTATTTTTTGTTTCCATTCCATTTCCTACTTCCGAATTCAAGGAACTAACTATTTTTACATACTCATATAAAAATTTAGATATGTACGTGTGTATTTATACATTTAAAATTGGCCACGAAATGCCAACTGAAGAAATTTAAGGCGAATCCTGACTGATATTTGCGACAAATCGACGAATTTCATTGACGGTAATGTACTTAAAAAAGAATTTATATTTCTGGATAAAAAATTATGAGCGCTTCAAATTTTGTAAATACATATAAGAGCATGCATAAAAAAAATTTCGTAAGTCGAAAATCTATTAAGAAGAAGCGTTTTTTAATACAACTGGCCCTCCGCAAGGAATAGCAAACTTTTGAGCGTAAATCTGCAGTAAAAAAGCATAAACATTTTTTTTTTGTTTAATTCCGCCAAAGGTCTTCCCATTTGTAATTCAATGTCACGTTTTCTGACATTGTAGGTGTCTATGTTAAGCAAGTTATCATCTTAAAATAAAATATAAAAGATTAAAAAAAAATTTTTAAATTCATAATTGCGTAACAAAACTAATTTATTTATATAAAATACATTAATTAGTAAGCCTAAACACATTTCTTTTTCTCAGTGAGACTCCTTTTGGTACATGTTCGCTTGTGGGAAGCATCGGGAAGTTCTCTTTGAAGCGTCTAACTGTAGTCTGCCGTCATTGAAACGCTCCATCTTCCCTGGTATCTTTTTTCCATCTTCTTAATATCTTGGTGAAATCGTTCACCTTGCTCTTCACTCACGTCTCCTAAATTTTCTAGAAAGTAGTCGAGGTGGGAATGAAGAAAATGTACTTTTAAACTCATCAAGCAACCTAAAGCTTGAAATGCTTTCAACATTCTATTGAAGATTTGTTTGTAGTTAGGATCTTTGTTATTGCCTAAAAATTTCTTTATGACCTCTTTAAAGGCAATCCACCCTTCTCTTTGAGGATCCTTCATGGTTGTGATGAATAGAGGATCAGCCATAAGCTATCTAATATCTTGTCCAACGAAAACACCTTCCCTCAACTTTGCCTCCGAGAGGCCTGGAAACTTTGATATTAAGTATTTGAAGCAAATTTCTTCTCTTGGAAGTGACTTTACAAATTGCTTCATCAATGCCAGCTTTATGTGAAGCGATGGTAGAAGAACTTTATGAGGAGGCACCAAAGTTTCATGGAGGACATTCTGTTCGCCAACTTTAAGCTCCTCGGAAGCCAACACTTTGTGGTCCAGTGATTTGTTCGGTCTCTACTATCCCATAGACACAAAAAGCAAGGGAACCCAGATTGTTGTCCGAGCGCCATGTCCAAGATTTTCAAATCACCGCACACTTGCAAACCGTGGTCTTTATATATTAATTTGCAAACAATCAATTCCAAGTTCTTGTAGGTTTCCTTGAGGTGCACGGAATGACCGACAGGAATGGAAGTATAGAAACCGCCGTTGTGAAGCTTTAAGGCTTTTTTTTTAAGAATCTATAAAAATATGCCACTCTGCTGGGTCGAATGAGATCTTAAATGTATCCATCAAACCTTCAATATTGGTACAATAAACAAACTCGTTCGCTTGGGCACTTTCTACACTATCGGAGCGCGCACGTTCAGGTTACAATATTTTTATATTTGTTAATGCAGCGCTTACAGGGTGCTCCTTATTTAGAAATGAATGATAGTTATGGTAAAGATTTAGAAACAATAATCAAAATAAAATTATACCTATTATTAATGCCTACAAGTTAGCCCAAAAAATTAAATTTTGCGTTTTGTAAAATAACATTACGTTCTGGAATTTTTTGGGTTTTTTTTTAGTTTTCAAAACATCTAAATACATAGAAATCAGTTGGAAATATCCAGATATAATTTTTGTTGCAGACCTGTGTTATCGGTGAGCACATTTCAATCAGCTAGATATGCGGCTGCGTTCATTCCTGTGATTTTTCCGTTTTTCCGTAAATTCACATTGGATTATTTTTGTCGTATAAAGCCCGGGTTCCACTATCGGCGCAAGGTACCAATTTTCGGCGTATTTCATGTACCGATAATGTGACCGCATTAAATATTATGAAATGCGACAATCATGGCCGATATTGGGCCTACAATGCACAACCAAAATCGACCCAGTTGCGCCGATAATGTGAACGCTATAATGTTTGATAAAGAGCAATAAAAATTGAAAAATGCGCAGATTTTTATCGGGCACTTGAGCACCGATCGAATACGCCAATCAACACCAATATCTCTCTTTTTCAGCAAATTTTTAAGTATTAATTTGAAAAATTTTTTCAATAATCTTTAAATTCGAAAGTTGAAAAAATTTCTCCAATCAACACCAATATCTCAATATTTCTCAGCAAATTTTTAAGTATAAATTTGAAAAATCCTTATCAATAATTTTTAAATTTTAAATTTGAAAAAAATCCACATTAATCGTCATGATTTTTGAATTGATTCTCGATTCCAATCGAAAAAACAAAATAGACAAAAAGATCGAGTCGAAGGTCTTTGATTAATCGATCTTCGATTTATCGACTTAAACCAACATCTCTACTGGTTGCAAACATATGTAAATAAAACATATGCTCGGTAAGTTGCATACAATAAAATATATAAATTTATACTGCCACGGCAATTCGCCGTCTGGTGAATTCATTTCACGACCTAATAAATGACGAGGAGGTGGTAAATTTAGAGAATCCGTATCGAGGGCACGCTGCAGAGAACATTTACTGAAAACACCACCACTTTTTTCTTCTTCAAATAATCCATGTTTTAAAATAAATAAAAACTTTGGTTTGTTTAAGGAAGATGAAATAAACACAACAGCCAACTCGGCTAGCTTAGCACAATAGGTAGCGTATTGGCTCTGCAACTCCGAGCTCCCGGGTTCAAAGCCTGAGAGAAGTGGTTATGAAAATTAAATTAAAAATAATTTAATTTAATAATCAAAAAGAAGTCTGATGAGGAAATGTGGTGATTTCCGAAATAGTACTATAACTTCAACCATTAAAAACTGTTGTTGTTTTTTCACTAACAAATCTTCCATAAACTGGCCTTGAGCTCAATAAAATTATAAAATAAAAACTTTTACTGCAAATAGCTGATTGAGCACAACAGTGTGACCGCGTTACGCCGATTATCGTAGCAGAATATTTAACGCCGATATGCGCCGATAAAAAATGACACAATATGCGCCGATAATGTGACTGCTAAAAATTGACTCAATTTTGTTTTGGCATTTTGCGCCGATGTAGACCAATAAAAATCGGTACAAATTGTGCCACTTGCGCCGATAGTGGGACCCGGGTTTAAGTCTTTGTCTCGGAAAAACCCACTATCAAAATATTTAATTTTTTTATCTTAATTATGTGTACTATTTCACCAAAAATATAAACGAAACCAAATCGCATTTAAAAACAAGTAAGAAAAGTTAAATTCGGGCGAAACCGATTTTTATATACCCTCGCGATGTATTAATTTCATAAAAACCCCGTTTCTTTGTTTCAAATCGCTTCGTTTTTTTGCCTTTTTCAAAATTTCCGTTATATGGGAGGTGGGCGAGGTTATTGTCCGATTTCAAAAATTTTTGACGATGATAGCAGCGATATTGAGGAAAACTTGTACACCTAATTTTGTGACGATACCTTACACCGTTATTGAGATACAGATATTTTTTCCTAAGTAGGCGTGGCCACGCCCATTTTTCAAATTTTCATAAACACCAAATTTCTTAGTTGAAAATCGCTCCAAATACCAAATTTTACTCAATTTGCTGTAATAGATACCGAAAAAACGGAATTTTGCATTTTTCAAATTTTCATAAATACCAAATTTCTTAGTTCAAAATCGCTCCAAATACCAAATTTTACTCAATTTTTACGGACGGACGGACAGACTGTAAGGGCTAAATCGATTCCTCTTTTCATTCAGATAATTTTAGTATATATGTATATAACTATATACATCTCGATTATTTTTTGCGGTTACAAACAAACGTTATGCGAACACAGTTATAATTCCCTTGTGTACAAGTACGCTCGGGTATAACAAAGAGGATTTTGTAAAACAAAATAGAATGCTAGTGAATTAAATGTCAGATTAAATTAGTTAAAATAACATAACAATGTGTTGAGTAATTTATGTTTATCAAATCGCAATCTAATAAATCTAAGAATCTCATACTTCGCTGAATAAAGGTGACTTGCATTACAGCCAGATGAGTTGAAGTTTGATAACGTGTATGGTGGGATTAAGGGACGAAGGAAGTTGTGGTGAAATAAAATGCAGTGAATTAGGTAATTTATAAGGTGTGCCGAGTTTCGGAGTGGTTAGTTCAGACGTGGAGAGTTCAGCCTTACTGAGCTTAGCTGTTCCGACCTGAGATGTGATCAGTTCAGTTAAGTTAGGGTTAGAGTTTAGGTCTTGTTAATTTAGTATGTGTCGCGAATTTAGTATATGTCCTGAAATGACTCTTCTGGAAGCTATGAACAGACAATACCAGTAAATCATGATACTGAAAATTACCATATGATAAATGGACACGATACTCAGCTATGTTCGTAGACCAACGCCCAGTTAGAACTGCAATCAGCCGCTCCTATTGATTTTCGATGTTTTCCTATTATTCAGCTTTATTTCAACCGACTGCTGGAAATAGTCGAATTGTGATAACCGAGGTACCTTATTCGGCGAAAAATATGTATTCAATATAATATTTACATGACATTTGAATATGTGTTAATAATTTATTTCGCTTCAGTTATTAATAGTAGAAATTGATATATATCGGTTCTATGTATATATTTCAGGTGGTTAAGGTGTAGCATAGAATTTTTTTTTCACTCGCAACAAATTTGCATATTCAAAATTTGTTTAAGGTCTCTGAATTAAAATTTACACTTTTAATGGCAACTTTTTCAAATTCTTTTAATTTTACAGTTACTATATTTATATATTTATTAAAAGAAAATCATTGTAAAATAGCATGTGGCATTTCAATGGACCATGATTTCTTCAGAAGGGTAAATACTATAACATAAGCAGTGTCATGATAACGCCTTTTTCTGCTCTAAAGCTTTGATTTAAAGACGAGGAATTTTTGAAGAAAGTTTGAGGATAAGAAAATCGACGCAATTTAAAATTTCTCTGAATATTTCGAGTAAAAAAATTGTACCTTGTTCGAGTGTAAATGTCAATAAAGCAACAGAGATAAATGTGCGCAAACTAAAAAAAAACGTAAAATTTTTTAAAGGCAACATGTTGCCACAATAATGGTACAGCATGTGCATTGTATATTAAATAAACAATTTGATCAAAAGTCTATGAAACTATATATGCTTCAATTTTTATTTTTATTACCAATTAATTTTTTTTATTAATCCATAATATCCGAAAATGCTGTACATACATACCTACATATGAAAGCACCTGCTCTTGACCTGTGGCCGATTGTTTGCTTGCAATAACTTTAAGAAATAATCATTTCCATTTTGATTTGATTAGCATTGCAAATGTGATTTTGATTTGGTTTCCAGATCGTCCAGCAGTCGACGGCAATTGGTGATTCAGTGCCCCTTGCTATTAAGCGTTCCTATGCCATTCAACCGATGCCTCATTTCATACGTACATAAATATGTATGTATGAATGCATGTATGTTTATTGCATTACACTACTGTGGCATTTGAGCTTCACTATTTCATGCGGTCAACTTGGCTAACCGACTAACGGCCTGCCAATGTTGGCGACCACAACTGCAACGTTGCAAGTCCGCTCGTTCGCGGTAACTCAAATTTTCCGATTTCTGATTTTCTGCCTTTTCATTTTGTACATATGGAATGTACATATGTATGTATATATGTATGTACTTAAAATATACTCAAGTGCCAACTCTACTTTTCAATGCAACACCCCACGCCACACCGATCATGGTGCCAATTTCCAACTATTTTGCGCATATTCGTACTGTTTTTCGGTCATTTGTTATGTGCAATATGATGCATGCCACATGCACCGCCTAGTTCCATTTTACCATCGCATTAGCTAGTATTTTGTGTTTCGTGCCCAGTCTACGGTAGTTAGCTTTTAGCTCGTTGCTCAATGTGCCACGCACATGTCCAGCAATTCGTTTGTGGTCGCCAATTCCCGCCCGAGCCGTCCGCACGGGCTTGATGACTTTTGAAGTGTGTTTGATTTGTTGCAAAATGTGCTACGTATGTTTGCTCTTTTTTTTTGGTATTTTTGTTTTGGTAAGTATATTTTCTGCTTGCCGACTATGCAGTCAGTTGTTGGTTAGCGTGTTCACTGCCCACAATTGTGCTCTCCATATCCGGTCAGCCGTGTAACCGTTGCAATTCCGCTCTCCCAAATTCGTCCTCTCACTTCATTGCTTTCCTACTATAGTTGCTCTATCGGTGGGAAACGTAATTTAGTGGCCATTTTGTTAAATTAAATTTCAATTCCTGCACACAATTGCCTATTTTTGATTGAGTTTGTGTTAAACGATTTTTGAAGGACATGTACATTTGAATGTGTGAATATAGATATTCGTAGTGGAAATCATACATTCATGCAAACAAATGCCAGTGTTAAGCAATGCGCTTACAAAAATCAATCACAATCTGTTCGAATAAATTTCTCGCCAGGGAGTGTCTACATATTGTATATCATATTCCTATTCAATTTTGAACAAACGGTTACATACGAATACATACGCACTTATTAGACTTATAAATATATACATACGAGTATTTTGAATTTACGTCAGCATACTGTTTTTATATTGTGCGCTTCTGTGTAAGTTAGTATGTTCGCATGTGTGGCAAATCAATCGTACTCAAATCCAGCGATGCACAGAAATTGGAGTTTTTTTTTGCTGATTTAATTAAAATTTTAATTTTGGCTATTATTTGACTGTGTGTATCAGAAATGCATGTTTGAAATGCAATATCGCACACATTTGAATAACCTTGCCTATTAGTTGGCAGGCGTGAAATTTTTTTTATATAAAATTATTCCTGAGCTCCATGGCTAGATTTTGATATTCCGTGGCAGTTTTTAAATTAATATTTTTTCAGTTGCGGATTTTCTCTTACTTATTATTTTACCTATAGCTAATTTTATTCGAAAAAAATACTTAGTTAATTTGTTGTCATCATAAACTATGCCAATATGTTATCTGGATTAATTACACCTAAACAATTAAAAGGTGATCTTAGTCTTGCTTTTAAAAATTTTAAATATGTAGGTATCTAGTGATACGTTAGAGAAAATGTTTTCAAATAAGCGTTAATTCAAGAATTCAAGCGTATCCTAACAACCGAAAATACCAACAAATTCATAGCGCGGAAATCTTGAGCTCAAAACGCATTTTTGATTTATTTTAATGAACAAGTTTTTGAGGAAGCGGAAATTTTGTTTGTTTTTAGGATATATTTTCATTTAAAATTGTAATTTCTAAACTGTTAAGTGCGAACAATGAAAGCAGAATAACAAAAAAATATCCAAAAACAACTTGTAATATACAAAATTTAAGAATCAAGTTTTCAAAATATTGCCAATAACACTGTTCTGAAACTACAAGTTACCAACATTTTTGTATTAATGTTCTAGTAAATTTTGCCGGAAAAGGTAAGTAACCACAAGAATTCAGCTTATTTCAATAAATATAAAATTGAGAAACGCATAAGAAAGTTATTATTTTTAAACAAAAGTTCTATGTAAAAAATTGTCTGAAGAAAAAATTTAAGAAAATAAAACTTTTAAATGCATCCTTGTATTTACTTGAAGAAAAATAAAATACTTCCACCAACAAAATATATTTTATATTATTTCTTTCTTATAAATATTTTAATTGTGATGATGACATTATACCTTCTCCGTCTGCTTTCGCCTTTCAAATGTTCAGATTTAAAACATCGTTGTCGCTAATTTCAACATCAGAAACCAAAAGGACTAGTTTTCCCGGTTGGATAGAGTCCTAACATTATTTCATTTTGTAGATATATTTTCATTATATCTTCTTCGGACGCTGCCGCTTTACACAGTCTTTGGCGCAGTTGTAATTATTGCACTTTTAGTTATTATTATACATTAGTAGCAACACAAAATATATACATATTTTTTTGTCTTATGTCTTTATCTTTATGTGATTACTTGACCGTAGTTGCACGCAAGCAACAAACGTCTTCTTTTATTTGCATTTCATTAAACATTTTTTCTGCTGTCCACTGTCTGCTACTGCACCATTTGTGAGTGGCAAATGGCAAGTAGCGAGTGGCGAGCAACACTAGAGTAATACATAGTTATCTGTGGCGCAGCTTTTGTTGATTACGATAGTTTTTGGGCAACAGTTGTTGTCAGGGCGATGTTATTAGTGTTGTCGGTGGCATAATTCTGGGGTTGAGATTTTTTTGCTATTGCTTTGCCGCTGCTTGGTCACTGATGACTTTTCACCGCAATGAAACAAAAGTTTTTTGATTGCTCTGTGTAAGCAGCAGCTGTGCACCCGCGCGTATGAACAGTTTCACAGGCGCTTATTCAGTTATATTTATGACCGTTTTTTTTATTTTGTTTATTTGTGGTAATACAACAATTTTCTATATTTTTTTTTTTTGCTAAATATTTTATGCACTTTTTCTTATATTTTCAGTACGCAATTCGTTACAAAGGCAAATATTGAGGTTTGGAAAAAATATTGGGCGAAATGTAATTAAATAAAAAGTACGATGGAATATACGAAACTTTGGAAACCATATAAATCGTGTATGCTTGTTAACAGTCATACTTTTGCTCTATATTTGTACTGAAAATATGGCACACTTACAGAGCGAACCGCTGGTAAATTTTATATTTGAAGCTGCTTTACCAGACTTTTTTTTCTTATTTCATGTATACTTCCATCTTTCGGCAATTTTTTTGTATTGACAAAATTTACATTTTGTATTCCTCCGGTTTCTTGACCTTCCAGTTATTAATAGTAACTTTTTAACACATAACCACAACAGTCTCAACACTACCATACATCAAACATATTAGCTTCAAAATAATAGGAAAAAATGAACATGCCAAAATTAGTTTCTAACAAAATGCTGTCCAAAAATTGCGAACTAAAAAATGTACAAGTGCAAACTTTTGCTAATTTGCTGCTACACTTTTTTGGTTGCTTCCACTTTCACCACCAAATTTGACAAACGCAACAAAATGTAAGCACAACTCTAGTGATGGAAAATCATATATCAAAGTTTTACCTTACTTGATAAAAAATTATACTTGAAAAAGAATAGTGTTCTTAAAATAAAAAAAAAAATTTATAAATATCTATGAAAATGCCTTCTACAATTATTTCTACAAAACATTTTTTTGTATTTTCAATGAGTTTTTGCAAATTGTTCTGCAAAATATTCACATTTATCAAATCAAGCTGTTTTGAAATAACGTTAACAGTAATTAAATTTTTATATTTCGTTACCTATTAATTTTTAAATAAAACTTCACATTTAGGTGATATATACGAAGATACTCGTAAAAAATGTGTTTTTGCAAAAAATTAAAATATTATTATCGAAAAACGAATTTTAGAATTTTTTTTGAACCAATTACTTAAAACTAACATATTAAAGAAGAATGTAGAGCATACATGGAAATACATATCTACTGTAAAAAGTGAAAGTTATTCGCATAAAGAGAATTCGCTTATACCCAAACGTCTGTAATATATGCTGTGAAATCCTGAAACATTGAATCAATCTATAAAGAAGCCTAATGAGTTTCAGAGTGTCTATGCAATGAAAATAACATAAAAATAATTTAAATGTTACTTCTGCTGTGTTAATTTACTTGGAGTACATGTTAAAGAAAATGATTTATATAGGCTTAAAATCGGCTGGTAGACCTTTAAAAAAATTCGAGGATACTAAGTGTTCCATAACCCATTATCCGAAGAGATCGTCAATGAAGTGAACAGTTTTAATGTTTCCGAAGTAATAATATCTACAATCCCAAAACTTTTCTGCCATGTTTTGGCTATAAGGTTACAAGAAAAATCATGTTGGCGAATGGTACAAAATGGACGTTCTATCTTACATGAGATCAAGACCTGCTGAAATTGTTTCATGAATAAGGGTTATCGAAGAAGAAAATTTCCTCAGACGCTATGCGAACTCATGGAAACAGCTCTCACTTCACTTGTCACCTGGACCAAAGACTGTGGTCTAGAAGAGAATCCTGATAAAACAGAACTCGTGCTATTCACCAGACGGTATAAGATACCCACTCTTACACTACCGAAAGTTGATGGCAAAATCCGAATTCTTAAAAGTACCGCGAAGTGTCTGGGTCTGATTTTAGACAATAAACTGTACTGGAAGGACAACATAACGGAACGAATAAGGAAAGCCACTACGGCGCTCTTCACTTACAAGAAAGCGATTGGTGTAAAATGGGGTTTCTCCCCTAACTTTGAAGTCATCGTACCAACCCGACAGGATTGGCACACAAGACCACGGCTAATAGAGAGGGAGCTTTATTTATTTATTTATTTATTATAATTACAATATAACAACCATAGGCTATATTTCAGTATTGCATATAAAATTAAAATGATTACAAAATCAAACAATATTTATTTAAACCTTAAAGCTAAGAGATTTATAAATTAGATCACTTACGTGATAAAATCCTATTACATTGGATCTTAAAACTAATCTTAAAATTAAGAAGAGATTTGAAATTGGAAATCGGAAATGAGAGCTTTAAAGTTAGATACTGAGAAGTAGGAAAGAGGATGACAATTGTAAAAGGTAATATCTTTTTTATTTACTCGCTGTATAGTTTGAATAATGCACTCTTGAAGTGTGCTGTGACCCTGATGATCCTGAGTTTATCAAGTAGCTTGTTCCAAAGGCGAACCGAGAAAACAAAAAATTGACGTTCAGATATAATAGAGTTGAAGTTTAAATGAAAGAGTTGATGTGTTCGCGACGATCGAGTCGGTTTAAGGCGGCTTTTGAGAAGTGGGTGTTCGTCTATGACCATGATTTTATGAAGCAGCGTCAGGCACCTAAGCTTTAACATATTATCAAACGATATAGAGAATATCTTCAGAGCCCATACAGAAATATGGTCAAGACGTCTTTTACCAAATATATATATCGCTATGTTATTGTAAACTACGTTCAGTTTCTTAAGACATGCGCTATCGCAGTTTGCATACAGTTCACAACCGTACAGCAGTGTTGGCAGCAAGTAAGATTTTGCTAAAAGTAGCCTAGTTTTAACTGGAGTGAAGTATTGCGTGGTCCTTAGGGATCTAAGCATACCATACACTTTTCCAATAGCACCGTATATGTGATTATTCCACGTCAGCGTTCTAGTGAAAATTACACCCTGGTTTCTCGCTGAGTCAACGAAGGGTATCACTGTTCCGTTTAAGATTACTTTGTCGTAGCCACAAAGGTTGAAATTTTTGTTGTAAATTGCTATGCACTGGGATTTATTTGGATTTAAAACTAGGCCATTGTTGCAGGCCCATTGATTAATCAGACTTAAGTCCGAATTTAGATCATGAATACAAGCATTTAATGACACTATAGGACAGTTCACATGTAGTTGCACATCATCTGCATAAACATGAATGTTGCAGTGCTTTAGTACTTTAGGCAGATCATCGACATACAATACAAACAACAGTGGACCAAGTATCGATCCCTGGGGAACCCCTTTGCGAACGGGTAAAAAACTAGAGACCTCATTGCCCGCACTTACTGCTTGAAATCGACCGAAAAGATAAGATAAAACAGGCTTACCGCTGTGCACGAAAATTTAAATATATTTTTTAATTTTAGTGGAGCCACTCCGACATAATCGGTTTAAGGGCCCACTAAAGTCCGCAGCATCTAATCACCAGGAGGTGCTGCTGGAAGCGGGCGACTGTCTTGGGACAACCGGATCGCTATATAAACGAGTTCAAATTTTCACCCCAAAACAAAGCCTCGGATGAGACCCCCCTTTTTTGATGACGACCCCGGCAAACGCATTAAGGACAATGATTTGAGGGCATGCACCTGGAATTTCCGGACCCTTAATTGGGAAGGTGTCTCTGCCCGGTTGGTTGATGTCCTTAGCAGAGCAAAGGCTGACATCACCGCCATCCAAGAGATGCGATGGACGGGGCAAGGGAAAAAATCGATAGGCCCTTGCGACATCTACTACAGCTGCCATGTAAAGGAGCGCAGATTTGGTGTCGGATTTGTGGTGGGAGAGAGACTGCGCCGTAAAGTACTGTCGTTCACTCCGTTGGACGAACGTCTTGCCTCAATCCGCATCAAGGGGAGATTATTCAACATCTCATTGATTTGAGCCCACGTCCCGACGAAAGAGATGGTTTGATGGGACCAAAAATCGCTTCTATCATCACCTTGGCCGCACACATAAGCAGTGCCTCACCACGATATAAAAATCATGCTTGGCGATTTCAATGCCAAGGTGGGGGTGGTTCCACAGTCGGAAAATTCAGTCTCCACGACGAAACGTCCGATAACAGATTGAGACTGATCGACTTCGCCGGGGCCCGACACATGGTAGTCTGTAGTAGCAGGTTCCAGCAAAAGAAGACTCGCCAGGCTACGTGGCTGCCTCCAGATGGTAAGACACGAAACCAAATCGCCCATGTTGTGATAGACCGAAGAAATGCTTCCAGTGTACTAAATGTGCGCACGATCCGAGCAGCCAACATCGACCCGGATCAATTTCTTGCGGCAACTAAGATCCGCACGTAAAATGGACAGAAGGAAAGCTCGCCGTCGAAAATCAGGAATCGCAACAGACAGCCACCCAGATCTTGGAAAAGACCCGAGAAAAAAGAATCGACACACACCATCTTTTTGTCGACTTCAAAGCCGCCTTCGACAGCACGACAAGAAGTTCCCTATATGCCGCAATGTCTGAATTTGGAATCCCGCCAAAACTTATACGGCTATGAAAAATAACGTTGCGCAACTCCACCAGCTCCGTCAAGATTGGGAAGAACCTTTCCGAGCCGTTTGATACCAAACGAGGTTTCAGACAGGGTGACTCTTTGTCTTGCGATTTATTTAACCTGATGCTGGAATAGATAATTCGAGCCGCAGAACTAAATCGGTCAGGCACTATCTTTTATAAGAGTGTGCAATTGCAGACGTAAGCCGATGACATTGACATCATCGGTCTTAACAACCGTGCAGTTAGTTCTGCCTTCTTCAAACTGGATAGGGTAGCGAAGCGAATGGGTCTGGAGGTGAACGAGGTCAAGACGAAGTATCTACTGTCATCAACTAGACAGTCGGCACATTCACGACTGGGATCTAACATCACTGTTGACAGTTATAACTTTGAAAAAGTAGAACACTTCGTTTACTTAGGAACCAGCATTAACGCCAATAACAGCGTCAGCCTTGAAATCCAACACAGAATTTCTCTTGCCAACAAGTGCTACTTCGGACTGAGTAGGCAATTGCACAGTAAAGTCCTCTCTCGACCGAAAAAACCCATACTCTATAAGTCTCTAATCATGCCCGTCCTATTGCATGGCGCAGAAGCATGCACGATGACAACATTAGATGAGAGGGCTCTTTGAGTGTTCGAGATAAGGTTAAAGTGGCTGCTAGCGATCCCGCCAGCATACCTAGGCATTTATTAGGCCCATTGTGGTACCACCGGATTGAAAAATCCCCCTACTCGAACCAACGTATGGAAACTAGGAACCTTTCAGGCTCTTCTTCATTCAGTTGCTTCTGCATAAGTCATTGCAGGGAACCCCTAATCTCTCTGTGTGTCCACCTATCAGTACATGTCCTGTTATTATTCCAAAAGCTAGGGACAGGTCTGCTCTGCTGAGCAAGAGAAGACCTTTTGATCGCTTATCGTCATACTCCGGCCATATGAGCTTGGACATGATGCAGGTGCTACCGTTTTTCCAACGGTCTCCTGCTTCCTCAAGAGATGAGTCCCTTAGAAAGAACGTGCAGGTAGCTGTACCCTTCCAGCGTGATGAAAGCGGAATGGATGCTCCCGCTCTTGCAAGCTCGTCCGCTGATGCATTGCCCGGTATGTTACTGTGTCCTGGCACCCATACCAAATGAAAAGTAAACTGCTCCGCCATTGCTTTAAGAGATTTGCGAGAAGCTGCCACTGTTTTAGAGTTGCAGTTCACAGAATCAAGTGCCCTTAGTGCTGCCTGACTGTTGGACAAAATGAAGATTTCTTTATATCCAACTTCTTTTCTTTTTCGGTAGTCCACCACATTCTGCATTGCAGCTACCTCAGCCTGAAAGACACTACTGTGATCAAGAAGGCGAAAAGAATTTTCTAATCCTAGTTGGGCTGAGAAAATACCCCCTCCAACTCTGTTATCAAGCTTTGAGCCGTCAGTGTAGAAGTGAGGTGATTCCGCTGGTCCAGAAGATCCATTGGACCACCAGTCTCTATGAGGGATCAGGATGTTAAACTTCCTTTTGAAGCTTTGAATAGGGGCGTAGTAACCCGTATCGGGCGATCCCAGTTTGTTGACGATTATGGCGTGTCCCACTTGACTAGACATCCAACCGAGCAGCTCTCGTAGTCTAAGAGCGGCACACGCCGTGAATTGTTTTCCCGTGATATCCATCGGAAGGACATTTAGTAGTGTCTAATGCTTCCTATGGGGTTTTACGTAAAGCCCGACCTATGCATATCCGCGCCGATCTTTTTGCACCCTTTGAAGTGCTAACTTGAAACATTGTTCAGACTCCCCGACCACTGTAGCGCTTGCCAAGCGGAAGTGCTGGCCATCCAGGAGACTACGCAGCACCTACTCAAAAACCCTAAAGAAAGCAAACAGATCTTCATCTTTTTGACAGCGAAGCTGCATTGAAAGTGCTAGACTCCTGTATAGACAATACAAAGTCTCTCACTGAATGCCGCAGATCTCGGAACGAAATGGCTCAGCATTATAGAATTCAACTCAAATGGGGGCCTGGACTCCGCGATATTGAGGGCAACTGCAAAGCGGATGAACTGGCAAGGAAAGGTACGACCACCCCGATCCTTTCGAGGAGGAACAGGATAGGTACCACTTGCCACTTTTGGACTACAAGTTAAGTACAACACCACAAAAGTTGCGAATGAACGTTGGTGTACTCTCCCACACTGCGAAATCTCCAAACTCACGTGGCCGTCCTATGAAAAAAGGCACATATCAACCCTTCTGGGGCTAAAAAGAAGTGAAGTCTCTAACATAACAAGAACCCTCACAGGTCACTGTCTAATCGGTACTCATGCGAAAAGTCGAGGAGTAAATGCTCCGGCGCACTGTCGCAGTTGTGACGAAGAAGAAGAGAACGTGGAACACCTACTTTGCCAATGTCGAGCTTTAAGTAGAAGAAGACTTCGCACGCTAGGCAGACCAACTCTACAAAGCCTCGCGGAGATAGCGCTAATTACCCCAAAAGCACTGTCAAAATTTATCAAGTCAACAAAATGGTTTGAGCCATATGGAAGCACAATGGGCCACGCTAGACCCAGCCATTCCAACGTAACCTAACCTAAGGCTTATCAAAGTTCCAGCCAAATTCATTGCGTTTTCATAGACAATGTTTAACGAAGGGTAAAGTGTGCACTTTTACGCAATGGTAATATATATCATTCAGTTTCCATTGCTCATTCAACAAAGTTAAAACAAAACTGTCAAAAGATAAGAGAGCTCTAATAGACAAAATCAAATATGCGAATACTATAACTAGCCATGCTTTTATTGTCTGTGGGACGTTCGCATAAATCATCAACATTGCGAAAAAGGGATTGGTCCATGCGTGAGACGAAAGCTGAATATGGTAAATTCATTTTAAGTTTCAAGAGGCAAAATGATCTTGCCTAGAACTTATGGAACAATTTGCTTAGGTGCCAGATCAAAGTGAACCAAATTTGTTTCTTGCATTTTTTTTTTACATAAATATGTTAGTTTTATTAAATGGGTAAGAAAGGATTTATCGAAAGTCATTTTGTTTTATATATTTTACAATGTTAGAACAAATCCAAGGAAAGTAATACACCACCGTGTTTGTGTGAGTTTTATTAGGCGAATAAAAAAATATGAAAATTTTTAACTGACAAAGAAACTACAGTTACATTTTCAAATAAGAGTAAGTGATAATAAATTGCATAATCATGTAAGTGAGTTGTTTACACAGTAGTATTTAAAATACATTTAAAATACTCTAACAAACACCCACTCAACTCAAATACATACTCGTACATTGATTATAAATTAATTACAATAATTTCAAATTACAAATCTAGGTTCAACAATTTAAGAGATTTAATATGCTTAAGTAAGTATTTTATATCTATATTATTAGACTCAGATGATACTTAATATCAATATGTTTACTTCTTTTCTTTGTGACTGGATTTCGAACAAGAGAATCTGCTCCCTGGTTACCACAGTATATGTTTGTAGGATTACTACAATTTAATTCTTGTAACAGCTGTCGACAGAAAATAATCTCCTTAGCGCCCTCGCACATTGCTATATATTCGGCTTCAGTTGAACTCAGCGATACGCTACTTTGTTTTTTTGATTCCCAAGCATAGGTGCACCAGCAACAAAATTAACATATCCACTGTACGACCTTGTATCAATATCGTTGGAACCGCAGTCAGCATCAGTGAAGCAAACAAGTGAATTATCCATCTTGTAGTACGTGAAACTTGCATTATCTGTTTGTTTTAAATAACGCAGAATATGTTTCGCTGCTATAAAATGTTCCTTATGTGGAAGTTATTAAACTGCGACAATTTGATAGTGTGTGAACGATATCTGGACGTGAAATGACGGGCAAATACATTAAACTGCCAATCAAGGATTGAAACATCTTTACATGAAAAATTTCTAATAGTTCAGCTATATATCTTTTCTGATAAACAGTGATAGCGCCTCTTAGTTCATGTCTTTCTATTTCCATCCCAAGATAAAATGAAATCGGGCCTCGGTCAACCACATCAACAAATTTTTTAAACTCTTTAATGGTTTCATTCATAGTACTTGACTGATCCGAACAAGCTAACATTATATCATCAACATATATAACTATAATAACAATTTCAACATTTCTTTCCATAATATAAACGCAATTATTCGACAAACAATTTTTAAATACAATATTATATAATATTTCATTAAACTTCTTATTCTTTAATTTGCAGACCTTGTCATTCTTATTTTTCTCGAAAAACATTTTAGGTTGATACATATATATTTCTTCAGTGATTGTATCATTTAAATAAGCCGCAACTACATCTATGTGATTTATTAGAAACTTGTGCTGTACTGCAATCTCTAAAATTAATCTTATTGTAGAATGTCTGGCCACAGGAGCATACGTTTCATGGTAGTCGATGTTATATTTTTGATATCATACGATTGATTTTATAACTTCATTTCATCGAGACTATCATGAACATGCCGCTGTCGAAAGAAGAGGCCGTCGCCAAACTCATCTTTAATTTCTCAGCAAATTCACGCAAAGCTGGGAAGCAGAAGAAAACCAAGGGATTTGGCAAAAATACAATGCAATTCGCGATGATATTTCTATAATGGATGCTACAGCTGATGAAACAGCGGTCAAAAGAGCACTTTCCGAGGATCGCTATGCTTCAATTGAATCCGCATACTGCGACGCATTGGGAGAGCTGCATGACGAGATTGACGAACTGTCGCACAACGTAAATGACGGTCACGTAGTACCGCCTTCGAACTCCACGCTATCTAGTCCACTTAGCACACCTAAATCTATCCTTCCTAAGATTGAGTTGCCGAAATTTGACGGCTCATTCCAGAAGTGGCTTTGCTTTAAAGACATGTTCGTCACGTGCATTGTACAGGACTCGTCGCTGTCCAATGTTCAACGCATGCATTATCTAAAAGGTAGCTTGCAAGGTGAAGCAGAAGCCATGCTCCGAAACTTGAATGTAATGGAAAGTAATTTCCAAATTGCCTGGGATATGTTGCAAAAGCGTTATGATAACAAACGCCGCATGGTAAAATCTTATTTGCGCAGCATAATTAAGATATCTCCAGTGCAAACAGAATCTGATATGAATCTACGCAAACTCCTTGATAGCGTCACCGAGTCTGTGCGTGCTTTAAAACAACTTGGTCGTCCAACGAATCACTGGGATGATTGGCTTCTCTTCCTCGTGACGGAGAAGTTAGATCCAGTAACAGTAAAGGATTGGGAGATGTCGCTTGTATCTTCCGATGTACTACCGGAATACGACGCTCTCACATCATTTCTCGAAAAGCGAATTCAAGGTCTGGAAGCAATCGTTGCTATCACAAAAGTAAAGCCAAAGGAATCAATTCCAAATCCAAAGCCGGCTCAGCATGCAACTATTCGCAGTCATCAAACAAGTTTTGGGCGCTGCCCCTGTTGTGCAGGGAAACACTCGTTAATGTATTGCTCTGAGTTTCGCAGGAAAACCCCAAATGCAAAGCTGGATGTGGTTATGGATCAAAAGCTATGCAAAAACTGCCTTAAAGCAAATCACACGTCAAGTGACTGTGTGTCGACATACACATGTCAAAAGTGTATGCAAAAACATCATACAATTTTGCACGACAGTGTATCATCATCGCCCAGCAGTACTAGCAGCCCACGATATACGTGCACCAACAGTATAGCCCAACAAAAAACCATCGAAGCAACCGCAGCAACACTGACGCCAGCTCTATTGGCAACAGCACGTATTGGCGTGCGTTCGCCCTCCGGACATTTCATGAAACTTCGAGCTCTTTTAGATAATGGTTCGCAGACTTCGTTTATAAGTGAATTCGCTGTGCAACGCTTGCATCTAAGCAAGAACCGCCTTTCAGTTACAATATCCGGAGTTGGCGGGAGTACTGTCGGTGAATCGAAGGCTTTAGTTCAGTTCTCCGTGTGTTCACTCACCGAACCTAACTTCAGCATAGCGTGCTCTGCCCTTGTGCTTCCTCGTTTAGGACAGAGTATGCCGTCAAATCAAATTGACCCAACTGCGTACAGTGACTTTCTTGGTCTCAGCTTAGCAGACCCGAAGTTTTACGAGCCAGGGTCAATCGACATCATCATCGGAGCAGATCTCTATGGCACTCTACTGCGCAATGACCTTAAGCGTTCTGCATGTGGTGACTCCACTGCTCAAAACACCCGCTTAGGGTGGGTCGTCTACGGTCGCTTACCTGTAGGACAAAGTCGTCAGCTATCAGCAAGACTATGTGCCACAGCTACTGCAGAACTTAGCACGTTAGTAGAACAGATGTGGAAATTTAATCAAATAGATGACATCACGCCCCCATCTCTGATGACAGAGGATGAGGTTTATTGTGAGGAATTTTTTAAACGCACGGTTCGAAGGGACCACTTGGGTCGATATCACATTCGGTACCCATTTAAAGAGAGCTCCGACTTATCCGTACTGTCTGATTCCAAATGGGATGCAATGAAACTATACGCTTATCAGCAACGCCGTCTTCAACATGATGCAAAGATGAACGAGTTGTATAATGAGTTCATGAACGAATATATCACTCTTGGCCATATGGAGCAGATATGCGAAGATAGGGAGCCACAATATGCATGTTACATTCCCCACCATGGTGTATACAAAGAAGGAAGCTCGACTACGAAGTTGAGGACTGTCTTCAATGGGTCTAGAAAATATAAAAGTGGCCTATCTTTAAACGACTGTCTTCATGTTGGACCCAAGTTGCAAAATGACTTAAGTTCAATCATACTGAAGTGGAGAATGCATCGGGTAGGATTCATGGCGGATATAGAGAAGTGCTTTCGACAAATACGAGTCGATCAGAGAGATGCTGATATGCAACGCATTGTATGGAGAGACGGAGATGGACAACTCTCTGCTTATCGACTACTAACAGTGACGTATGGGTTAACATGCTCTCCGTATATAACAATTAAAGTACTGAACACCCTAGCCGAAGACGAGGAAGCAGAGTTTCCAAAAGCGTCGAAGATTCTTAAACAGTCATTTTATGTGGACGATTGCCTACATGGTGGCGACACAGTCGAAGAAGCAATCGACATTCAAATAAAACTACGACAGTTATTGAGTCGTGGGTGCTTCAACCTTCGAAAATGGAGCTCCAATTCCAATGAATTTATGCAACATCTCTCCACTGACGACATCCAACAAGATATCTGCTGCAACTTAAATTTAGATCGAGAGACTAAGGCACTTGGAATCTATTGGCTCTGTGACTCTGATAGCTTGACATACAAAGTCAACATTACACCTGTGTCTGGCCTCATTACCAAGCGACAACAACTCTCGGATGTGGCAAAAATATACGATCCGCCAGGCTTTCTAGCACCAATCGTAATTACAGGCAAGAAGTTATGTCAACAGCTGTGGCTTTTAGGCTGCAATTGGGATGATCCACTCCCAGACCCTTTGCAGGATGAATGGCGACGATTTCGAGAGGAGCTTCATGAAGTGCAGAATCTCAGAGTTCCCAGGTGGATAGGCGTTACACCGACGGTCAATAGCTATCAACTTCATGTTTTCTCTGATGCATCCACTTCAGCGTATGCTGCTGCTGCATATATTCGTGTGGAGGCACCAGACAGTGCGTGTAAAGTGGCCATGCTTACAGCCAAGACTAAGGTGGCCCCACTAAAGAAAGTGACGGTGCCCTGCTTGGAGTTAAATGGAGCTCTTTTGGCGTCAAAAGTTGCTGCAAAAATCATAAAAACTATGCAACTTCCATTCAGCAAAATATACTGCTGGTCCGACTCCAAAACAACTCTCAGCTGGATTCGGTCACGGCCGGGTCAACACAAACAATACGTTAGCAACCGAATTTCTCAAATTCAAGAACTGGTACCCATTGACTCATGGAAATATGTGCCAACACAATCTAATCCAGCAGACGTGGCGTCGCGCGGAATATATCCATCGCAACTTGCCAATTTCACCATGTGGTGGAGCGGGCCTGATTGGCTGCATCAAACTGAAGATAAGTGGCCACAGCAGAATGTCATCACTGCATCGTCAAACCTTGAAATCAATATATCACTAGCTACAGCCGCACCGCAACCGAAATTCTCGCTCGCTACGCATTTACTAGAAAAATATTCGAACATTAACATGCTGCTCGCAGTGACGTCTTGGTGCAACCGATTTATTGCAGCTCGCTTAAACCAACCTCATGAAAGGACATCGTGGTGTACGGCAACAGAAAGGGGCACAGCACTACAGTTTTGGATCAGGTATGTTCAGAATTCTCACTTTACTAATGAAGTTGCGTGTCTTCGTTGCAGTAAGCCAATAAGTCGTAAGAGCAAGCTACTTAAACTTAATCCCATGTTAGACGACGATGGCCTTGTTAAGCTAAATGGGCGCCTTAAAAATGCGACCATACCAATATACGAGCGCTTTCCTATTATACTCCCGAAGGACAGCCCGTTGTGCACAATGTTAATTGCACAAGCTCATGAGTGTACATTGCATGGCGGCGTTCAGTCAACGCTTAATTTTTTACGACGACGATACTGGGTCATCGATTCTCGTTCATCTGTTAAGCGATATATTCACAGATGTATTCGTTGCATAAGATATCGCAGTAATGCTGCCACACAACTTATGGGTAGCCTTCCTGCTCACCGTTGCAATATATCAAGACCCTTCAGTCATTGTGGGTTGGACTACGGCGGCCCATATTCTATTCGTACTACGAAAGGCAGAGGTCATCATAGCTATAAGGGATACCTAGCTCTGTTCGTTTGCTTTAGTACACGAGCAGTTCATTTAGAACTTGTAAGCGACATGAGTACTGAAACATTTCTTGCCGCGCTGCGCCGATTTTTCTCAGTGCGCGGATATAGCTCTGACATATACAGTGACTGTGCTACGACTTTCATTGGGGCTAATGCAGAATTACGAGAAAACCGCGCTGCAATTAGGAAACAATTTGAAACCGCCGCGAGCGTTATGAGTACTCGAGGTGTTTCGTGGCACTTTATACCTCCAGGGTCTCCAAATTTTGGAGGTATATGGGAAGCTGGTATCAAAAGTACAAAACATCACTTAAAACGCACCATAGGTAGCGCAACGCTTACGTTCGAAGAGTTCTACACGGTGCTTAAGCAAATAGAGGCGGTGCTTAACTCAAGGCCAATATGCGCTTTAAACGATGATCCAAATGACCTATCGGTCCTCACACCTGGGCACTTTTTGGTGGGTGGCCCCATTTTAGTTACGACCGATCTGAACCAACTTGAAGTTGATACCAGCAGACTCAAAAGGTGGAAGCAAGTTCAACAAATGCAACAAGATTTTTGGAAGCGATGGAGCTATGAATATTTACGAGAGCTACAAGTTCGGCATAAATGGTTTCAACAAAAAGAGAATTTAAGGGTTGGCAATTTGGTGCTGCTGCGCGATGAACGCGCTCCCCCTACTCATTGGCCACTTGGAAGAGTTATTGAAGTTCATCCGGGCGACGATGGTATCGTTCGCGTGGCAACTATACGGACAGCATCATCAATTTTAAAACGCGCTATTTCAAAGTTGGTTGCACTCCCAATGGAAGATGAAGGGCCACCTATGGTGGGCGGCAAATCTTCTAACATTTCGTCGCAGCAAGTGGACGAGGTGGGCGGAATGTTACAAAGTAATGCAAACCTGGGTTGATACAATCATGTTCTCTCATGCCAATGACATACGTCAATCGTCGCAGCTGTCAATCAGATATTGTTTTTCTTACTTCCTACGCTGTTTTGGTGAGCGGCTTCTCTTCTCATACCGATCTCAGCCATTGCAGACGTGTTCATTCAATATAGTCATAAATAAATTTGTAATTTTGCATATTGAATAAAGTTTTAAATAGAAAAGTTGAACAGCGCTTGAACATACATTGCTACAAACTGTTTTAGTTGCAACAATGCTATCTTCATTCTGCTCTACAGGTGGTTGGTCATCTTGTAAAATAACTTCTGATAAAATAATACTTTCAGCACCATTTGTCGAAATTAAGGTACGATGAGACATTGCAATAGGCTCACCTTCCGAACATGAGTTTTCGAAAAAATTTACATCACGAGAGATGACTATACTTCTTCTTTGGCTATCATATAACCTATAAGCTTTGCTTTGGTTTGAATAACCCAGAAATATTAGCTTTCGACCTTTCGGCATAAACTACGACTGGTTCTGTTGCTTTTGTAGTGCTACTGCTTTACAGCCAAACGATGTAAAATGTGCAACAGATGGTTTTCTACCAAACCAGCACTCATAAGGTGTTTTACCTTCCAAAACTTTTGTTGGACCGCGATTTCGCAAATAAGTTGCAGTATTTACTGCCTCCGATCACAAGCTTTTACAAACTTTCGATGCTTTTAGCATACAACGACTCATTTCGACTAAAGTTCTATTCGCTCGCTCTGCAATCCCGTTCTGCTGTGGTGTATAAGCAACTCTTGTTTGATGAAGTATTCCATTTTGCAAAATATATCAAACTCACGGCTTAAATATTCGCGACCATTGTCGCTACGCAAAAGTTTTAATAAATGATCCTGTTTCTTTTTCAGCTTTTGTTTTGTACTCTTTAAATACCTTCAAAACTTCAGATTTTTGCTTAAAAAATACCATAGTAATCATCTATGAACGTTACGAAATATAACGATCCAGTACAATACGGTATGAAGGAGAAGACTTACTTGTAATTTAACATAACGAACAGGTTATATAAGCAAACTCATTAGGCATTTTAACGTTCAAACCACGAACCGTTTCCTTATTAGATAATGTACACAAGTCACGTGCATTTAAGTGACCATAACGCCGATGCTACAAATCGAAATCTGTTGTCTTTCGGCAACTTAACAACGTATATTCTTTTGCCATTAGTTTAACTAAAAATATTCCACAGCTCTTTTCTGCTTCGAAAGTTAATGCGACACATCTAGTGTAAGCAAATACATTATTTTTAGTGAATTTAACTGAGGGTCCATTGCTTATAATTTTGCCAACCGACAAAAAATTTAACTTCAACCCGGGCACAAAGACTACTTCAGACAGTGTAATATCAGTATTGACTGATTTCAGTTTTATATTACCTTTTGACGAAACGCTCTCCCCCGACGCCAAATTTAACCTTCTTCGATTGTTCTCTAAATGACGTGAACATTACTCTGTTATTACAATTATGTTATGATGCTCCACTATCTAAAATCCACAGGTTGCTGCTATCAACTAAGTCATCATCCAGGGATCCAAATAAGACTTCTGAGTTCGTTGCTGTTTTGCATTGCGCCCTCACATGTCCTCTCTTCCCACATGCATAACACTTTCTGTTATTTTTAGACTTTCGCCTTCACGGACCTTCCCATTGCGTCGTTCTTCTTCATAGAAAATTTTAAGCTTCAGACTATCAATCTTGGGCAAGTCATCACGACATTCGATGGCCACGACGAAGTTTTCCATGTCTTCAGGTAGACTACAAGTAGTATAATGCTAAGTATGTCGTCAGGTATAGAAACATCAATCTCCTTCAGACTATCCGCTATGGCACAAAAAACGATTGACTTGACTACTGTAACTTGCATCGCGTTGAAATTGAAAACATACAAGCTTCTCAAACAAGTTCACCTTTTTAGCTGGTCCTTTAGCTCTATAGGTGTCCGACAATTTCAGCCAAGCAATTTTCACCGTAAGACAGGATTTCAAATTCAATAACTCTGATGGACTAACCCAAAGAGTAATTGAAGCAAGTGCCTTTCTGTCATCTGCTCCGGAGTTGCTGTGCTGCTACATGGTGTTTTAATAACGTGCCAGTAATACAAAGTCACCAACAAACTTTTCATTTGAACCAACCAAACTGAATAGTTTTCGCCATTTAATTTTTCTATCTGCGATTATACGCTTGCCATTTCTATCGGCCAACGATAAAGACTTTGATTTGCAAATATAAATTCTTATGGCCACGTGTATTTTATAATAAAGCCAACTCTGGGCCCATAACCAATGTAAGAACAAATCCAAGGAAAGTAATACACGACCGTCTTTGTATTAGTTTTATTAAGCAAATGAAAAAAATATGAAAATTTTTAACTTACAAAGAAAATACAGTTACATTTTCAAATAAGAGTAAGTGATAATAAATTGCATAATCATGTAAGTGAGTTGTTTACACAGTAGTTGTTCGAACGGGGTAGAATCAGGGGCCGGGAATTCCTCGTGATTTCCGCGGCAAACGGGGTTTCGGGGGTAGGATGCCGATCCTCCGGATTTTCTTACCATTCACTTGACTAAGCCGCCGATCCCCACAAATAAAAACACCAACACTTGTTAAAGTAAATATTTAAACGTGCGCGGTGCAAGTGGTTTATTAAATGTACATGCTGAAAATACGAAGGGGTTAAAATATACAAAATGCAGAGGACCTTACTTAATGATGCTGCTTGGAGATCTCTTCACAAAGTGTGCGAGAGTTGGGTGATCGCAGAAGGCGAAACCCATCATCCGACATGGGTATTAGGACTCGAGAAAACAGAGACAAAGTAACGAGTGCCTGTCCCCATTTGTTTACAGCGACATCTGCAAGTGAAAATCTTGCCAATTCACGGTAGAGTCTATTGGCTCTTGGCGTAAACATGCCGCCCGCCTTGCAGTATCGCTGCAAAAAACTTAACTAAAATTATTTAAATTTTACAATTCATTTTTCTCTATTTAATTTATGCTATTCATTGCAAATTCATATTTGTATTACATTACACCTTTTGCTTCAAAAAAAAGGATCTTAAATGTATATTGATAATTTATCACAATTCAAAAAATCTTAATATATAGTGGCGCCTGACAGCATCCATCCAAACATCGTATTCTGCGCGGCTGGTCGGGTGGGGGTGGCTGGCATGAGTCCGGGACGCAGGATCATGGCGTATACCTCAGCGCCCAGAATTAATGACACTGCACTGGCGCGGTAGAAATTCGGATCTGCCCACCGGTAGTTGTCAAACTCGTTGACAATGCGCGAGTCCATCGTTCGCTCGGGCGTGGTTCGGGACAGACCTGTCTCCATCTTGGCACTAACTTCCAGCCTTTCGTTCCACCCCTTCTAGGTGAACTTGCATGACTCGTTGCGCCCTCGGGAAAGCAGGTGCAATCGACGCGCCAGCTGCAGCGAGATACTCGATCTGGCCTGCCCTGGGTCAACTATCGCGCGCACCATCTGCGGTCTGCCAGACGTCATGATCCGCACCACCACCGTTGGCGTGAGGACAGATAGCCCTGAAGCGCTACGGGCTGTGCCCATAATCCGCTCCCGAGCGTCTCTCACAAATCGCCGTTGGGGATGCGGTTGCTTTGGTCGCGTGTTTCGTTCGGTCGCCTGCGAACGCTTTGCTGCCACCGGTGTTGCGATCTGCACTGCCGATCTTATAGCCGACAGTCGCGGTCTGGCAATAGGCGTCTCAATCGTTGTGGTTTCGTCCACAGCTGCCGGCAAGATGTCGTCCTCGTCGGCGTCGATCTCGAGCACCTCTTCGTCGCTCGAGTCTGTCAACGGACGGGCGTTGTACGGGCAGCGCGCCCGCCTGCGAGGCTCTTCCTCTTCTAGCAGCAGGTTTTCCTCGCGCCGTACGCTTTCATCCAGGTGGAGGAGGCTATGGTGCCGTTCGTCACAGCGGCTGCAGTTTCTGACCGACCCGCACTTCGTTGCTATATGATGCGGCGACAGACAGTTTGCACAGTGCCGGTGCACGAGGACAGCACGCAGTCTCTCGGCTGGCTACATCCTGCGCATCACAAGGCAGTACACCAACGGGTGGTTTTTGCTGCAGACGGGGCATCTCTGGTGGGATGTAGTGGTTTTTGCCGCGGTGCGTTCCATATTTCGTTATTCTGGAACGAGAAAGAAAGTTATAATGTTTGTTTAACATGGGGGTAGAAGAACCAATTTTACAATTGGCCGAGTTATGACTCCGCGTGCAGTTCGTATTTCTACGACTCGCATGCGGCTATCGCGACCTGGAAAGACCTTAAGGACCCTGTCAAGTCGCCATTCATTTGAAGGTAGATTATCCTCCTTTATGACGACTAGATCGTCTACCTCGATGTTTCGTTGTGGTTGCTTCCACTTTGTCCTTTTTTGCAGTTCCGTCAGGTACTCTGCTTTCCACCTCTGGCAAAATGATTGCTGAATCGCTTTTATCTTCTGCCACCGGTTGACAATAGATATCGGATTCTCCGTTGATTCGGACTCCGGAATTGCCAGTAACGGGGTTCCAACTAGAAAGTGTCCTGGCGTCAGAGGTTCCATCGATTCCGGGTCCTCGGAGATGGGGCTAATTGGTCGGGAATTCAGACACGACTCAATTTTTGCCAACAAAGTGGAAAGCTCTTCGATGGTGAACCGCATCGAATTCGCTACTTTCCTGAAATGGGATTTGGAACTTTTTACGCCCGCTTCACAGAGTCCTCCCATGTGAGGAGCTCCTGGGGGTATAAAATTCCATGTAATACCTTGATGTGCGTATGTCTGGGACGTCTGGTTGTCACTGTAGAAACGAACTGCTGATACTCCTTCTTCAGTGCTTTATTTGCTCCTACAAAATTGGTACCGTTGTCGGAATAAACATTTAGCGGACAGGCGCGCCTCGCCACGAAACGAGTGAACGCGGCTAAGAAAGTGGCGGTGGATAAGTCGCTGGTGGCTTCCAAATGTATCGCCTTCGTCGCGAAGCAGACAAACACACAGACGTAGCCCTTGGTAATGCGGCATGCTCGACCGGTGAAATTTTTAATTTCAAACGGGCCGGTGAAGTCGACTCCAGTGGTCGTGAATGGTCTGGACACTTCCGTTCGTTCCGGTGGCAAAGCTACCATTAGTTGCTCCCGCGCCTTCTTCCTGTAAATAGTACATACTTTACAATTATGAATCAAGTTTTTAATCAGATTTTTCATACGTACGATCCAGTATTCAGACCGCAACAGTCTCAACATGAGCTGATTTCCCCGTGCAGTGAAATCAGATGTGAGAATTTTACGAGCAGTCTTGAAAACTGGCAATCGTAAGGAAGAATGATAGGGTACCTTTCGTTGTAAGGTAGATTCGCCAACGCTAATCGCCCTCCCACTCTCATAACTCCGTTCCCGTCGAGAAACGGATTAAGAGTGACTACTGAGCTTTTTGCGTTAAGTGGCGTGGAAGCATTTATGGCCCTATACTCTTCAGCATAGTGACGCTTCTGTGCAATAAGAATCATACGGTTTTTTACCTCTTTGATCTCTTCCGCCGATATTTCGCTATTGGGGACTATCTTGTGGGACGGATGGCCTCTACGATAGAACTGGAACATTCGTGCTATCACTCTCATGGCTCGGGAGAAATCTGAAAACCGTTCCAGAATGTCTTCTCCCTCGAAAAAACCCGTCGCGTGTACCCGTACGCCTCTCTGCTCCAGCTCGGTTTCCATCGCGTTATCGTTGTTGTGGTGGGGCCAAGCTGATGGATCTTGCTTCAGCCACTTTGGGCCGTGCCACCACAAAGCGCTGGCCTCGAGTTCCCTGGCGATGACGCCTCTACTGCCAAGGTCGGCTGGATTATCTGCCGAATCCACGTGATTCCAGCCAGATACGCCTACCAATTCGTCGATTTTTGCGACTCGATTAGCCACAAACGTTGTCCAAGTACACGCCGGTTTTTTGAGCCACGAAAGTACGATCGTAGAGTCCGTCCATTTAAAAATTGCGGGATTTTCAATTTCAAGCTGCGGAAGAAAAGATTTAATTAGTTCTGCTAACAATAATGCTCCGCACAGCTCTAATCGGGGAAGAGATACCGTTTTTACTGGTGCTACTTTGGTTTTTCCCACCAGCAAAATGATACTAGGTACACCAGCAGATGTGCGTTCGCGTACCCTTATGTACAACGCCGCCGCATATGCCTTTTCCGAGGCATCACAAAATCCGTGAATTTCTACGTCATTTCATGGCGTAAAATTCGTCCATCGGGGAATTTGTATATTCTGAACATCCTCGTAATTGTCCAGAAAAGTTTCCCATCGCAGTAGCAAATTTCGGGGTAGACTGTCGTCCCAGTCTATTTTTGATAGCCAGATGTCTTGCATCAAGATCTTGGCTACCACTACGATCGGTCCCAGCCATCCTGCTGGGTCGAACAACTTTGCTAACACGAAAGCACCTATCGCTTCGTGTATTCCTGCTTTTTGGGAATCGACTGCACAGTGAAATGGAACCTATCATGTACCGCATTCCACCGAATTCCCAACATTTTCGCTTCGCTCATATCATCTATCTCCAGAAAATTCTCTTTATAGATGTGGTCTATGGGCAGACCTTCCAAAATCCTTTTGGAGTTCGATGTCCATTTCCTCAATGGGAAGCTTGCGCTCTTCAGAGCTTCAATCAGCTCATCCCGCATCTGAATTGCTGTTTCGCAATCGTGTACTCCTGCTAGTACGTCATCCACGTACATGTTTTGCTTCAAAACTTTTGTTGCCAGTGGGAATTTCGATTCGACATCGACAGCCAATTGATTTAGCGTTCGTATCGCTAAATATGGAGCGCAGTTGACTCCGAACATTACGGTCTTCAACTCGAAGTCCTGTAGCTCCTCGTTCTGAGATTCTCTAAACAGAATTCTATGGTACATAGTTTGCTTCGGGTTCAGCACGATTTGCCTATACATCTTCTCAATGTCTGCATTGAAAACGTATTTAAACAACCGCCATTTTAACAGCAAGCAGACCAAATCTGCCTGTAATATGGGGCCAGGGTACAGTACATCATTCAGACTTACTCCATTTGATGTCGCACAAGACGCATTAAACACAACTCGAACCTTAGTTGTGGTACTGTCTGGCTTGATGACGGCGTGATGTGGTAAATAGTACGATGGCATACCTGTATTCCTGACAGGCGCCATATGATTAAGCTCGATGTACTCCTTTAGCACTCGATCATACTTCTCTTTCATTTCCGGTCTTCTCAGCTGACTGGCCTCACTCCGCAAAAATTGTCTTGCTGACGGCGCGTTGCAAATTTTTAATCTCGGTCCCGCGTTCTACCGTTACTGTCGTCAAATTGAATAAAATCTTCAGCTGACTATTGACCATGATTCTTTTATTCTCATATCGTTCAGATAAATTTTGCCAAGCTGTGGGGAAGCCGTCATTAGTCAGCGGAGATTTCTTCACAATATCCTTTGCCCCACCCCGAGTCTTGTGGTTCAAATGGTACAACTCTTCAACCGGGGTTAGGCGCTGGTTATTGATGTATATCGCGGTAAACAAATCACGAAATGAAGGCCACGACATATAGTCACCGTAAAAAATCTCCGTATCGCATGGAGGTAAGCGAACACCAGATCGACCGACATTTTCAACCCCCGACTAATCGGATTAATTGTTGACGAACTTTGCTGCGCGAATGTCAAATGGTGAACCGTTTCACCCATCATGGCTCCGCAAGACACGTATGCTGTATAGCAATCCTGATAACGGCACTTGGCCAACCGAAACGCGGACTGACTTGTTTCGTCACTGGATACAGTCTTCGAGAACTTGTCGAACTCCTCCTTGACTCTGATCCACAATGATTTCAATTCCTCCTTTTGGATTTCCAACGAAAATACCGAATGGGAATTGCTTTCCAAATTATTGAACCCGTGTTCAAACTCAAGCAATGCATCACATGCGCGAGCAAAATCGTTAACGTTAGCCATTTTTTAATTTAATTTAATTAAAAACGTATATCTTCAAAATCAAAAAAACGATTGATTGTACCAAACAGTTTCGTTGTTTATAACGTATAAACAAGACAACTCAAAAATTGTATAAAACGGTAAGCCGATTTGCTTTATAAACCGTATAAATAATTCAACGATAAATTTTTAAAAGGTAGCCCGATTCGCTACTCAATCCAATCGACGCAGAAAAAACGTCAAATAATCGCTTAAAAATTTTTTATTTCCCATACAAAAATATTTCACAATTTTAATTAATTTATTTTATTTTCGAGTTTAAATTATACCCTAATGTATTTTGCCGTCTCAACAAACCCCAAACTTAAGAAAATATTTTTTGGTTTCTATGTTGATGGCCGCTGCTGTATCCTTAGCTAAATCCTCTTCTACGTCCTCTGCTGCTTCCTCTGCTGCTTCAGACTTCCAACGGATGCTGAGTTCTGCTCTCCGGCAAACACTTTCAACTTTTAATTTTTAAATTTCACAATTTTTTTTTTTTTTTTTTTAACTTTCGTATCACTTTCTTTAAAAGTACGGTGTGGATACGGTATTCACGTAGAATACCCGCTTCCTTCACCACGTTCGATTGCCACGAATGTACGTATTCTAGGTGAGTCTGGTACTTTCGCCGTATACCAGTTCACCTACAATATCAAAGGCTTACCTTATGTACAGCTTACTGAATGAAATGGCTCGTTGGGCCGTTGGTAAGGGCCTTTCTCCCTCGCTGGGCCACTGGTGGGGGCCTTTGCTGGTCGTTGGGCCGTTAGTGTGGGCCTTGCAGCAAATCGCACTGAAGCCTGGTTATGTGGCACCTAGTGCCGGCGTTCAGCACTCGCACTCACTAACGTCTAACAATTCGGCCGTTGGTAGGGGCCGTGCAGTGAGGCGCACTGACGCCTCTAGTATGGCACCTAGTGCCGACGTGCAGCACTCGCACCTTGTTTTGTGGCAATACAGCCGGCGCTCTTTTAAACCTCACTGCAATTGTTTTGCACAACTTCGACTGGTTGGATGCACCTGTGTCTGCGGCACTACCAATGCCGGTGCAAACAATTTTTTTTTTTTTTTTTTTATATATGTATATAGATTTTCTTGGTGCTTAACTGTGAGCACTTGTGCACGATGCACTTTTTAGGTGCTTATATCACTGCACCTTAAAGTGCTTCTTTTTTTTTTTTTTTACTGCTGCACTTTTAGTGCTCACAACTGCACTTTACTTTTTCGGTGGTGGCGCTTCACTATGTTGGCGGTGCTGCTGCCGGCACTTTGCTGGCGTTGACGTTGCTGGCGGTGCCGGACCTCTGCTAGCACTTGGTGCTGCTGCTGGAGCGGTAAAATTATGAAGTTGGCGCTGCCGAGGCGCTAGCAGTAGATTTTACCGCTGCTGTGAAAAAACGGCACTTTGTTTTCGACACACTGTAATTTTTTATTAAAATTTTTTTTTTTTTTCAGAACTTTTGTTCCCACTGCACAGAGCGTCTCAATACGCTGTTTTCACAAGGGTGCACTTTTTTAAACACTTCACTTTCCTTGTCACTTTCACCTGCGTTTGTTGGCGCTGCTGCCGGAACTTTGCTGGCGTTGGCTTCGAAATTTTTGGCGCTGGCTTTGCTGGCGCTGCCGAAGCGCTAGCGGTTGATGTGCCGCTGCTGGATTACGGGCTTCTTTTGTTAAAAAATTCCCGTTCCCTGCAAGCAAAAATTGTTACAAACCAAAAAATCCAAAAGGTTACCTTTTTCCCATTCGGTGATCCGGGCGCCTGCCTTTTCGCTGGTCCTCTGCCGGGTGTGCAGAATCAAATCCTCCGCTATTTATTGCACCTGTTTTCAGCGCAAAGCTGAATTTTGGGGGCACAATTTACTTAACTTTTTTTTCAATTTCTCTGGCAAGCGCATGTGCCAGTGAATTGAAATTTTTACCTTTTTTTTTCCTTGTTGGTAGTTGTGGTTGTTGCTGTCAAAAGTAGCGAAAAGTAAATGGCGGCCATTCACAATGGATGTGAATGGAATAAAAAAAACTTTAAAAATTTGAAGTTATTATTTGGGCCTATTTCCCAAATAACATATGCACCGATTGTGCACAGAAATTGTATTTAAAAAACAAAAAATGTTTAATTGTAATAAATTTTTTGTTTGTTGGTTGAAGGCAACTTGGCAGAGTTCCTGTTGCCCACAATCACTTGCAAATTTGACTTCAATTTTACTTGTTAGTTCCCTAAGTGTGGAGCGGCGAGCTGAACCAATTTCAGAAAATCCAGAGCGATCCGGCTCGAAGGACCATGTTCGAACGGGGTAGAATCAGGGGCCGGGAATTCCTCGTGATTTCCGCGGCAAACGGGGTTTCGGGGGTAGGATGCCGATCCTCCGGATTTTCTTACCATTCACTTGACTAAGCCGCCGATCCCCACAAATAAAAACACCAACACTTGTTAAAGTAAATATTTAAACTTGCGCGGTACATGCTGAAAATACGAAGGGGGTTAAAATATACAAAATTCAGAGGACCTTACTTAATGATGCTGCTTGGAGATCTCTTCACAAAGTGTGCGAGAGTTGGGTGATCGCAGAAGGCGAAACCCATCATCCGACATGGGTAACAGGACTCGAGAAAACAGAGACAAAGTAACGAGTGCCTGTCCCATTTGTTTACAGCGACATCTGCAAGTGAAAATCTTGCCAATTCACGGTAGAGTCTATTGGCTCTTGGCGTAAACAGTAGTATTTAAAATACATTTAAAATACTCTAACAAACGATATTAATTGAAACTTTTTCCGTATTCACAAAATCAAATATATTTTAAAATTTTTGTAAATATCTGAAACATATGTATATGTTTTATTAAGAACGATTAATAAAGGAAAAATAGTAAATTAAATAAGCTTTCATTTAAAATTCTACGAATCCTATAGATTTTAAGATATTTTTATAATCGATATTTTTTTCTTTTATCAAAAATGGAAAATCAAGAGATGAAAGATGAAAACATCATAATCTACAAAAATTAAGGCAATTATTTTTCGGTCACGTTGCAGTTGTCTGTTATATAAGAGGGTGGTCTGAAAAGTTTCCGCCCTAGCAATGATACAAGATATTTTTATTTCTTTTTTTCCCTATTTAGTCTCTTTGTAACTCGACACACTTCTCAGACAGCTTTCTCTGGCCTAAATGTTAATTTAAAATGTGACAAACACGTTCTTTGGAGATTTTTATAACCTCTGCTATATTTCTCACTTTAAATCGATGATCATCTAGCACCATTAGGTGAAATTTACCCGAACGTTCATCGTCTTCCAAGCCTTCAAATTTAGCTGGCCAAAATTTTAATCAGGTAAATTATAATGCAGAGTCCCCATACACAGAGTCTAACTAATTTTTTATTTGCGTAGGTGTATTGCTTTTCAAAAACAAAAATTTAATGACAGCTCGATACTCAATTTTTTTCCATTTTCACAAAATCACTCACATGGACGCATTCAAATGACTTTCATATACAAACTGCGCGTCCAAAATGCCTGAACCTTTAAGTTTGAATAACTGTCAACAGATGCACAACTACATTCATTAATCCAGTTTGAAATCAGACGAAATACGTCTCTTCCAAAGCGATAATATTTGCCTGCAAGCACAGCCTTTATCAATTTTATAACGGTAAAATGCCAATTTATAATTGTGTTTAACTAAATAACAGCGTTTCGTTTTGAAAATGTTGGAATTATTGGCGATTATATTGCAAGGAAGGGATTGAATTGTACTTATATGTAGGTAGGGATGAAAACTGTCTTTGAAAAGTGAAATTTCCAAATTTTTTTTGAAAATTTACATACAAAATTTAACAAAACAACAGGTTTATTATATCCAAAACACCTCTAATTTTTGAATTTTATACTTACCGGAATCACAAAGTATAATAAAGTGTCGTGAAGTTATAAAATTTTTCAAATGCTTTAAATAAATTTTTTGTTGCATTGTGTTTTGAAAAAAAAGTATTTTTGTATACAATATCTTTTATTACGAAACGTATTTATGGTTTAAGTGTTATTTTAAAAAAATTTTCCGTGAATAATATATATGGCTCACCGTTTTACTGCATTACAAACACCGCGTTACACACATTCTGTCCTATGAACCAAATATAATTTTTCGGAAAGGGGAGAAAAAATAAAAATACACGTGTATCGGCGATTTTCATGTACACGTCAGAATTTTTTTTTATGTATAAAGTATTTTTTCTATATATTCTTTATATACTTTTATACATAAAAAAAAAATTCTGACGTGTACATAAGAAACCGCTGATAGACGTGTATTTTTATTTTTTCTCCCCTTTCCGAAAAAGTATATTTGGTTCATAGGACAGAACTATTTTTTTTTGTAACGCAGTGTAATCTTTATGTTTTCTATGAAATATATTAGAACATTTTTAAAGATTTTAGGCATAAATGTTTTTTAAATATAAAATAATCTAAAACTCCTTGTGTGCAATAGAGTACGGCAACTTCCCTATCGTTTTTTGTTATGTTCTATTTTTCTACATATTTTCTGTTAGCATTTTCTTCCTATATGAGTGCATATAATTGGTGTTTTGTAACAAGGCATCACAATGACCACTTTTTCATCACCCGCTTCAAACACCATACAGCCGCTGCTAACTGTTACACATAATTTTTCTTTGGATATGTATATGAAAGAATACATATATGTACATATTTATATGTATCCATGAGCATAGTAATTCGCACAACTCGCTTATTCTTCCCTTGGTATGCAAGCTAACTTAATGGTGTTCATATGGCATTCCTACTCTCCCGCACTGCAATTCATTTTATATTTAAAATCCTGTATGCGCTGCGTTGAAGGCTTAAAAACTTTTTCAGGCGCATTTTGGTTGAGTTGGTTTTTGCGGTTGAAAAACGGAAAACTCATTAAAGTTTATTTTCCGAAACAGCGCAGTAACATGTAGTCGCAAATTTCTACCATTTGTCCAATAACCATACAAATCGTTGAGTAATCGAACCCTACCGATATCTGCTGATATGTACGCGACCACTTAGGCGTATACGTAACCCTAAATGAAGTCCAGCCACGTTGCGGTTGGTTGGCTGCTGGTTCGTTGCAAAAGAACTTAATTGAAAGTAGCGGACGGATGTGTAAGCATTTTAAGCACAGCAAAGAGTTTTAAAATATTATGCACGAATGCTTACGTAAATTTTACGTTGCACGAAAAACAAAAAATTCACATGATCTTCTGGTTTGTAAAGGAAGCAGGTTAGGGTACAATTTTGAGAGTTAGATAGCTACACAAGAAACACAAAGGGAATTTTTAGTGACTGCGTAAATGAATTTTTAGTATATGCAAGCAAGTATATGTAATGTGTATAAATTAAGCATAATATTGCCTGAAACTAATTTTAGTCAGTATTAATCAAGTGTGAATTACTCGTATATCTTTAAACCGATATAACATAGCGAAATTCGCACTATAATTACATTTCAAAATTAACAAAGCTGCAAAATATTTAATTTTAGCTTAACTCACATTCGTTTACATGCGAAGAAATTACCTTTGGCAATTTAATTTAACACCTAGTCACCGGAAATTGTACAAATATTTGTGTACAATTTCACAATACATGCAGCCATACATTAAAGTGTTATATACGTAGCTACTATTTCAATAAAACGTTGTGTTTACAATAAATACTTTGAATTTATTTTACCTCATTTTAAGCAAATAATGCTCATAATAAATCGTACTACTTTCTCCAAATTTATTTTCCGCTAAAAAACTAAAATTATGCTTTCTATTAAAAAATTTAATACCGAAAAATTAATAAAAGAGAAAGATGTAATTTTTATTATAACCGAATTGTTTTTTTAATTGGTTTATTTACTAAAATATTTTCATCAAAACTAAAAAAATTTGTTTGAAAATAACGGCTTAAAAATTGTTAATAATTAGTTTGCATATGTCAGTATATTCTTATTTACTTTAATTTTGATATACCTAGTTTCAGTCTATTAATAAGATAATATCTTAAAATATATTTCGTTAAAAGGTCTTTCTTTGGTAAGTGCCTGAGGGTATTTTACGAAATATCGCAATACTTCTTTATACCTGTTTTTTCGTATATACACTTTAATAAAGATACATATTTATGAGCATATAATATAATTAATATTTATACATCTTGATACTGATGTTGGTTTAACTTCTCGTTACATTTACTTTCTAATCACTATCATACACGCATGGTTTTGCACACATTTAATTACACATATGCACTTACTACACTCAAAATCAGATAACACTAGACTGTACGAAAATTGGTTTTGAGTCAGACACTATTACTATATTCATAAAAATTATGTACATTAGCTTCATAAATTTATTTAAAATTTGACTTAATAGTATTTTTTAAGTATCTCCAATATTTATAGTTATCTATTTTTGAATATACGTAAAATGGAATGTAGTAAATGTTTATCCCTACAAACAAAAACCTTTCTTTTCGAGCCAATAATCATATCACGTATTAAAAAAAAAACCATTTAAATATAATTATATAAAAGGATATTAATATTTTGCAGATCAGTTTAATTGTTTCTTCTTAATGACTGCAAAAACAATTAGACTAATTATAATCATCTTCACGGCACATTTCTCAACAGGTGACAAAACGTCCAAAGCCAAGCACAATCGATGTTGTTGTAAACAACACTTGAATTATATACACATATATATATGCATATCTAATAGGGTGTTCGATTATTCGACTTTTTTGTAAAACCGAAAATAAATAAGTAAATAAATAAATTCAATTATTTCTATGAAAGAAATCTTTTGAAAATAAAATGTAGTTTAATGTCCGAATTCATCAAGCAGTATCAGGCTCTAATAGAGAAAAGTATACATTAAAGATCAGTGACAAACACAAAAAATAAAAACGTAAAAGCGAGGAAGGGAAATAATATTCAACTCGTACATAGTCTCAAATTTTACAACTTGAGATTTACTGAATTTCATATTAAGCACATTGAGCGAGCTAGAAAGACTTACTGTCAATAAGGTTTTGGCGAAGGAAACCGGTTTGTAAAAACCGAATCAATCACCCTAATATCTATGGACACATACAGTTTACAGCTCATTTGGTAAGAAGACTGGAAATTATTCTAATAGCAATTTTGGGCATTTGATTTGCGTGTTGACTTAAGTGTTTGGTATTGCTTGCACTGTGAACAACGAGAATTTCAATTAACATTCCGATTGTCAAAGAAACAATACGCATTGCTAATTTTATCTTAATTTGTATTGCAGCCTTTGCCGGTGGAAAGTTAAGTTCATTTTATGATTCTAACCATTCAACTAGTCTAGTTAATTAAAACTAGTTACTTCGATTGTGGCACAGAAACTCCCAAGCTTAACAGCTCTAACTTGTTTCCCTTAACCCTTTGTCGTCCGACGGTACTCTTCAGTACCATCATTCTTTTTGCGCTTTTAAACTGAACGATTGAATTTTTGATAGCATGGTGACCAACGATACTACAAAGTACAAAATAAAAAACCTCAATAACCGCTTCATATTTTGCAATTTGATTTTTTCAGTAGTGCAGCCGCAAACTTAGAGAGTCACTTTATATTCAAGATTTCTAACAAGACTTTTAATATTTTTCTTGGAATTATAAAAAAAATATTAGTTTCGTTGTTAATTATTATATATCTTCCGTTAAAAGTTGCTATATCGTGTTGTCTTGGCAGTGGCATTTGGTTTTCCTTAGTAGACTTGTAAGTACCGTTGGGTGTTGCTGGGCCTAAACGAAACCATATTTTCTTACATATAATTATAATCGGGTTTTAGTGAGTCATGGCTGGAATTTACAGGAGATCTTTAAGAGAAGATGAAATATCTTATAAATCCCCCTCGATATTGAACAAAGCACGGATATTGAAAGTGCCGATGAGGACGAAGAAGTTTTAACTTTAGAAAGCAATGAAGATAAATTTTGACTGACCTTTCACATCAAATTCAAGAAGAAGAAATTGCAGAGCCAAATGGGAAGCCAGAAAATCTTCAAAACGTAGCTCTTGAAGAACCATCGCAAAAATTTAAAAAAGTTAAGAAAACAACCAAGGTTTCAAAATTTAACTCACCAGAGGGACCAGTAGCTAGTTTTTTTGAAGATATGGACACGCCAACAAAATTTTTCTCGACATACCTTGCAACTATTGTAGAGGGAATCATATTTCATTCAAATCTATATGCTGTACAAAACAACAAAACCCTTAATCTTAAAAAAGGTGAGTTACTTGTATTTATCGGTATCAATTTCTTTATGGGTTACCATCGACTTCCAAGTTGGCGGCATTATTGGAGTACAAGTGAAGACTTGGCTGTACCCATTATATCAAAAACAATGTCACGAAACAGATGTAAATGACAATTCAAAAATCCCGGAAAAAAAATAAAGACCGGCTATTCAAAATACGTCTAATGGTTGACGCTTTGAACCAACGCTTTCAGCAGCTTTATCATGGAACAAAGGAATTGTCAGTAGACGAATCTATGATTCTTTTTAAGTAATACATCAGCACCGTCAAGCAAAAAACGTCGTGGTACGAGTGAGTCAGTGGCAATGTCCGATTAGGTAATTTGGGGGTCCATTGGGCAGTATTTTTTGAAAGCCGACGAAGATGTGAAATGTGCAGCATAAGAAAGGTTCAGTCCAAACCGCAATCGAAATGCCAACACTGCGGTATATTTTTTTGCTGCAATAAAAAAAAAACTGTTTCGCTAAATATCATGGCATTGGCACCTACAAATTTATAAGTTCCTTAAACCCGACGGTACTTCTAAGTACCATATCCTTTTTTTATACTGAGATATCCTTGAAGTTTACGATATTTTTTGTTGATAAATAAAATATGCATATGAATGATAATATACAAAAATAAATAAGAAAAACGCTTTCTTTCTGGGCTTGGTCAAGAATTAAGGAAAACATTTCACAAGGCGACCAACAAACGTTGCATAATTCATATTGTAAATTAATTTGTGTTAATTATCAAGGCTCTATCAATCAGAATATTTACTGTGACCAAAATAGTCCTTCCACACCTGAGGCCCTTGAGGAACTCTATGAAAGAGAAAATAGTATACGCTCTCTAATCACAGTAAAAAAAGATTGCCAAACTGTTTTATTATAAATATACTATTTTAAAATTTTCATTTTATTTTTTGTCAGAATGTAAAATCATATTATCGACCAAAAAACCTAAATAGTATATACCCCTTAAAATTAGTGGCAATTTCAGACAGTAGAGTGTGTATTATAAGTAAATACAATAGGCCGAACCGATTGGAATTTTTCTTTATTAGATTGTTCGCTAAAATAAAAGGATCATATAAAATAAAAAATATAGAGGTTGTCACCGTATTGAAATGTAAATTAATTAAAATTGCTTAGCTATCAGTGGACCTAGCTGAAGAATTTTAAGCGAGATTACTATCGGATATACATATATTTGGGTAGGGCTGCCACCAGTTTGGAAGTTTTATCACATTTTAATTGACAAAATAAAATTAATATTATAAGAAAGAGAAGGCTTAAAATTTAATATTGATAAAATAAATAAATGCTGTTTTACAACATAGGTACTAAACGAAAGTTATTCAAAAATCTTTCATCTGGAAATATGTTCAATATGGTTATCAACTATATACAAATTAAAGACTGAAAATATTGATATTTATTGAAATATTACATAATTAACACCGATTGAAAAGTGATTGAAAAGTGATTGGGAAATACGCGAAGGAACTTAAAAATAAATTAAGTGTAGCATTCTACGCAAGGTAACCTGCATGTGTGTAAATACTAATAATGAAAAAAGAAAAGGGTGAAAAAATAAATTCGATGACCTGAGAATTGAGATAGGCAAGACCGTCGAAAACTAAGCATCAAAGCACATAGAATACCAACGGCTTCAGTCACAATAATACAGACTACCTCAAACCATTCTTCGCAATTCAAGCATCTACTTTCAACGAACTATATATTTCTGGGGTTAAAGGCAATATATATTACGGTAACGTATAATGAACACATTGAAGATATGGGAGATAAAATTATTGAATACAAATCAACGGACGACGGATAGAAAAAAGACCGAAAAGATACGTACTTACACCAGAAAACCCATATAAAAATTTTAATAAAAAAATGTGTGAATGATCTAGGGAAAATAGTAAAAACCAGCACAAATGCAGTGAATCATCTAAACAAACAAACAATTTGGTGGTTGAAACCACCCCCGCCCCGTGGGCATATTAACGTATATGAAAAGAAGTGAATCGTATTCGTATTTATTCGTAAATTAAATTTCAATAGAGGAGTCAGCCTGCGCACGGCCCTGACGAGAAAGGACGCAAGCTCACTGCTATACAGAGTCTAATTTCCCAAACCACATGTCCAGTTGTATGTTTTTAACAAAAAAATATTACTTACTACATATTCTACAGTAAATAACGCCGTCTCAATGTACTTGAAAGCATGGAAATCTATAGACAAAAAAATTTTGTCGAAATGATATTAAACGGATCCACAAACACCAATTCTGACGCTATATTTGAACCATTAAAAGTCGTAAAAATAACAAGAACTAAGGACAGACAAAAACATGCAAAAATAATAATCTCTCACAGCACAAAATTATAGGCTTTTAGTATTTGTTAAATTCAGCACTATAAACCTGAACTGATTCGATCGAAAAACGACAATGAAAATGATGCGGATTGCTGCTCAAATGGACAATTGTATTTTCTCGTGTCATCAGATCAGATAGTTTTTACACATAAATATAATTGGAGACAGTGGCGGACCGAGTATTTGGAGAAGGGGGCGTCCAAAAATTTTGACTAAAAAATGGGTCCTGCAAATATATAATTTTTCTTGAAATAATTCTATAGCGAATTATACGTATGTATGTGTAAATACTATATACAAACACCAAAACGGTGGGTGTGCGGACAAGAGATCTGCCTGTTTGTTCACACGATTCTATCGTTCTTGCTCGGTAACCATATGTCCGTTCGAGTGGCATTATCGAGAGTTGCTTTAAGTATGCTCGAGTCTGTTAGATCACCCTCGCTAAGAGTTTAGCACAAACAAATGCCACACTCAAAATCGATGTGCACGATCGAGTTGCACATTAGCACACCCGCAGCAAACCCGAAAATTTATGCAGCCAATTAATAGGCTCGAGATAAATCTACAAACAACAATTATTAGTTGCTAATTTTTTTGCAATGTATGTACTTATCTACGGTAGCGAAAATGAAGACACAAATTGCATCAATTTCGGGTTTGATTCGTAAATATATTAGACTTTGTATAAAAAAAAAATGTATTTAACAATGTACATAAACAGCTTTAAAAAAAAAAAGTCCAAGCTATTTTTCACTATTGAATACTTAGATGTATATCTAAATAAATAAAGTAAAAAAAATAAAACAGAAAGAAAGTTATTTCGCACATAGTATGTAATGCATTTTAACCAACAAGCATTAAATATAGGGCCCTATATATAGTCAAGCTTAAGCCTGCTCTAAAGTTAGCATTAGCTTTTTTGATAGATATCTCATACATCTGTCAGAAAATTATATGTCAAAAAGCTGCTACTAACTTGACCCCATTGTAGTGTAACTGAAAGTCGACCATGCTTAACGCTTATATTTATTTAATTCATTCATAACAACAAGGGTTTCTTATTTCAGTTGTCTGAATATTTTGAAAGTAGAACTCACGCATTGTCAGGCACACATGCCAAACCGTCAAACAAACTAACTTTAAGCTTCAATTTACTTATAATATTATTTATGCTTATGCAGCAATTATTTCCCATAAATACCCCAATATGATAGGCTAAGAAGGCAATTTTGTAAAAGAACCTACAAAGCGACATTGAGTTGCTCAATGAAATAAATTCAATATAATTAAAACTTAACTGAATTGTTTCATTCGATACATGGCGATCCTGCCAGGCTTTTGCGAAAATTAATTTGCAAAACACAAAAAAAAAAAGCTATCCTGCCAACCGATGCTTAGAATTGAATTGCACAGTGGCAGTCTAGTGCTTTGCTGCACAGATCAGCCTGAATCCTGGGTTGCTTAAATTACAACACTTTAAAAATTTTTTTTTGTGCTTAAAAATTATGCACTAAAAAGCACTTTGTCTTGATCAATCAATCAAAAAAAAATAACAAAGACTGACGGACAGTCAGCTTAAAACTAATTTGTCCTGACGTGGATCAGCCACAAAGATCCGTCAGCTGCGTGATGAAGGAAGCACCACAACCAATAACGCTCGAGGAATATAGAAAAAGGACCAGCAGAAAGACAACAGATGAAATTACTACTCCAATAGCACAAAAGCCAAAAAGAAGAGGAGGTTACATGCAAAAACTAAAACGGGAGAAGGCAATCCTACTAAGAACAGTTATTACAAATCCGCCACCACCGTGGGATGCTGCCACGAAAATATGGAGTAGAATCTCAAAGGTAGAATTCCTGAATGCAAAATTAAAAAAAAAAAAAAAAAAATATACATGTATATAAATTATATTATAAGCAAACAAAAACTGATGTGCGTCAATCCGCACTCATAGGGCCAGTAAGCGAATTTTCGCTCGTGGCAAAAATATTTTTTTATATACATATACAATACATTTCTTAAGTTACTTTCAATCTTACTAGGAGGCAATTAGAAAAACTTTAAACTGGACCTACCAATACAAATACTACAAACTTGGCCTAAAATGGGTTATTAGACGTAAAAACAGTAGACTCTACTGCAAATGTTATGACGTAACGTCCCCCGACTTGGAAGTTATAACCATCTTGTTATTTGCAATAGTAGCCCTTTTATCAGCAAATATTTGCTTTAAATTGTATAAAATGCACAATAGGTGCTTAAAAAAAAAAATATACAGCTAGTAGAAGCAATGACTTAGACCAAGTCTAGCAAATTTATTACCCACTGTTACAATAAAAAGTTCAACCAAAGGTAATGGACTGGAACCAAATATTAATTAAAGCTAGACAAATTAAAGAGGAATTTTTGAAAACACATAAGTGCCTAAACAACGACAGGGAAATAAAGGCAGAGACAATTAATAAACATATCAATAACCTAGTCAGCACACTTGAAAACCTTAGAGTTTTTCTAAATGTCAACTATAATAGACTTACACAAGGTCATAAAGTAGCAGCTGAAACATTCTTTCTTGACATTAGGGAAAAACTCATAACGGTAGCCTCAAGAAAAGGAATTACAATAGATATCCCAACGTCACTACACGAGGAAATATCATTTACACCACTACAAGAAATTATACAAACTCCCAAAATGACACAGACAGTAGTAGAATTCATAAATACAGCAACAAAGCTTATACCTGATTTTGATGGCAAATCAGAAAATTTACGTTCATTCCTTGACGCACTAACTCTAGTTGATGCGATAAAAGGCGAACATGAGGCAATAGCCATTTCCTTAATAAAGACTAAACTTAAAGGAAATTCGAGAAATTTTATTGACAATGAAAATACAATTGCGGAAGTCAGTACCAAACTACGCACCACCGTAAAAGGTGAGTCAGTAGAAGTACATAGTTACTGCAAAACTTATGAATACAAGACAAAGTAGCAAAACTGCTACAAATTACTGCAATGAAATACAAACACTAACAAAATCATTAGAAAATGCATATATAAATGACGGCATAAACTTAAATTTGGCAAGTAAATATGCGACACAAGCAGCCGTAAGGGCAATAACTAAAAATTGCACATTAGAAAAAGTCAAACTTATTATGGAAGCAGGTCAGTTTACTAACATGGATGAAGCAATCAGCAAATTTGTTGGAAGTTGTACAGAAGCTACAGGCCAACAAAATACCATTTTGCACTACCAACAAAAACAATTTGGCAACAGATTCCAAAACAATAGAAATTTTGGAAGAAGGTTTCAAAATAGAACCAATGTTCAAAGAAACCACAATGGCCAAAACAGAAATTATAGTGGAAATAATTATAATAATAAAGGTCAAAACAGTAATACCTACCGAGGTAATACAAGGAATATTAGAACGACCCAAACAGACAATAATAGTTCGGAGAACCCGAACATTCCCCTCAGATAAACTCGGACTACAAAATATACAATCTTAACCTTAACTTTAGCATTTACATACGAGTTAGAATTGCTCACACTAACACCGCCATAACACTACTAGTTGACACAGGAGCAGACATTTCCATAATTAAACATGACCAAGATACACTTAAACACTTAAACAAAAAACATATTACAACATTACAAGGCATTGGACACGGAAAAATCAATTCGATAGGCACAACATTTTTCGACTTAAAGTTTAAAAATTACTTAATACCACACGAGTTTCATGTAGTACAAAACGATTTCCCAATACCGTGTGATGGCATTCTTGGAATGGACTTTATGAAAAAATACAATTGTCTACTTGAATTCAATGAAAACCAAGATTTCCTAACCCTCAGACAAGAAAAATTCCAAATGCACATTGAAATACCAATTATAACTACTTGTAACGATGACATAACACTCCCAGCAATGTCAGAAGTTATAAGAAGGGTGAAACTTTCTACTCCTTTTCAAGAAGTACTGATACCTAATCAAGAAATACAAACAGGCATATTCATTGCAAGTACCTTGGTAAAATCTGAAAATGCATTCATACGAATTCTTAACACAAATGACAGACCAGTAACGGTAAAACAAACCAGTATTCAATCAGAAAATCTCACTGACTATAACATAATTTCAAGTGATCATAACAAAACAGAAAGAAAACATAAAATTTTGGATACACTAAAGAAAACTTTTCCAAAACAATTTGAAAAAATGTTAACGTAATTATGTTCTAGGTACAGCGATATTTTTGGATTAGAAACAGAAGCAATCACATCAAACAATTTTTACACACAAAAGTTAAGGACAAAAGATACAGACCCAGTATACATTAAGAACTACCGTATACCACACACTCACAAAGATGAAATTGGAAGACAAGTCTCAAAAATGTTAAAAGATGGAATAATAGAACCATCATGTTCCGAATATAATAGTCCTATTTTATTAGTTCAGAAAAAATCACTCCCAAATTCAATTGAAAAAAGATGGAGGTTAGTAATAGATTACAGGCAGATGAACAAAAAATTAATAGCGGATAAATTCCCTCTGCCAAGAATAGACGACATCCTAGACCAATTAGGTCGAGCTAAATATTTTTCTTGTTTGGATCTCATGTCAGGTTTCCACCAAATACCACTAGAAACAGATTCACGAGACCTGACATCCTTTTCTACAAATAATGGATCCTACAGGTTTTCTAGACTACCATACGGATTAAAAATTGCCCCTAATTTATTTCAAAGAATGATGACAATTGCGTTTAGCGGTCTAAAACCAGAACAAGCATTTCTCTATATGGACGACCTGGTAGTCCTGGGGTGCTCTGAGAAACACATGCTATCAAACCTATCGGATGTTTTTGAACTATGTCGCAGGCACAACTAAAAATTACATCCTGAAAAATGTTCATTTTTTATGCGCGAGGTGACTTATTTAGGACATAAGTGCACTGACAAAGGTATACTCCCCGACGACAAAAAATTTTCAGTAATTAAAAATTACCATATACCTACAGATGCAGATAGTGCGAAAAGATTCGTAGCATTCTGTAACTACTACAGGAGGTTTATAAAAAATTTCTCTGAATACTTAAACATCTAACTAGATTGTCAAAGAAAGGAGTACCTTTTCAGTGGACACTAGAATGTAATAATTCTTTCGAGCACCTTAAAAAGGATTGATAAGTCCTACATTATTACAGTACCCAGATTTCAGCAAACAATTTTGTATAATTACTGAGGCAAGCAAACCCGCATGTGGTGATGTACTAACACAAGAATATGAGGGAAAACGATTGCCGGTGGCATATGCATCTAGAACTTTCACAAAAGGAGAAAGCAATAAGTCAACCATTGAAAAAGAATTAGCCGCCATACATTGGGCAATAACATATTTTAAACCATACATTTAGGGAACAAATTTTCTGGTAAAAACAGATCATAGGCCACTATCTTACCTATTTTCAATGAAAAACCCTAGCTCAAAACTAACTAGAATGAGACTTGATCTTGAAGAATATGACTTTGTGGTAGAGTACCTTAGGGGAAAAGACAACTATGTTGCGGATGCATTATCACGCATTACAATTGACGATTTTAAAAATATAAATGTTAAAAATAACACTTTATATAAAATGCAAACAAGATCTATGACAAACAAAAGTCCTCTTAATCAAAACAGAATTAAAACGCATCAATCTAATACATATGATAAGCCCAGTATATATGTACCTATTAATAACACTGAAGTGAGAAAATACTATAAATTAAACATTACACCCACGACATGCTATATCAAACGAGAAAAATCTATTAAAACATATATACAAATCAATGATTTGTTTGTTAAAGGGAAATTTGACTTAGGTCAATTTTTCTCTAGGCTCAATGATGTGGCCGATAAACATTCAATTGACAAATTACACGTGGCACCTAGTGAGAAAATTTTCGAATTTGTCTCTATAAATGAATTTAAAGAAATGGGCAATAAGAAATTAATTAAAATGAAAGTAGCGCTACTAAATGAGGTGACCCAAATAAATTATAAAGATACAAAAACAATTGAAAGTATATTAAAAAGGTATCATGATGACCCGGCAGAAGGAGGTCATTGTGGCATTTCAAGAACATTGAATAAAATAAAAAGATACTATTACTGGAAACACATGACTAAAACAGTCACGAAATATGTTAAGAATTGTCATAAGTGTCAAATAACCAAAGTCACAAAACATATAAAAAGTCCAATGACTTTGACGCCAACACCAAACAAGGCATTTGATACAATATTCGTTGACACAATCGGCCCGCTACCATTGTCAGAAAATGGAAATGCATACGCAGTCACGATAATATGTGACATGACTAAATATTTAGTGACAATACCAACCAAAGATAAAAAATGCAAAAACCATAGCTAAAGCAATTTTTGATAATTTTATTCTCGTCCACGGTCCTATGAAGACGTTCATATCGGACATGGGCACTGAATATAAAAATTCATAACTATGCAAACTTTTAAATATAGAAAAACTAACATCAACCGCCCACCACCACCAGACGTTAGGGACGGTCGAGAAATCACATAAAGCATTTAACTAATATGTAAGGTCATATGTATCGATAGACAAAAGTGATTGGGATGTATGGCTTAAGTATTTCACATACTGCTTTAATACAACACCGTCAACTGTACATGACTACTGTCCATACGAGTTAGTCTTTGGAAAACTTCCAAATGGATTTCAAAAATATACACAGAATTGTTTAACGATGCTCTCATCTCGTTTTTGAATGATAAAATGGATGAAGATAGAATTTTCCAACAGGATAACGCTGCCATCCACGTTTCTAAAGAGTCCTTGTAATGGTTTGAGGAGCACAACATCCAGCTAATTAAATGGTCAGCATGCAGTCCCAATTTGAATCCGGTAGAGAAACTTTAGGGATGTGTTTCGCGAAAAATCTACGGACAAAAAGCCCAAGGACGCCTTTAAAGGACTGTCCTTGAGCTCAAGTTGGCTATTAAGGAAGCTTGGGCAGATTTGGACCGCCCACTGTTGCAAAATTTATTGGCATCGATGCCAAATCGTTGTTTTGAAGTTATAAAATAACATGGAGGACCAATTAAATATTAAAAATTAAATAAATATGTCTATTTTAAAAACTAAGCTAGGGCGTTAAACGAATATGTACTTATTTTTAGTAAAATATTTAAGACGCAATGATTTAAATATAACAACAACATCGAAACCGGGTTTTTGCATGCAGTATAAAATTCCGTTACTTTGAAAAATAATATAAGTTAGAATTTGTTGTGAGTGATACATAGAGAAAAGAGAGAGAGGTAGTAAAGTTAAAATTAAGAGTGCGTTTATACGAATTTGTGGCACTGTCCATAAGTAAGCTAATCATTCACAAAAAAACTAAACTATTACTGTGCTGCCGATGACATACTACACTAGGACAAACAAGAAAATTATGTGTACACTCGACGGGAAACTCGAGCACGCGACTATATTGTCCTGCAAAGCACCCGAACCCAATGAAATATGTATGAAGAGCACTCGAGTGTTCTGACCAACATGTTCGGCTTTAACTCAGTCGCTAATAAACAATACTTCTGCTCGTTTAAAGGGTTTTGTTAGTATACACGAAAATATTGTATCCGTTGCAGCTCTCTGGTACGGACCCAATGTATCCGCCACTGTTTGAAGATAATGAACAGAAATTTCGTTAACCAACATGCGTTGCAAAATTATATAAGACGTTGATTCCTTCATTCTCACACTTGCAACAGCAATGTGCCAGAGAAGAGAGTGAAAGGGTATAGATGTGTTCTACATTTGGTGGATTTTTCAAAAATCCGTCTAACTATAAATTTTTCAAAAATTCCATTATATGATAAATAGGTGCGGCTATTGACTGATCGCGCTCATTTTTAATACCAAACAATCTAGGACGAAGAGCATGTTCCAAACTTCATTAAGATATCTCAACTTATTATACTTGTAATATTCGAGTATGCCTTTGTCTGTCACGATTCTTATTGGCAGACAATCAAATTTAATACTAGTGAACTAGTGCGCTTGCGTATAAAAACTATACTGTACTACTACAGCGCACGAACAAGACATTGCCGCAGAATTTTAACATATTCGTATAGCGAAGTGGTCACCGTTGCTACGTGTGTTGGTTCATATCCTGTTGTATGGAAGAATTGCATGAACTTATCAACATATTGTTCCTTAAAAATGAACTCTGACATGAATAAAATTTTGCTTTCTATAATTTATAATTCAGAAACAAATATAATTTAAAATTTATAACTTAAAACGTTCTGTCGAAGGTAGGTAAATCTTTTGAACAACACAATAATTATTTTTTACGAGCACTAGTGCATTGCATGAAACATTAAGTTATATACGAAACATTATTTTATATGTCCAACTTTTAAACATGGACTTAATGCCAAAGCTCGACCAAATGAACTGCTCACCAGTTGTCAGGACAAATGTCAACTTATTTAAATTACCACCAACGTTGCAAATTACTTTCTTATCTTCTGCACTACAACAGTATTTAATAATAAGTTAATTGAAAATCTATGTATTATACACTCTTGTTATTTAAATAATAAAACTGTTGCCATCGGTAAAGTGTGCAAACGAATACCTGCAATGGAAATGATAACTCTCGTAGAAATCCGTTTACACACAAATATTTACAGCCATTTCGTATAAATTTACAGTCATTTCATTCCCATATAGAAAATTGTGTCTAGTCAATAAACATTTAATTAATTGAAATGGTATTTAATTCGGAAAGTCATAGCAATTTAAGAAAGGCGAGTTCGGCAACATTTTATATTTTAAAATTGCAAGGCTTAAAATAAATAAAACAAGTAGAAAAGGCTGTCTTCGGCTATGCTATGCTATAATAGTCCCAATAGTAATTACTTAATATTCATGCCTAAATCGACTCAGCTCATTATCCTGATTATTTCGGTATACTTTTTGATGGGTATCCATCTGTTACTTACAAACATCGGACCAAACTTAATATGCCATTTCTATGAAAGGTATAATTAATACTTATCCATATGTACATTTTTATGCATATTCATTTCATAAAAGGCTAAGGACCTGTGTGGATTTTTAAATTTAAAATACTTATATAAGCTTTTCAGTAATACTTAAATTATAACCTTAAATATGCAATTGCTTATATTAGTTAAAAAAAAATTAACATTAGTAAACCAAAAGCCAACAAAAACATGCCAAGGGAGAGTCACGCGCTTGATTTATTAACGCTTAGTATCTTATCGGCTCATGCGTTTTGCGCGGAGTGGAGCTATTAAAACCGTTTTTAAGACATTGTATAACATATCACTTCTTTAGTTAACATAAAAATTAAAGATCGAAAAATTTGCAAGCAAACTGGTACCTTAGATGCACACAAATCTACATGGTTCTGTATAAGTTGGTTCGACTGTAAAAATGCTCTATTTATAAACAAGTATTTGTATGGTATTATCTGGGTTAGGGTGCGTTTATGTTGGAGCTGCGATAAGAGCGAAGATACGAGCTGAGATAATAGCACACAAAATTGTTAATGGGTACCCCGTATGTCTGGTTATGTCGGAGCTGCGATGGTAGCAGAGAAAATATTAAATGAGCATAACGTATATGTGTTTATGTAGGAGCTTCGATAAGAACTACGAGAGGAGCTGCGATAATAGCAGAAAAAATAGTAAATGAGCATCGCGTATATACTTATGTTCATGTTGGAGCAGCGCTGAAAACAAAGACTAACGAAAGGAGCATAGAAAATCGTTGATCACATTTTCTTCGCTCTAGTCGCTTTGATCAATATGAACACATAGGAGCTAAAAAGTGAAATTTTTGCAAGGTCTGCTATATGGAACCAAAAAAATGCAAACCAGCATAATTGAAAAATATTAGGGGTATTCGGGATCTGTTGTATTTGCCATTGTTTCTAGTATTCGTGGTTTCTGTGGTTTTTATAGCAAATGTAGTAAAACTTGAAAAATTAAATATACGTTGTTCCACTTCTGTGGTTTTTCTTTTGTAAATTTCTCACAGCCGATCACAACAAAAAGAAGAATCGTCCATTCATCTGCAAATACGTTAGTCTAATAAATATATATTTATTTGTGTGTATTACAGTTTATCGTTTATCTTAGCAATTTTATTTTTTCAATTATTAGTAATAAAATCTAATATTTTCGTTTTTTCGCCTTTTCGCGGCATATTACGCACATTTGTTTATTTGTTGGTGGCACTTACATATGAACTCGTAAATCAGCCGTTCGGGAAATTCCACAATGATACAAAGACAGATTTTTCAACAGGGTATATTCGCGATTTACTTGTGTAATTCCAAATTCGTTGTAAAAATAGTAAATATTAATACGAATACAACAATTCCCGAATACCCCTATTAATTTACTTTATTGAGTTAAAATAATTATAATGTTGATGTTTTTTGTAATACTCGTACAATAAATTCGCATGTACCCTGAATTTTAACAAATTATGAAACACGTCAAAAATCTGCTATTCCTTATTAATTGGGTTTGCAAACAATTTTCGGGTTACATGTATGCATGTATACTTTTAAATAAACTATGTTATATTAAGAAGTTGAAGACAAAACAACATTTCTTCATCGTAATCGGACATTTTTTTGGTTTAATTCACATTCGAACTAAAACCGCAACCGGAGCTATCTTCGCTTTTATCGCAGCACCAACATATGTAAATGCAGCCTTAATCAGACGTCCAAGCTGATCAGTGACAATTGTTGTTTTCATTGTGCATGAATTGTATGTGAAACTCAAACAAGTATAAAAGTAGCCATATCATTACTAAGTACTACAGTTATCATTTTGCAAAATAGTTAATAAGCAAAATAAGAATCAACATTTTGAAACTACGAGTATATTTTTCTTCAGCTTTCTAACTCCATGACCAAAAATTAGAAACAATTTTTATTTATTTCTAAAGTACAGATTGCACATTTATAATTTTAAGGTAATTGAAAATCGTATACTATGTTCTGACTGCGCAGTAAAATCGAGTTTGTTGTTTTGAGTTTATTAACAACTGCCAAGCGTTCTCATTGAGGTGTTTAAGAAACTTTGAGTTTAATTGTCATTTGTTTATTTACTTCCAAATACAAATTTTGTTTTGTTTATATTCAAAAATGTTTGTGAAAATACATTAGAAATTATATTTACAAATATTTAAAAAATTTGTTCACAAAGTAGGATAAAGCTTGCAATGGAATGGATCACTGAGCAGCGGTGATGCGAGGGGAACTCCATTGCAGACGGCGATCGTGGCCTTGTACCATTATTTGAAATTTTTCTTTGTGCAATTTGATTACTTTTGTTTACAAATAAAACATACATATGTATTTGTTCGGCAAAAAAGTGTTATATTTCTCAACATAATCTCCTTTCAACTCTATACACTTTTTTTAGCGTTTTTCCAATTTTTGTATTCCTTCCAAATTATAGTTTTTCTTAAGGCTATTAAATTAGGCGTTTGTTTTGTGATTACCTCTTTATTTGATTGAAACCTCTTACCACCCAGCCATATCTTCAAGTCTGGAAATAGGAAATAGTCGCATCGGGCTTAATCTCGAGAATATGCTGGATGGAGTAGCACTTCGTAGTCCAATATATGGATTTTCGCCATGGTTTGGAAGAGCTCACCCGGTTACGCTTATGGTCGAGTGAGAGCAAAAGATGGCAGTTAAAGGCAGCAATGATGAATTAAAGTTTCTGCGCGGTAAATTCCAAAAGCCGCTGACGTATCAAACCGCACTCGCATTTGAAATTGTTAACAGTCAAACCAGTTAACAGTGCAGCAAGACTTTAACAATGATGCCAAAATTTGTCAACAGTGTGGTCTAATATTTGTTCAAATAAAGGTTGCACGTCCATAAACACCAAAAAACAAGTGGTGCTTAAAGCGAATTCGAGAAAAAATTTACAGATAAATATGTGGTTTCCGTACAGCAATGAAAGCTCAAAAAACCATATACCAGCATAGTGACAGACATGCTGTATTCGACTACCTTGTCTATTTAACAACTGACGTAAAAGCTTTAAATATAAAAAAAGAAAATGTATATCACCAAAGTTATAATTGCAAACAACCTAGAAATGTTGTATTACCGCAGGAAAAAAGATAAATATTTGACATTAGCTCTTAGGGCATTAAAAATAAACAAAGAATGTATAAGGCTTACATTATAAAAGAGGATTAAAAAAAAACCCTGAACATGCTGGTCAGTGGTTAGTGTACAAAAGCTAAATTTAATATTCTGATCTTTTGTTGTTGTTGCTTCCGACAGGGTGTGAAGTGATTGGTTTTGGAACGAATTTTCGTCATCCCTTGTCAAGTTTGGTTTTAAGACAAACCGGTTTCGGCGTTGTGCCATCTTCAGTGTCATTTTTTGTTCTACGTTTGCCTTAAAACCAAACTTGACAAGGGAAGACGAAAATTCGTTCCAAAACCAATCAGCTAAATTTAACGTATACTGCATTTTTTAACTCATCAGTGGAAGATTCTCAATTTTGAGAAATAGCTTTTCACAGGAAAAAAATTTAAAAATGAATTTCGAAACTCCGTGTTCATTTCCGTTGTTTGATTTCAGTGTGCAAAAACCTTTTTAATCGTGCGAACTCAAAAGTGATCAGTCCAAATTTTCACAGATTTTACGCTTCTGGCATTTATTTTGGTTTCAAGTTAGTTTTTTATATTTGGTAAATTATTTCAATAGAAAAAATGTTGTTAGTTTTAAAAACTCGAGATGGGGTAATGTGATATATACTACGTTTATACGGAGACATAATACGGTTTCATCGAATACACATCACTTCGAAACGCATGTATAAACTGATTGTGAATACGCCTTGAAATGCTTCAGTGAATTCACTCACACTCACTTTGAAATCTGTACTTTATTTCTCGCTTCGGTTAGAAAGAGCATATAAACGACTACACCTTTTCCAATAGTACTTCAGAAAGCATCACTTGAACTTCAGAATCCGTAAAATGTACTTCAGAATAGTCAATTGTACTTCAGAAACCATAAAATATATTTCAGAATAGTCAACTGTACTTGGGAAAATGTAAAATTAATTTCAGAATAGTCAATTGTACTTCAGAAAACGTTAGATGAACTTCAGAATAGTCAATTGTATTTCGGAAAACTTAAATTGAACTTCAGAACAGTTAATTGCACTTCGGGAAACGTAAAAAGTATTTCAGAATAGTCAATTGTACTTCAGTAACCGTAAAATGTATTTCACAAACTGTAAATTGAACTTCAGAAAGTGTAAAATGTACTTCAGAAAATGTAATTTGTACTTCGGAATATGTAAAATGTACTTCAGAAAATGTAAATCGTATTCAACATCGGCGAATATGGCGCAAGACGAAGGAGCGTTGAATTAGTGATCGCACTTTCTAAACGGGAGTGGCACGGAGCGTTATGTTGGTGTTCCAGCTACATTTGGTCTGGGCGTCCTAGAACAAAGGCTCTCGTATTTGGAGCGACTTATTGACGAGGCAAAAGCGACAGTTCTCGGTGGTAATTGTGGCCGATCCATTCAACATTCTTCCATTTTTCATTCGGATATTCTTTTCTTATTGGATGTGCCAGTTGGTACATATTTTTATTTGCCTTAACTGATTAACCTTCCTGACTATTTTCATTTTTGTGCGACACATTCACATTTCTCGGTCTCTTAGACCGATTTCAAATATTTCTCGGTATCTCAAAACTGTTCTAAAATTTTTAAAACCTGTGCAGTGGACATATTTAACAAACTAATCTTAAATAACTGAAGTAAGAAAAAAACAAAATAAAGTTTTTTTTAGCTCACAGCATCAATTTATATTTCATCACAATGCTTTGGCATATTTGATCTTAGACCTAATATAAAAATAAAAATAAAATTCATTCACAAAACACAACATTTATAAAATGTTGTTTTTCTATTAACATAAATCTTAAAAGTAAACAAAAAATTAAAATGAATTCAAGAAAAACAGGAACACAGGAACATACATTTTTGTATTAGAAAATGCTTAAAATATATGCCTCATTGAAGATTTTGGGAAGGACTTCATCCACTTTGTAGTTTTGTCTTTTCCAATAAAAAAGTGATTGTGACTCGATTCAGTGTCCTGTGAATCTTCAACATCACTTTCCTCGGAGTCTTCTTGTTCAGTATCAGTGTTTGCTTCATACACATCAATATTATATTCGTATTCAGTACCACTTTCCACATCAGAATCTGGATCTGAATTGATTTCATTCAGAATAGCTCTTATGCGCTCAATATCTGCCATATCTAAAGAAAATTTCACGATAATTAATTTTGAACACAATTCTCTTATTAAATCATATAAACCGATCGTTAATTGTTCATTTTCATCTAACAATTTCTAATTTTGCAAAACCAACTCACCTGACGAAAATGTTACACTTAACTAACTATAAGTCGGTCTCACAAACCGTCTGATTAGCAATCACCAGTACAACACTTCAACTCAAACGCACTTGTTACACTAAAAGTTGAATAATGAGAAATAATGAAGATACTGAGAGAATGGCGGAGTTGCCATTTTTTGTTTTCGTGAAATTAACACAAAAGTTATTCATCGGTCTCACAGACCGACGAAATGGTCTGAAAGGTTAAGTGAATTGTTAGTAAAAAGAAATTGTGCCAAAACTGCTTCTATGTACTTTTAATTTGGAATATATATTAAAAAAGTAAGTACTGGAATATTAAAAATCATTACTAAAGTACAAATTACATTTTCTGAAATAAATTTTACAGTTTCCGAAGTACAATTTACAGTTTCTGAAGTGCATTTAACAATTTCGGAAGTACAATTTACATTTTCTGAATTACAATTTACACTTTCTGAAGTACAATTTACAGTTTCTTAAATACATTTTACGGTTACTGAAGTACAATTGACTATTCTGAAATACTTTTTACGTTTTCCGAAGTGCAATAAACTGTTCTGAAGTTCAATTTATGTTTTCCGAAGTGCAATTGACTATTCTGAAGTTCATTTAACGTTTTCTGAAGTACGATTGACTATTCTGAAGTTGATTTTACATTTTCCGAAGTACAATTGACAATTCTGAAATACATTTTATGGTTTCTGAAGTACAATTAATTATTCCAAAGTACATTTTACTGTTTCGGAAGTACTACTGGAAAAGGTGTAGTTTTATCGATGCAAAATTCAAATCAGCTGATAAGCTTACAATACGGTTTTGCTTGGCACGCTTTAAAGTCGAATGTATAAATAGAAACAAATAAAATGTATTGAGTCGACACGATCTCGGCTAATGCCTCGTATAAACGAGGTAATAGTCAAAGTGGTTCAATGTGATATGGTATATCACAATAAACATACATAAAATAATATTTAACAAATAACCTATTCTGTTAATGTAGAAAATATGAAAAAGCCATTAACTCTGTTCGAGGTGGGAAGATGGGAATACTATGGGCATCGAACAAGTATGGTATTTTATTTGATACGTTGCCAAGAGCTTCACGTACTGATAAAGCTATCGATGATATAAAAGACCGATTTTTAACCGCTTTTGATGAAGAAGGCTCCTGAATGGCTACAATTTCTATGTGGCTTGATAATTTTTTGCGGTTTACAAATCCGTCAAGGGAGAACTGAATTCTGTTTATTTTAGGTGGTCTTTACAGTCATACTCCAAATATTGTATTGTATTGGCCTCTCTAAACCTCCTTCAATGATGAATATAAAGGTTCATAAGAGAACAACGATTGAAAGTGGCACGATTCGATGTCATAGAATTTTGGTAAAAGCGTATCACCAAACAAAGCATCTTTGGAGTAAAGCATTTAAAATAGAGAAAAGCGTATAAAGGACAACGCCTGAAAGAATACTAGGTGGAAAATAGGTGGAGGGGTAGGAGTATACGTGTCGGCAGTGACAGCCAAGCTGCACTCAAGGCATTTACCAGCCCGCTAATTACTTCCAAACTAGTTCGGCAATGCAAGTATCGACGAGCTTGCTTTACTCTGGGTGCCTGGACACTCGGGAGTACCTGGTAATGAGACATCTGACAATTTGAGCAGAATTGGCTCGGATCAGGTATTCCTAGGCCCTCAACCAGCTATAGCACTCCCACCTTCGGCCATCGATGCCACCATCAGAAACTAGGTGTATACTTCGCTCATCAATGACTGGGAGGCGTAGAGAGGTTGCAGATGAGCAAAACTCATGTTACCTTCGATCTCAGAAGGACTCAAAAAACTTGCTCTCACTTAACAGGCGAGACTGCAGGCAACTTGTTGGACTTTGACCGGTCACTTCACATGACATAGACACCTGACAATGATAGACGTATATGACAACTCCATATGCCCATCCTGTTTTGGAGAGGAAGAGACGGCGGAACACTTTCTGTGCTTCTGCCCGCCTTTGGAAGATCTAAATATGAGGCATTTGGTAGCGACGAGTTGAGAGATGAACACCTGAGCTATTTGACACTCCAAAATCTGGTAAGATATATCCGTAAATCCTGCAGATTTAAAGAACGGCATGTAATCTGAGTGCTGTGTTCAGCGAGTCTATTCGGTTTCGGCGCTATATTGTTACAGAGACAATATCCATTCTGCTGAATCTAAATGGGGTCTTGAATTGGAAAATTATAACTATTAAGTTAATCATCGTAGTGGTACTTCCATGGGACTCCCTAAGTCGTAGATACGAATGAAATTGATTTCCAAATACAAGTCTTACAAGAACGGGAAGGGAATATCATGAGTACTGTTGGAAAAGGAAAACGTTGTTGGGTTTGACCTAGTAGACGGTCTTGTATGTACTCGTAAAATATGTAAGAATGGACGAAAAGTCTTATACGTCCCACAAGAGTTAGAAAATAATATAATAAGGTTAATGCACGAGAAAACCGGTCATCATGCAGTGGACAAAACTTTCGATAAAACATGTCAGTATTATTGGTTTCCGTGTATGCGCCAGAAAGGGGAACACTTTATAAAAAATTGTTAAAAGTGCATTATGTTTGCTATGCCTATGAGAGAAATTTGTACAATATTCCGGAAATTCCGATTTCGTTTAACACTTTGCACCTCGACCACTTTGGTCCTCTGCCGTCAATTAAATCTGAAAGAAAGCATATCCTAATGGTGGTTGACTCTTTCACAAAGTTTGTTAAGTTATATCCGACGAATTCGACCAGCACACGCGAAGTGACTGTCGCTCTTCAATAATATTTGAACTATTATAGCCGACCAAGAGGTAGCTGTTTCACATCGCTTGCCTTTGACGCATTCCTAATGGAACGAAATATAAATATCAAAGAAGGTTGGCATTGCCTCTCCTCAGGCCAATGGTCAGGTTGAATTAGTTAACAGGGTAATCAAATCAATGTTGGGAAAGGTTAGTGACTCAATAGATTATGCCGATTGGTATAGCAAGCTATTACAAGTTGAGAACGCTTTTAAAAATGCTGTTCACAGTAGTACGAAACAGACTCCGAGTATGTGGCTATTCGGCGTAAAACAAAGGGGGGAGGCTATTGGCAAATTTTCCGAATACTTTCAGAAAAAAGTAATTGACGGAGGCGGTCGTGATTTAGACACGCTCCGTTCTCGCGCTGCTAAATTAATACAAGACACAGAGGATTATAGCCAAAGTTATTTTTCAAGGCATAGCCGAAAGGCCCACTGAAGGAATTGAACTGAGCAAAAGAAAAGGCAATGCTACAACAGAAATAGGATAGTCTTAAGTTGATAATTTATTGATCGAGGCCGGTCAAGGATCAGGTTGGCCGAGCTGTAAGAATTACCAAGAACATGTACACTTATGTATATATAGATATATCAAGACAAATTTGTTACTTTTATAAAACGCAACTTTGTTTTAAAACGAACTTACATATATAGAAGATAAGAACTCTTTTATGTAATACAATTCTGAAGCTACATCCGGTCTATTTGTGATTAAGACAGCCGAAGAGTAATAACTTAGAAAATATAATCTAATAAAATAAAATTCATTAGATATAGAAACAATAAAAATATAATGGAATCTTGCTTTAGAATATGCTGCACAATACATCAACTAATAAAATTGTACGGTCTTAGTTTAGTTTATCTTAATGCAATTACAGAAACTGTCGAAACAGTTATACCTATATCACAATACCCCAACTTACTCTACCGTATATGAACTTATGTTTATGTGAAATATTTTATTAAATTTCTTATATATAAATCCTAGTTTAAAACTTAATTCAAAACTTATAATAATACAAAAAAAAATCGAATAAACGAAAAAAGTATGCGTATTATAGGACATTCAACTAATGTACGAGTATTACAATAAATATGCAAGTCTCAATAAGTTAACGATTATCATTTATTTTTGATTCTTTTTTACGTAAATTACGTAAGAGTATCAGTAAATAAAATTGTCAAAACTAAAGCTTATATTTAACATTAAAAAAAATCGAAAAATTAGTTCGAAAAAAAGATGTCTTTTAAAAAAATTTATGTTTTGGTTTTTTATTTTTTTTGTTAGAGAATCTTCAGCATTTTGATTAAAAGTTATAATTAAATATATGGTTTTTAAGTTTTAAAGAACTAACGCTTTGCGAAAAGATATTTTAATCTAACCACTTTCATGTGATATGTGAAATTTAAAAAAAATGTTTCATTTTTATACTTTTTTGTTTGCGACTTTAAGTTAAGAGCAATATTAGTAGCCATGAGGGTTGATATGATAGAAATTTGGTAGTAACAGTTTCTTACCAATGTATTTGTAATTACAATCACACAGTGTAGGTTAGAATTGCAAATATATTATATTATATTATATTTTACTATCCTATTTGGCCGCTGTGGTCGAGTTGGTAGCGGTGCGTGCTATAACTTGATATGCCGGTGAGTTCGAGGTTCGAATCTCAGTCAGGGCAAACAAAATCTTAATAATACAAAAAAGTTGTTTCTAATAGCGGTCACCCCTCGGCAGGCAATGGCAAACCTCCGAGGGTATTTCTGCCATGAAAAAGCTTCTCATTAAACACATCTGCCGTTCGGAGTCGGCACAAAACTGTAGGTCCCTCCATTTGCGGTATAATATCAAAGACGCACATCACAAATGGTAGGAGAAGCTCGGCCAAACACTGAGCTATATAGTGTACGCGCCAAAATTATATATATATACATATATCCCATTTGGCATGAATTTTTGACAAATGTGTAGTATTTCACACTCGACTTAAGTTATAATGCCTCCAAAAAAAAATTGAAAGTTAAAAACAGAAGAGATACGGAAACCAACAATATAGCGAACACACAATTTGTATATTGACTTTAATATATACATACATACATACATAAGTACATATTATTGTATTACAATATAAAGGTAAATAGATTCATTAGATATGTACATATGTATACATACATATGTATATATGAAGCTTTAAAGGCACGACAAACAAAACGAATAGAAAAGCTTTTAAAATTTAAACAACTACTACGTCGAGTCATTTTAAAATAAGTCAGCTAGAAGTATAAGAAATAAGTGAGAAAAAGAAGTGGAAAAATCCATCTCGAATGTTTTCGTACAAAAATAAGTATTTTAAGTAAAAACAAACGGTAAAGAATAACAATGGTACTTACTGAACAATGTTAGGCGACCATAAATTGTAAGTGCAGAAATCAGCAAAAAATTAAATAACCACTTATGTATGTATGTATGTGCTAGTGATGTGTAACGCAACGCAGTGCTGCGTTAAAGGCATGTCAGATAGAATACGTTGAGTCCGCTCCAACGAGGCATTCAACTGACAAGTCGTACGAAACGCCACATTAAAAGCGTTGTCGCATGTAAACAAATTAGTTGTTTTGTATGCAAATCAAATATATCTTAAAGTTGTGCTGATATTTACTTTTGTGTAAAGATTATAAAAAAAATTGAAACAATTGAAAAAACAATCAGCTGACACTAGCGACGGATTTGAATGCGTCAAAAGTAGAGAGTTGGGCTACTGTTGTACGTTGCGGCATCGCAAGCGTTGCGAATGTGGCATTCTGCATTCAAATACATATAGTATACTTAGCTGTCAGTCGAATGCTTCGCCGGAACGCACGTAACGTGCTCTATCTGGCAGGCCTTTTATTGAGTTGATACTCAGGGTGAGTAATGTGCGCTGATACACCAACTTGTGAGCTCAGTAGCGCAGTAGCGCAATAAAGCGTTGACAGCACAACAATGCACTCAGAGCAAAACATTGCGTTGACAGCAAAATGCGTTGAGAGCGATACATTGTGTTGATAGCGCAATACCAAGAATGATAGGAAAGTCGGAAGCTTCAACAAGAACAAAAAAATAAAATGATAGAATACGTCATTTCGCTGCAATTTGCAACAATCCCTTTAATGTCCCAGCACAATAAATGAGTGTTTTGATATTCTTTCCCATTCAAGCAATTAAACAAATAATGTTTTTGAGATTTTCCTAAAAATATGTATTTCCTGTGGAGAAGTACTGAACACTATTATGTGAAATAACCTTTGATTACGAATATACGTAGATAACAAACATTAACGGCAAACAGAGACAAAACTGCTCCAATTTGAAAAAAAAAACAAGAAAAAATGAATAGAAAAAATTGTGAAAACACTGTTATTTTATTAAAATCGGATATTATTTTTTATTTTTGAACCTCTTAATTCTAGATTCCAAAAACGTGCTAGTATACATAGATTATTTATATATATATAAAGCATTAATAGAGTTCAATATTCAAGATGGGCTATTTTACTCAATTTGGTGCAATGTGAAACACACATTACCTTAATTGAACTTAACCTTAATTAATGGCTTGCATAAAATATACCGTCATGGTCGCTGATTTACTCAATTAGATGCAATGTGAAAACTGTATTACCTTAATTAAACTTAAGTTAATTTAATTGAACTTAACATTAATTAATGGTTTGCATAAAAAAAATTCCGTCATGGTCGCTGAAGGACGTTTCATGTGTTATAGCCTGTGTACTTTCTGTAGGTAAACTCGTCATAACCCAGTCTATCGCAGTTTGTTGCTTGGTTATAGGAAGATTTTCTAATAATAATTGAAGTCCTAGCTGCCCCAATCGACTTTTAAGTAATTCATTTGACGTAATGCGACAAATATTGAAGTCACCCAAAACTACTAACTGTGCACCATTTCGGTCCGACAGCTCTTTTAAATCTTCTTCCAATAGATATTCTTCTAAATTCTAATAACGAAAACGATGGATTTCTATATATCACTGCAATTTTGAAGTTTGATTTCGTTCAACTTTACCAGCTGCACATTGATGTATCGAGGAATTTGTCGTGCAAGATCAGTTTTGCAGTATATAATTATTCCATTTCGAGAAAGGCTTTACCCGGCTGGAGCAACTTCATCAATCCTCGCCAAAATGTTAAAACCATCAATTTGAAAATCGTCTCCTTGTTTATCCCTAGTCTCTACGAAACAGAGAATATCTGATGAGGAAATAAGCTGGTCGCTTTTAAAATCGACAATATGCATTCTTAAGCTTCTCACGTTTTGATAATATAAAATAATGCTGTTATTTGGTCTTCCAAAAGCAAAGTTGTAGTGAGTGATCAACATTTTTTCTGTTCGGAGATCTTTGAGCTCTCTCTGAACTACTTCGTTTGCTCCAAATGGTCTCGGTGGGATAAAATTGCTAACAATAAATAGTTCAGAAGCACTTGTCGCTCTACTGCGTCCACTGATGTGGACAGCAACATTAATGTAAGTTGCTCCTTGGCTTTTATGAATTGTAATATCCTCTGCAGGTACGGCTTTGTTGATCATGCAGTTGCTCCCACCGCTGGCTCTGAAAACTGGAGCCAAAGAGTGGCTGGTGTCCGTTGTGGACCCTGATAATCAATTTGCATCAAACGACCCGTAGCGCCGTTTACAAGCCCATCCGAAGTATTAATATTAACTGTAATAATATACTTCGCAGAAGCCTTTAGTTGTAAATTGTAGCACATCCCTTGGGTATCTGATATTTTAAAGTTTTTAACGGCGTCCAATATATTTATTTTATTTCGCTCTGAGATCGAGTTCGCTTTCAAGGTGTCCTTTGCTGTAGATACAAATTCTTCCGTTGTTATTTCAGCCAGTCTTGTTTGGTTACAATTTGATGCATCCATATTTGAGTAAAAAAGATGAATACAATCGTTGGGCACGTCACATATATTTGTTTTTCTGGTTTTTATAAGCTCAACATCAGCAGATGTCATATTTCCTTCGGACATATTGTTTAGAGCAACTGCAAATACTTGATCTTCCCTTTGACGCATGACTTCATAGAAACGGAACAGATCCCAAAACGATGTTCCGGTAATTGCACTATATGTATCCATCTGATTTGGTGAAAAAATCCATCTATCTCCTACTGGGGAGAGTTGCTTCAAGTCGCCAAATACAATTATGGGCAAACCTCCAAAATACTCCTGCACAGCGTCATTTTCCCTCTCAGGTTCTCGAAACTGCAGATTTGAAGATCGAAGGGACGCTATTAAGTTGACACTGATAGCCCTATTATACATTAAATTTCTTGCATAATGTGCCCGCCTTCGATTGGTATTCTCCCTACGCTGCTCTTGGGATCGTGCAAATACTCGTGGCATTTCTGCTGGGGTAGCTCTTACTAATACACAAATAATGCTTACGAATTAAAAGTTTCTATTAGGTACCTTAATAAACTTTTCTGGTTACAATCGTTGAAAGTATACTTGTAGATTTTAATTTGAAGTGGATTTTAAAATGCTTTATAATTTGTTTTGCAATCGTTTACTTGTGGATTTTAATGTTAAGTGTTTTAAAGTATAATATCGTTTTCTAATTTATAAATTGTGCTTTTAGTAAGCAGTTTAACACTGTATTGCTTTCAAATCAAAAAAAAATATCTAAAAAGCGTATTCGTACCAGGTAAAAAGTTGTAAACGCTAATTGCTATAATTACGGTTAAAAACTGTAAAATAATTCGTTCCGCTACCTCGAATTGATATCATACAAAAACTAAATTACCTATATCTGTGATCCTTTGTTATTTTTGTTATTGCTTGAGTACCTATGTATATAAGGGTTTTGGCAAGCCATAATTAGGCCGCCTATCTACTAAACAAAGGCCGAATGAAAGAGTCATCAACACACAAGCTCAGGTAGTTATGCGAATATGGTTCCTTGCTTCTTCAGCTTCAAGGAAAGTCTTGGTATCAAACAATATCAGTTAAGACAATGTTATAAGTTCTTTAATATTTTTTTTATTTCCTCAAAAGAACTTTATTTTAAATCGTTAATATGGTTAAAGTTCTCGCTGGAACCAATATTACAAATAAAAAATAAAAAAATGTCAAAAGGACTTTCAAGGTTTTTTTGATAAACAAGGAGTAAAGGTACAAAATGCAATATCTGAACAATTAACTGTATGGGAGCAATTTATTTTATTTTTCTAATCTTAAGGATTTTCATTGTTAATATAGTGCTAATATGGTAATTGCTGATATAGATATGAGCAAAATGTCAAGTATATAACTACTCCAATGAGGCGTTTTGTGATAAATGGAATATCTGAACAATCGGCTGTATGGCAACTATATGTTATATTTTCTGATCTCTATGATTTTCATTTCGTATACAAACTTATCAATGAGTGATATTAGTACAAAATTTTAAGTCGTTAGCTGATTAAATGCCATATCTGAACAATCGGTTTTATGGCAGCTAAATGTTATATCTCATTGATCTTTATGATTTTCCCTTTAAAAATATGTCTAATAATGACTGATATTTGCAAAATTTCAAGTATCTAGATGATTAAATGAAGGATTTATGGTCAAAGATGTAATATCTGAACTATCGCTTGTATGGCAGCTATATGTAATATATATCCCATCTTAATGGTTTTCACTATAACAATAGTTCCCATAATATATATTCTTTGTGCAAAATTTCAAGACTTAAATGGTTTTCGTGCTAAATAAAATATCTGTACAATGAGTTATATGGGAGCTATATGTTGTGTAGCTTTGATCTATAAGATTTTCACTGGTCTTATAGAACTTAGTATAGCGGACCTTCTTCCAAAATTAGAGACGTCTAACTTTTGAAATGAAGAAGTTTTGAAGCAAAATATGATATCTGAACAATCGGCTCCTATATATGTTATAGTCGTCCGATCTGGCCGGTTCCGACAAATGTCTAATAAAATTTAAAAGGACATCTGACTGCTAAATTTCATTTAAATATCTCAAAAACTGAGGGACTAGTTTGCGTTCAAACAGACGGACAGATACATAGTCAGACGGAAATGGCTTAATCGATTCAGCTCGTCACTCTGATAATATCGGTATACTTTTTGATGGGTCTAACTCTTCTCGTTCTGATACTTACAAACATCGGACCAAAATAAATATACCATTTCCATGAAAGGTATAAAATCACCTCCAAAATTGTAACGCACCAGTTCACAATACGATGTGTATTACAATATCGCTACTCGATACATATGTATCATGGCGCAATTGTGTTAACTCAATGTATTAACTCATTACAGTGCGATTGCGCCAATATACATATCAACGCATGAGAAATTGAGCCATTACCCACCCCTAGTATGTACACAGAAAGATGTATGTTAAAAGTCTTCAAGCTGTTGGCCGTTAAAATGTTTATGGGTACGAGTATATGTATGCATGTATGTATGTATATATTAATACTTTAGGTATAAAATGAAATAATATCAAAACACACGTTCATTGCTCACTCTTATTTGAAAATGTTAAATTAAAAAAGTGTGCTAAGGGGAAACAAAAAAAATGCTTACAATGACGTAACAAATTGCGATATGAATCAAACCGCGTCAAGTGTGACACGAAATTTTCACTAAATTGTGAAAGCCTGAAATGACTAGTTTATGTCAAAGTGTACTTTACTTCCAATAAATATGTCGTGAAAGTTTCCCGCCCCCATTCCGTAGTTTGTTAATGTAATTACGAGTAACAATCAAACTTTTATAACGATTTAATTTAATAATTAATGTCTCGAAAACCATTCAAGCGATATGAATGAAATTTTGTGGACTTATTATAAAGTGTTTATACTATCATATGACAATTTTTCTCTGCTTTAATTGTTTAAACAAATGAAATTTGCAAAAATAAAATTTCAACAATTGCTATATTTTAATTGTTCTCAATCATGTTAAATAACAAAACTTACAAAACAAAATTACGCGGAAAACAATCACCTTTCATAACCCGTTTACAGAAATTTGAAATGATTATTTGTTCCGAAGATTTTTTAATTTTTGTCGAGTAAGAAGAGCATGTCAATTAAATTTCGGTTTAACCTCTCTGCCCCAATAAGTATTTTTCTTTCGCGTATACGCAACGGTATCCTCCATTCTTATTCCCTTATTTTTGTGAAACTTTAGTAGCCGCTGTGGTCGAGTTGGTAGCGGTTCGTGCTATAACTCGATATGCCGGTGAGTTCGAGGTTCGAATCTCAGTCAGGGCAAGCAGAATCTTAATCATAGAAAAAGTTTTTTCTAATAGCGGTCACGCCTCGGCTGACAATGGCAAACCTCCGAGAGTATTTTTGCCATTAAAAAGCTTCTCATTCAATACATCTGCCGTTCGGAGTCGGCACAAAACTGTCGGTCCCTCCATTTGTGAGATATATAATGTAAGCGCCAAAATTATTATTATTATTATAGTTGCTCATTTAACCCCATTATATTGCTCTCGAATTTTCTATGACAGAATCCTGAAACCTTCGTTCTGGTTATGTCCGTTATAAAAACGGTATTAAGAGTTTTATTCTAATTTTATTCTCATTTCAGAACGTTCAAAAGAGTTTTATTCTGCTGTTGTTTCGATTTATTTAAATCGAAAACCCAATCAATTGTTAAAAACTAAGACACCTACTTTGTTAGCAAGAAACTCAAGCCGAATTTATTTATGCATTATCTTATAACAAGATTTGTTGGTATAGTAAGCTCATAATAATTTTGGAAATAAATAAATTTGTATTGGCAAAGTGCACGAGTATGTACATATATTGTGACAATATCGGCACTCTAATTTTGATGCTTCTCAAAAATATTAATTGTTTAAAAAGCAGCAGCATGTATTTTCTTAAATGATTTAAGGGGACTTTTTTATAATCAAGTTAACGCTTTAACCCAGAAATAAAAATAAATTTTTAAATCTTAATGCATGCATCTACTTATTATACCCGTTCAGCTAAGAATTGGATTAATTATTTGAAGATGATCTATTTTGGAGTTAATTTTATTTTTTAATTGTTATTATTCTGAACGGGTATTTCTGAAGTGATGGTGAAGTAAAGTGATGGTAATATTGTCAAAATGTTGCGCTATCTATAGGCGAGTTAAGAAACTCACTCCATTTCGTTAGGTGACGGTTGTTTTTTAAAGTCGTCTGACGTGTGCCGTCTATATAAAATATATGACTTTATAACAGATTTGGCAGTCATCGACTGATACTCTCCCGCGATAGGTTGTGCGTACAGTGTTATTAGGTGATTTTTTTTTTCTTTTACTTTATACTCGTATTCGTGGTATACATACATACTGTCTTTGGTAAATTTTAGTTTCGTGCTGAATACAATTTGTGTGGGACTATCATGGCCCCTGTGGGTCCCCCTCTTGGGGATAACAGGTTTTCCCTGTTATCCACAAGTCCAAAAACTAAGAGAAAAAAGACTCAAAATATTTTATACGATACTTTTCCAACTCTACCAACAAAGAAAGAAAATCCAAAATATCTTGTTGCAAGTGCTACAAATTCCAATCGACCTTCGAATAAATACTCGTGTTTCGCAGTGGACAAAGCACTAAAAAATATTAGCACTGAAATTGTTAGTATTTCAGAGCTGAGAGGCGGTAATTTGCTACTCTTGGTGAAAAACAACAACATAGCAAAAAAATATTTAGCAACAACAAACCTTATTGGGGTGTGCAGTGTAAAAATAGAGCTACATATTAATCTTAATTGTACTAAAGGAACCAGAAGAAGAAATAGTGGAAAACCTTAAAGAACAAGGAGTGATCTCAATATATAAATTCAAAAAAGTTATTGATGGGAAACCTGTTGCAAGCGGAGTCGCGTTGCTGACATTTGACATGTATAAACTCCCAGGAAAAATTGACATTTCGTGGTATACAACCAAAGTCAGACCCTACTATCCAAATCCGATGAGATGCAAGAATTGCCAAGTTCTTGGTCATACAGCTAAGCGCTGTACAAAGCTCCCTGTGTGTGATGTATGCGCTTTCCCACCTCATCCAACAACATCGTGTTTAAGACTATATTGTGCCAATTGCACTGGCCCTCACCCCGCTTCCGAAAAGTCTTGCCCTAAATTCTCTCAAATGAAAGAAATAATAAAAATAAAGACATACAAGAAGTGCTCAATGCGAGAAGCAATCCAAATACATAAAATTCAAACAACTTCCCCCATTAGCTCTTCTTCTCCCACCTTTTCTGCCATTACAAAAAATATTTCTAACTTACAACAGATAAACAGCAATTGCCCAGCTCCACAATTTTCAAACATTGATCACACAAATCAACATAACTAATGATAAACAAACCTCTTTCGTTTCAAATGAAACCACTTCGCATAACAACTCACATCAATCTCCGAAGCCACTCCAACAATTCAATAATGCTAACGGTACCATCTCAGTCGACAATAACACTGTACAAACAAGCAATTCACTTAACAATGACCAAATAAATTTTACAAATAAAGAAAGCATAGTAAACAAATATCACGAGCAAAACGATGTGTATGAAACGCCAACAATGTTATCAGTCGATGACTTAGCAACAACATCAATAGTATCATCTTTTATTTCAAATCTTAATTCTCCATGTAACCCTTCCCACACACCCTTCTCATTACCAGGGGAAGATCATGGCATGGTATAAATGCTGCGAATCCTCCAGTGGAATTTGAACGGACTATTTAATAATTATCCCGATCTTAACTTATTAATTAACGAATTTTCACCGGATTTTATTGCATTGCAAGAGACTCACCTTCCATTCAACAAGAAAGCCCACCCACCTAACAAATATACAAGTTTTTTTCACAACAACAATCGTAACAACACATGTAAACAAGGTATTGCAGTGTTTATAAAGAAAACTTTAAATCACAAACTCATACAAATATCGTCTAATATCTCTTGTTTGGCTATCGAAGTCGACATTGGTTTCAAAATGACCATAATTAATTGCTACATTCCACCCCATCAAACTTTTACGAACACGGATCTCATTAACATTCTTAATATTTTTAATACACCAGTCATTTCATTGGGAGACTTAAATGCTTGGAGTCCCTTATGGGGTTCTCCCCTGCCAAACAAAAGAGGTCAGATTGTGGAGGATGTTATCCTTTCCCAAGACCTTGTAGTTCTTAACGATGGCTCACCTACCCACTTCTCGACACACAAAACTTTTACCCACCCCGATATAATTCTTTCTTCCTCTTCAATAGCACCAAAAATATGTTCTCGTACTGTCGATGATCTTCACAACAGCGATCATTTTCCTCTCATCACATCCCTTGCTGCATCTAATTGGTCTCGTATCAAACCCTCATCTAAATTCTTGACTGACAAGGCCAACTGGACTAAATTCAGATCGGTCGCAATATCCTTAGCAAAGGAAAAATTAAGTTCCGTAAATATAAACGCCGAGGCTGCCACGTTAAAAGGAATTATTCGTTCGGCAGCCCACTTAGCTATACCCCAAAACAACACAAAAAAATTTTACGCTAAACTACCATACTGGTCTAATCTTCTCACAGTACTTAGAAAAGAAAAGAAACTTGCATGGGAAAAATATAAAAAATATAGAAAAGACACAAACCTTATTAGGTATAAAAAAGCCAATGCGATCTTTAGAAAACAGCTAAAATTATCAAAATATAAGTCACTCGAAAAGCTGACTTCAAATATCAACCCGCACTCCAATCCTAAGCAAATTTGGTCCGACATAAAAACTCTAACCGGGTCCACTAACTATTCTCATATTCGATTTCTTCACACAGACCAAGGTCCTATTTATTCTCCCGATGAAATAGCAAATATCTTTGCGTCACACTTATCTGATTATTCGCATGCCAACAACTTCAATCCAAGTTTCCACACCTCTAAAAATTACATAGTTTCAGAAACTTACGATAACCAAAATCCATCACCCAACGCCCTCGCAATAGAAGTCCCCATTTCACTGGAGGAATTTGAGTCCGCACTATTCCCTATGTCCGGAAAAACCCCTGGGATTGACAAAATATCCTACCCCATCCTTAAAAATATTCCCACTATTCTCAAAGTAAGACTAATAGACCTCTTCAACGATATTTTAAAAAGTGGTATATATCCACAAGATTGGAAGATAGCCTCCATCATTCCTATTCGTAAGCCCAACAAACCAACTTCCATTATATCCAGCTATAGACCTATCTCCCTTCTTCCTTGTATATCTAAGGTTTTGGAAAAAATAATTGCAACACGAATTATGTGGTTCGGCAAAGTAAACAACTTTATATCCCCAAACCAGTTTGCATTTCAAAAAGGGTTGGGAGTTACTGAACCTCTTATATTCTTCGAACATTTTGCTTCCACTGCGCTAATGTCAAAAAATCATGTCTCCGTTTTAAGCTTAGATTTTGAGAAGGCATTCGACAGGATCGGACCCCATATTGTCCTTAGAGAGCTAAAACGTTGGCGTATCGGGAGTAAAATCTATAATCAAATCTTTTCTTCAAAACCGTAAGTTCATAGCAAGAGTTAACAACTGCAAATCGGGTATAAAAATCTGCACAATGGCATACCACAAGGCTCGCCACTGTCTGTTGCTCTTTTCACGATTGCCTTTAATGTACTAAGCTCAATCCTTAAATCGTTTAATCATGTGGAACATGTAATTTATGCAGATGATGTTCTAATTTTTTCCAAAATAAAATACTTAAGCAAAGTAAAACGTATATTTGAAGATATTTTAAGAGACATATCGACTTGGTCTAAAGTCGCAGGTGCCAATATCGCGACTAATAAAAGATCAACTTTCCATATATGCAGGAAACACAAATGCTCCTTTCCTTCCCTTTCCTTTCAGAGGTCCCAAATACCCCACTCCAATAGTCTTAAAATATTAGGCTTAATATTTGATAAAAAAAACTTAATTTTAGAGAACATTGTCAACATGTTAGATTAAGCTTATTTTCTAGACTAAATATATTAAAATTTCTATCATCAAAACACTCTCTGGTGCATACTAACACTCTAACAAGGATAACTAAGGCTCTGATCCTTTCAAAAATTGATTTCGGTCTCGCTATATACGGCAAATGTGCTCAAACATTTAAAGCTTTTGCTCGCCCCGTACCACACAGCAGCAAGAAGAAGTATACGTGCCTTTCCTACATCGCCAATTAAAGTAGTTTTAGCCGGCCTACCTGAAATTTCGCAGAGAGCTAAACGAAACACGCTTATGCTCATTCCAAAAGTGTTGCAATGCAGAAATGAGCTACTTTTTCACAAGTCAACTCAATCTCCCATGGAAAAAAATGGAATATATGCAAATCTACGCTGAGCCGCTGTATCTTACACATGGACGACCTTAACATTATAGCAACTCCAACACTGATTCAAACCACAACACATCCGCCGTTTTTGCTACCAAAATCTTCATTTATCAACGATCTCCAACAATATCCCAAGCGCAATAATACTTCTATAGAGTACATTCAGCGATACAATAAAACGTTAACGCAACTGCAGGAGAGCTGGGAATTTATTTATACTGATGGTTCAAAATCCGACACCGACACAACGTTTGCAGTGACAAACAAATCTGGTGTCACCATTGCCGTCGGCGCCTTGCCCATATACTGCTCAGCATTTACAGCCGAAATAGCTGCATTGCTTGAAGCAGTACTGTACGTCTCTCGCCTGAAAGTAAAATGTGTCATATGCACGGATAGCAGGTCAGCGATTGAAGGAGTTATAAATCACAAAAATAACAACCCTATGATAACCAAACTACGTGATCTGCTCCTTGATTATCCCATCGGATAAAAATCATGTGGGTACCTGGACACGTTGGCATTCGAGGCAATGAAGTTGCAGATAGAAGAGCCAAAGAGGGCGGCTCCGAGCCACTCCATTTTTTCGGATACGTATGTGATAAAGACATACGGAGACTCTGTAAAAGATTCTTAGAGGAAAGTTGGGTTTTAGATTGGAGTAACTACCAACATAATTACAAAACCTACAACCCTAATGGTAAAGGTTCCATATACCCTCCAGATGCGAATTGCAGCAGTGTTAAAAATTTCATACGTCTTAGGGTAGGCCACACCATAACTACCCACATCCATCTTCTCAAAGGAATAAGCAAGCAACCATGTCATTTTTGCGGTATAAATGATTGCACCATACTACATCTTATCGACGACTGCCGAGAACTTAACCATATCCGTACGTCAATATTCGCCGACTCCAAGCCTTCAGATTATCTTAAAGACATAAATATTACTAACATCAATAAATTGTCAAAACTCATATCCCATTGTAAATTAATAATTTAAACTTGCCACAGATATGTTAGAAATAAGTACCTAGTCCTAAGCTATCTGCAAAACACCCTATCTATGTGCACATATTGTTATGTACATATAAGCATACTTGTCTACACAAGTATACCCATTCAGCTACGTTCTCGTAGTGTATAGGTGAAGCCGAAGGCCCAGGCAGCCAGCGCTTCTATTTTTAAGTGCGGCAATTATTTATAATTGTTTCTCTTGTAAATAAATAAATAAAAAATAAAATAAATAACAGATTTGGTACATAAATTACTTGCGATATTTTTTCTGTAAGCGATCCCAACCTCATAAAGCATTTTACTTTTTTCGATGTCGTTATTGTAGGGAGGGCATTTAATTACTAAAACGACGCAATACGATTGGTTTAAACAAAAATAATTTAATTTGAAAGTCTGGTAAAACTGTTAAATCTGGAAGTTTTGCAGCTTTTAAAATGAAGTTTTTTGGAACAAATTCCCGATACACAAACCCTCACTCTACGAAAGTCCTTGACAAATTCGAAAAAATATATTATTTTATTTAAGCTTTGTAAAACAACTATCCATGAAATGTATGTATGTAGGTAAGCATTTGCGTTGATGGAAAGAAAGTTTCATATTTTTTGAAAACCTCCTCATTGTTCAGTTCAAGATCTCAGTGACCTCTATACCTTGTCACCTAAAGGAGAAGGTCAGAGGGAGGAAATTCGACAACCTTGCTGAACAGGTATTAAGTTGATATATACCTTGTTTATTCGAAGCATTCTCCGAGATCGTATCGACTTAAAACACTTTGTTTGTTTCTATTTATATTTTTGACTTTAAACCGTTCCCCTGGAAACCGTATTGTAAGTTTAACAGCTGATTTGAATTTTACATCGATAAATATAGTCGTTTATATGCTCCTTCTAACCGAAGCGAAAAATAAAGTACCAATTTCAAAGTAAGGGTGAGAAAATTCACTAAAACATTTGAAGGCGTATTCAAAATCAGTTTATACATGCGTTTCGAAGTGATGTGTATTCGTATTATGCTCCCGTATAAACGTAGTAATATACATAAATGGCTGTCGAAAGATTTGTTTTTAAACATATCATATTTTTTGAAGAGAAGCGCTGAATTTGTTGCAATACTACAAATTCGAAAGAAAAACGTATTTAATTTAGTGAAATAAATATGTACAATACTTTGACTAAACAAGCGTTCTGTTCTAAAAATTATTATGTTCATATGTATTCTGAGCTTAAATCCTCCATACTTTTTAACTTCCTTTTATGTACTGTTTACTGGTGCGTCTTGATTTTGTGCCCAATCTTACGATTCTCGCGTGATTAAGCATCAAACGGCATTCCACTCATGCCTGTTGTCTTACACAAATAAATGCGCAACCAAGCAGATAAGCAAATAAATTCAAGCTCACGTGGGAAATGCACATAATTTTGAATACAATCAATTACTTTTGTTCTTGTTTTCTTTCTTACAATGTTGACATAATAATGTTTTGCATGGTTTTAGGCCAAAGTTCTACTCTAAAATGCGCAACAACCTTGTGAAGAAGACAATACTCATACGATTTTCTGTCAAAGCCCATCATGTCATCGCATTCCTCGAATTGATTGCTTGTTCATTTCACATTCAATCTGCATGAGTGAAATAGAAACCGAGAATCAGATATGTAAAGGTAAGAATGCACAATACACTCAGCTAGAATGAGTGAAATTAAAGCAAATTTTAATGTACTATATACATATGCTTCATACCCACCATCACCACATGAACATTGCTCTTGCTGCCACAATAAAAAAAATATTCTGTACCCTAAGCCGTTCATCATATTCGATAATCTTAACTGCTTATTTTATTTGGTTTAATGATTTGCTCAGCAGTGGCTTTTTTTTAATTTACCTTTTTCGCTTGATTCACTTCAACAAGACTTGCTTGCTTAATGGAGATGGCTGAAATTGTTTTACCATAGCTTAATATTTTTCTGGATGCGCTTAGATTATGCACCGGAATAACAAACTGCAATTGATAAAAAAAATCTATTAACTTTTTAAAAATTTACAAGCTATTAAAAATCCTAGTAGACTATATATACAGGTGTAACTAATTTTTCGACTTCCTTATGTTTTGTTAATATTGTTAATCGCAATATTTACTATTTAAAAGCCTGCAGAGAGTTGGTTAAAAGACTAAAAATCCCACCCATACATAAAAGAAAGCAAACAATATTTCTCATCTGACGCAATATTTTAATTCTTATTTGCTATCAACGATATTATCAGGTAGTGAAAACATGTTTAGTATTAATTCTTTATAGTAGTTGAAGTTGCCATTGGCTACTTTTCCCGAGAAAACAACTGCGACGATCAGGAGTGCTAACTCTTAGTTTTAAATTCTTATAATTAATTTATTATATGATCAAATAAAACCTTGATTACCAGGTTCTCAAAAGATTTAATGTGTAAACATCGATGCCTTGGTCTTAGCCATGCAAAAATTGGTAAAATTAGAAATTCAAAATTTCATTTCATTCGTATTACGCCGTGACTAGTTAACAACATTTTCCGAATGATTTCAGGAATAGGTCGGGACTATTTCAGGACCATTTCCGGACTAGTTTCGTACTACGTTGTAATGATTCCAAACTACTGTCACTTCAGGCTCTGAAAAAATTGTGAACTTATCCTGAAATTATTTGGAACAAATGTTGCAATGGTACCGCAATGCCCCTTCTGGCAGGTCCATAATGAGCCAAAGGTAGGTATTTCCTGAAATGATCGGAAACTAGTCCTGAAATAGTTATGTATGATAGTCCCAAATTTGTCCGGAAATATTACAATATCCAGACCCGGTATAAACCCGTGCGAGCCCCGAGATAATCCAGAACTTGTTTCTAATTATGAACTAATTTCGAAATTGTTCTTAATCTGTCATGAATTATCCGGAACAAGTCCCAAAATGGTTTACTGGAATGGTAGTTAACAGGCACCGAAACTATTCATGAATGGCACCGACGACTTTAAATGTTATTTTTTTTTCATAACAACTACTTGTGTTTTCATATAACCAACTGATTTATTTAACATTCCGGTGTTAGAGGAAGCAGTTAGAAAAAAATTTTTTGTTTCCAACAGGGTGTTTATATACCCGCATACATATGTACATATATACGAATGTGCAATAGTTGTGTATGCACATAGTCTTCGCTTTTTCATTTATTTTTTACTAACATTTATGAAAGTTTTATAACTGACAACAATAAGTAATTGCCTGTACAATGAAATCTACTTGGTGTTACAATAACTAATGTCTTGTTATTCATTTTTGCGCAACTTTAATAAAATATCAACGCCTCTGACAACCACTCCAACCGAATCCACGTCCCGCCAATTTTTGAAGCAACACATATTTATGACGCTGTCGACATATTTGTCTCATTTATTGTATGCAAAGATACAAACATGAAAAAGTAAATTTGTATTGTAAGCAGCCAATATCGTTGTCGCTGGCTTTGCGCATTCCTAGGTTAGCTGACTTTCCTGTCTACAAATTTCAATATTTAATTTGAAGTTAAATTTGATGTTGTCATTTTTCGTTTTCTTACTACTTTTTAAAACTATTTTATATCATCATTCGATGTGTTTTTTGCCACTGGCTAATGCTGCTGGTTTCTGTTGGCGCAGTTGCTTTCGGCTTTCTTACTTCCTGGCAGCTTGGCTGGTGTCCAGCTTCCACTTCCGCATCGCAGCAAGTTTATGGCCACTTGAAATTTTCTTATAACAATTTGTGTTTCTTTGCATATTATTTTTTTTTAGTTGTTTGCCTTTCTTTCAGTTGTTGAAACATTTACAAATGTTGATATTATATTTGCGAAAACTTATACTTGCGTCACTATTTGCTTTATGTTTTGAGTGGCCACGACTTTGAGGGAATGTGAAGTGGGTAAATGCAATGATGGAGTAGAATAATATGCATACATATATTAGAATGTAACTGAGTTTATTTTTGCTGTAAGAAAGTGTAACTGGAGTAAATAATAACTGAAATTAGAGTTGACAAATTTATTTTTACAAAAATTAAATCATCCCAACTAACCAACAACAATTCCTGTTTATTCAACAGAAATGTTTAGTTCTTTTACCTAAGTTTCACAGTTTCAAAACATACAGGTATAAGAAATTTATATTCGGTCAGTTAGGATCTTAAAGGTGATGAAATCTTGAATTAATAGTTATTGCTAAACCTTGACTGATTTTGTTTACTTCTATTAGCGATTACTTCCATTAGCGAATTTTAAAAATTTTTGTTTCATTAAGCCATAGATATTCAACTCCTTTTTGAAAAACAATTTAATTTTCATTTAATGAAATAAAAATATAATCCTTAAAAAAATAAAAAGTTACAATTTCAACATACATATATGATTCTTTGATATTTTTAAATATAATATTTTATAATTTTATTGAGCTCAAGGCCAGTGTATGGAAGATTTGGCCTTGAGCTCAATAAAATTATAAAATATTAACATTTTACTAGGCCAACAGAAAAATGAACATTTTTAAATATATATATTATTTTATAATATTTACAATATTCTTCATTTATTTCATTTATTATTATTTCAAAATTTTTATTAAAACTAGGGCTACCTTTTAACCCTGGACGTGCTTCGTTCTTTTGATCCTGTCAGCGGGCTTTGTAAGACGAAACGACTAACACTAACTTTGAATTTATGTAAAAAATGAGCAACAGTTGGTATATACGAGTATAATAAACAAAAAGATAAATGAATGCAGTTTTTGGGCTCTTCTGGAGCTCATGTTACACAAAAGTCTTATTTTCTAATTTAACTTAAGTTTTGGAATATACAACACTGTATTTGCTTATCATAGATTTTTTTTTTTTTTTTCAATATAACCAAAAAGTTATTTGTTTATGTCAAATTTGTGTTCACCATAAATACTTTTTTTTGACAGTTTTTACGGTATGACTAAGTCAGTTTTTATAATCACAAAAGCTACAACTTCCGTTCGGGGAAACAAAAAAAATACTCGGATTTTTGGTTGGGCTCTTCAGTTGTCCTTTCGTGGTTTGAAAAACCTCTTTGCACATTGAAGGTCTATGTGGCAAACTGCACATCTCAAATTATTTAAAGCTGCGGCAACATCTCATGGCCACACATACATATCCTCCAATCACAATCACGCCGAACTGGGAACCCGCGGCTGCAGGCTACAGGACTTAATGCATCAATCTCTTTGGCGACACGGATCAGATTTGCTCACGTAACCTCCTGAACAAAGAAACTTTAGATGCATAAATAATGCCGCCGATGATTCCAATTCGTCGTTGTTTTTAGATGTATGTAGGTCATCAGCTTCAGCTCCAGAAACACTGCTTTCTCCATCTTTCTCCATTCTCTGAAGCTCGAAGAAAACTTCAAATTGTTTATTATCGAGAGAGATAGCGCTAAGACTTCATTTTTAAATTACTTTTTAAAAATATGTATGTACGTATGTTGATATATCACACTGTAAAATAAGTACTGATTTTTTTCGCAACAAAATCGGAAAGTCACCCTAAATGCATTGTTAGTCGTTTCGACTACCAAGCCTGCTCAAATAACTTACTTGCAGTTCGGTGAAAGTTTTGAGCGACCACACTCTGCTAGAGCTCGCTTTCGTCTGGTGGTACACGAAAATTGAGAGCAAAATTAAAAACAAGAGAAAAGATAGAGAGCGAAACGCGATTGTTTTTATCGACTAACAAAGTATGACCAGGGTTAAACTAAATCCATTAAAAGTAAAGTTGGAAACTTTTTGCAGAACTCAGTGGTTTTTCAAATTTTTAAAACTTATTATCAATGTTTTTAAATTTTTAATTAGAGTTTTGTAAAGATTCTGGGTAAGTAGTTTCACAGACCGTTGAATGCAAAAAAAGGATACGTCTTAAAACAAAAATCGACTTTAAACTTACTCTTTGTCAGACTAGAATTTAATAGACAGAGTTAAGCGTTAATTAAAGTTATAAAACAGTATTCTAATGCTATTAAAATGATTTTAGTTTTGATTTTAAGAGTAGAACGGCTTACTTTGAAATGTTCAAACGAATCTAATTAGGGTACTAGAAATTTAATTCGAATATTTTGAAATTTCATTATTCTTATCCTTAAAGTAACTCTGAAATTAATGTAAATTTATGAAAAATAATAAAACTCGCCGTAACCAATTTTTATTCTAACTTGCTTAATATTGTGTTAAATATAGAATATATTTTTGCAGCAGTTTTTTTTTTGATATTGTGGTTAAACAAAATTAAATTATTCGTGCTGGTAAAATTGTTTTTTGCTTAAATTAAATTAAAATAAATATCAATAAACTAAACTTCATTGAGCGTATCGAGCGGATTCGATGTTGTAGTCGGGGTGGTCTTTGTTTTCGGTGTAGCTGTTGTTGTTGTTGGGTCTTCCCAACCTTTTACGACCAGGGCATCACCAAATACGGGTTTAAAGAATAAAACAAAACGTGAATAACGGCGGGCTGAGTTCTGAAAAGTATAGTAAAAAATATTAAGTGTATATTTAAATAAAACGGCTTAGCAATCAATTTGGTGCTTTTTGAAGCTTTTCCAACAATAAAAATATATTCAAACTGTAACTTGATATAGCTTTAAGTCGCAATCTCAAAGCTATATACATACATATGTACAAATAAGCTTAAAGCTGCAATACAACCGACGCTCTCTGTCGTAAATGCGTTAGGCAAACAACTACAGCTTTCAGCAAGCAAGCTTTCTGTAACTTAGTTGTTTTTAATGCATTTTTACTCAACCTACCATAATAAGCCGTGAGAAAGATTTTGAAATATTCGTTAAAGTTGCAAATGATTTATTAAAAAGCTCGTCGGGAAAATCCAAAGACACTTGTTTTCTATCGAACTCTGGCACATCATCATATTTGTTGCTGCCAGCTCCAGTGGCACGTGCTGGGCGTATGAGGCGACTATTGAGCAAATGCGAGAATTTCTGGCGCTGAAAATGATGAGGAAACGAAGTCATATCATTTTAAGTATCAAATGAGGTACATATGTACATACATATGTGTGCACATAAGAAAATATAAGCAGAGAACTTATATTTGACAGAGAAGATTTTCACGCGAATATCAGTGTGAATTGTCAAAATCCAAGTGAATGTCTTGCAGAATGCCACCACGCCAGGGCTAACAGGGGAAATAGCGAGAGTGGCAAGTTAACAGAGCTGAGTGAGGTCGAAAGAAATTTAACAGCTTGTATTTTCTCATAAATGTAGAAAAATATACCTATTTTGGGTTGATTTTGACAATTTAATAAAAAGCAGAATAATTATAATACGATTGATAAAATGTATATTCATACTTATGTATGTGCATTTGTGAAATGAATAGCTGAAGCCGCCTCTTTTTTGTTTTATGAATATGGATTTAATTAATGCACAAATGTGAGCATAATCCACCTGTTGTTTTGCCGACGGCATTACGTATTAGGAAACTTATGAATTTCGTTGGATATTGGAAAAATAAAGTCAAATAATAATAAAATTGGTTTTATGAATTAATGAAGAGTCCTCTTTTGTGTAATTTGTGTGTACGTACTTACATACATATGATATGATTAGATTTGCTATGATGGTGGTGCGCAAACGCAAATGCTAAAATGCCGTCGGCGATTTGCATTTGTTGACACATAATTTTTACGCTTTTATCTACATACATAAGTTATTCGCAAATTTTTTGAAATCACTGCAAATCTTGTGTATGCGTACATACATATGTATGTATGTACATATGTATGTAGATTCATAAATGCATGGATATTAATTTAAAACTTTTTCTTCACTCAAACTTTGTTCATAGTTGAGCTAGCTACACATTTTATGTACGTAAATAGTACCCCAATAAATATATATACATACATATGTATGTACATTTATATAAATATGTATGTCCATACCTGTGCATCGATATAAACCCCCATTCAACATAATACAAATCAATATTTTACCCATTATACATATGTATGTATGTATATTCTTATCTATGCATACATATGTATACAAAATGCAGAACTAACTTTGTTCATATGTATGTACATACATATGTATATACATACCTATTTATATAAATACTTTAGCTAAATATATAAAATCAAATGTACTCGTACTTACAAGATCATATAAATCAACCTTGACCTACATCACATGCCAAAATATTAATTCAAGGACATATTTACACATCAACGTGCGCACACTTCTGTCCTCACTTCCCGCAGCAACTGCTACATCAACAGTTACACCGGCGCCATAAATCCTAAACCATTTCATTCATAAATTGCGCGTGCGTAAAACTCATTTCATTCATTAATTGCAGCACAACTTAAAATCTGCCAGCGAAGAACATTTTTCGCGATCTTGCAAAAATTTATAAATTTGAACATTTTCGTCTTCAGCTTTGCCTTGTACAGGGGCGTTGCCTATTTCTGGCCCAGTCCGGCAAATGTGTTGTTGAAAAATAAGTGAAAATACGTATAATAGACATTCCTCAGCTAATACGATATTCTTTTACCAAATTCATGTCTAATTTATGAATATTTAATAATTATGAATGATTATATTGTAAAATACTAATAAAAATATATGAATGCATTCGGTATTATTTCGCAAAATCGGCCTTGCCTAGAGAAATACTCAGCACATCTTCATCACCTCAATACGCGCTGTGTACATTTGTATGAGCTTATATATATATGTAAATATGTAGCCGAATTTTGTCGCATTTGAACAACAGTGTTGGTCATCATTGAATTTGCAAACCTTTTACTGCAATTTGTAGTCGGAGAAGGAAATCTACTTCTTTATGAAAAGTAGTTACAGAAATTCATAATTAATTTTAGCTTTTAATTTATTTTAAAAATGTATCACACTATATCCCACCTTAATAAGTATTAAGCAGCCATATATTATTGATTTTCTCCCAGTTAAACGTCTCCAATTTTTACTTGGACCTACTGCGAAACGAATAGTATTGGCACCCAACTCTAATTTATGGTGGTGGTTTATTGCCTTCGTCACGCAGCAGAATTGTCGGAAATCCGAGCAGAAGCAAACATTTAGAGCTCAAGGGTGGTTTGCGGGCACGTGAACAAATGTACGTTTGTATTTATTGTATGTATGTGCATAAAAATTTGCGTTTGTATTTTTGCTTGCAAGTAAGATGAATTTTAGGCTTCTATTTGTTTGATCAAATATTTTAAACATTAGTGATATGTATTAAATTTAGTTTCGGAAAGCATACTAAATTGTATTACATGTGATAACAAGTAACTAGTAAAATCAACAAATAAATATGCATTTGTTCATATATAAATTCTATTATACAGATTTTGTATGAATCAGAATATGATATGCGCCATTCTATGTACGTACATAAGTACATAAAATAAGAACATATTTACGTTCATTCATATATGTATATATGTATATGCATGTATGTTTGCAGAATATATACTTATGTAATATTTATGATTCTAAAATATGTACATAAGAAACCTGTGAAGATTCAAAATTACTGAATTTATACCAACCAAATTGAATGTTAAAAAGTAAATAAATTGCTCATATGGCCAGATTTACATGTGTACAAAGAACTACTTGCTATGCATTGTACCAAGTTTGAAAAATATTGCTTCATAAATTATTTTTATAAATTTAAGTGAATGAATTTTACCAAAATTTAAATAAATCTCCAGCTCGACCGATAACATAACAAAAATATATTAAAACTCTCGCTTTTTCAATTCTCGCTCTGGCACTGTTAGTTTTTTCGCTCTATCGCTGTCGAATCGTGGTGAGCATTCATAAGAAATATAGTTGGGAGACTCGATAAGAAATTAAGTACCCCTCAAAATCAGAGGAATGTGTGTCGGAATGGACTGGGATAAGGCTTCTCTGTCAATACACGTTCTCTGATATAAGTGATATCAAATAAGGCGAAAATGCTGTTGATTTAGGAAAGTATTTTTATAAACATCATTTATGATGATAGTACTACTAATTTTATTTTTTTAAAACTTGTTGGAAATTAAATTATAACACAATTTGTCTATATTTTATGAAAACTAAATATAAAACTCAGTCGTTTAGACAAACTGAGGATACATACAGCTGTTCTAAACCTTGTTTTTGTGTACAAAATTTGATTGCGCTAAACGAGCGACTTCTAAAAGTTCACTCAAAGATTTGAGGACAAAGTTTCTTTAAGAGACCTTGCACTTAAAATGCAACAATGGAATAATTGATTTAAGAAAATATACATATGTTCATATGTTTTTCATTGTTATTTTATATAGTCAGACGTATTTAAGGTATCGGATCGTTCTGAAGTCAAATTTTTTATTATTATTTTATAGAAGATTTTATTTGAAATATTGAAAAGTTTCAGCTATTGAAGTAGCAGCAGGGATACATTGACGTTAAGATGATAACTCAGCTTCGTCTTGCCTGTTATTTTAGCTCTCTGTCAGAAATTATGGTTCGTATTTTTCGTGCTCCTTTGAAAAAAAATCAACTTTTTTGATTTTGAAACAAAGGATCATAAGAATATATGACTAAAAAGGACTGAGCTGCTGTTCTAATAGATGTGAAGCACGTGAAATTTCAGAAAGGACTCATCTAAAATGTCTTCCATTTCAAATTCCCGTCCATGCCGTAATTACGGAAAATTCGATGTAAGAGTATAATAAGTGAAATTGAACTACATATACTAATATTCGATTTGGTATTTCGCTAGGTCTTCATTGCAGATTTGATTGCGGTGAAAGGTCCGGAAGTGCTAATCCGTAAATAAAATTTTACAGCGGTCGTTAATGATAACTGTGTTGGGATATCAAATAAGGCGATGTAATAATTGTATGGAATAATTCAATTCAAACTGAAAACGGTCATACGAAGATGGGTCGTAAATGAAATTAGAATTTACTTGAAATTACTTACATATTAAAGAGCTGCATGAATGCGTTCGTTTACAGCTCCAAAACATTCCTTTGATATTAGAATATCCGATCTCTTGCACTCTCTTTAAATAACATAACTTAGAATGCTAGAGAATAAAAATGGAATGGAATGAAATGAATGTTTGGTTTTCATAGAGTAACATTCTCAACGTTTGTAACTAAAAGTAGAGTGTTTGAGAATACAGCAAATATGTACATATATGTATGTAGGTATGAATATTATGTACGACACTGGTCGCTGTTACTATACTGTGAATTAAGTACACATTAACATTTGTAAATTTAATAGTAAATGGTTTTTATTTCAGAAAGGTAAGGAATATACAAAAGCTTTATGTATAGTTCATGAGTTAAATTAATTCAATTCTTTAATAGTGAAAACATGAAAAAATTTAAATATTATATTAAATTGAAAACATCAGCCTTTAAACATCTTCTACAGGAAACTAAATTTGGAATCGCTTCATCCACTTCGTTTTTAATTATTCCAAAGATATTCCACACTTTACTCCTTCCGCGTTTTATATCAATTTTATATATTCCATTTTGCAGTTTCCTTTTGACCATGGCATTGTAATTAATGAATGTGTCATCATCAGTTGACTATTATATTTAACAGGATATATTAAAAGTTACATTTAAACTATTAAATATGTATATGTACATGTATAGCAAATAAAACCTACGTGATTTGAGTCCTCCATATTGTGCAAAATTTTCTATCATTTAAATTTCTGCTTAAAAAAATGTATACTGCACATAAAAGGCCTACACAAAAAAGATCACTTTAATCATAGTAACAGTACACCAATATTGCTGCTATTGCGTTTGCATACCCGTAATTACAAAAAAAAAATTTTGCTTGTCATAGAGTACTCTCAAATACTCCTTTATTTGAAGAGTAAAAGAGAAACAGAAGTCAGCGGAAAGAATGAAATGAAATATTCTGTTACAAGATAGGTAGTGAACATTCCATTTGCTTAACATTTTACTCTCACGCATTCTCATTCTCTTTAAATAGTATTTGTAAATATTCTACGTGATTTGAGAGTAAAAAGAATGACTGTTAATGCAACTCCATTTGCGCAGCTCTTTATTACATACATATGTATATACAAATGTATATCAAAATATAAGACTAGGATCGACGCAAATTGAAGATTTCTTAGAATCATATACATACATATATGAATGTAGGAGTCAAATCGATTTATAAATAGCATTTTTCACATTGACTCCGGCGCCACATAACGGGTCTACTTAAAATAAATTTTTTTTTCATTATATCAATAAATACTCCGAATAACAACTAATAAATACACCTTTTACAAATATCTCGATTCGACGTGACTGGCGGATTAATTCATTTTACATATAAGCATTTTTCCCTTCTGCTATCGAGATATAAGCTACACTCTGTTTACAAATTATAGCACAATCACATATTGACACATTTGGACAATTTATTTATCCTCCAATTATTCCCAAATTATTTTTCAATTAAAACATCGTTAATTTTTAAACAAACACCGTTAAATAAATTTTTTAAATTTTGACAAATGTGCAGAAATCATTTATAAAAAATTCATTAAAATTTCGAACTTTTTCAAAAAAAAATTTTTTACAACAAAGTGCAAGTTTTTAGTGGCTGCGAATTACCGATGATTTTTGACAATCTTGTTTTGACGCTCTTTCACAATTCTTTCGATATAAAAAATTATCGCGGAAATCATTTATTAAAATTTTTAGTTGCGGCGTTTTGCCGATGATTTTAGACAATTTTTTTTCTGACGCTCTTCCTCAGTTCCCTCGATATAGAAAATTATTGCGGTTTACTGCGTACTCCAAAAATTCTAAAAAACTCTTTAAAAAGTTTGAAATTTTGTAAATAATTTACGAAATTCTATATATGGTTGTGCTATAATTTGTGAACGAGTAGACACTTAAGATTCAATTATCTATCCCAATGTACAAACTAAAGCTTAAAAAATTTATATCGCCTTTTATATCAATAAAAACACAATTAAAACAAATATATTATTCTGAAAACCAAAACGCTTATCGAATGATTTATTAAATCCTGTACAATATTTACATATGTATATTAATGATATGATTGACAATCGAGTGCAATGGATTACATACATAATACTTAAACTAAAATAACAAAATAAACATAACACAAAGAAATTGAATAGGTAAATAGAACTAAAAAAAATTTAATTTACATGTATTTATTATTTAAGTTTGTGTAGAAAATTATAGAATAAACTTGCATAACTCAATTGCAATTACAAGTATGATATCTTTTCCAAGATTACAGAAATGGAGTTAGTAAAATATTTATATGAAATGCGTTAGTAAATTGAGAAAAACTTTATAGTGGATGCAATTTTCGTTATCTACATATGTATATTTATATTTTTAGAGTCACGAAGTTATGATCTTTCAATATAAGTTTACGCATTTGATTTTAATATGCGTCTTGCTGAATGGTATTAAATTTATTTTATGCAGGAGAGTAAGTATGCGCACGCCTTGTAAATGTATTCGTACGTATGTATTTTGAGAATTTGAGAGTGAGAGTGAGAATCTTTCCATCGTTGCAAGGGGATGCTCGAATATACTCGTATGTATGTATGTGTAGTTAGGTATTAAAATTGCAGCGCGCATTTGCATATTCGTAGAAATGCAAGTATTTACGAAAATCTCTATATGTACATATGTAAGTATGTAGATAAGTATGTAGGCAACGTCACAGCAGCCCCAGGCAGCCTTAGAGCCTAATAGCCAGCTTCATCAGAATCAGGTGCTGGTGTCGTGCCACCACCAGCAGGACCAGCCGCTGATCCTTGCAAGATAGGTCCAGAGAAGCCAAGGAACTTAGAGACAATATTACCCAAGCCAGCATTTGGATTTGTACTGCCATTGCCAGATGAAGAGCCACTAAATGCGGTAAAGGTCGTCAGCACGCCAGTGGTTAGATCGTTGGCGATATTGCCTAAGCTTCGGATTTTAGGCGAAACCACAGCGGTGACGAGAGTTTGGAAATCTTTAATCGGCACTGGTGGCCTAATGTCCCATTGTCTGTTCTTCTCAATATTGGATCGATCCAATTGTTCGATGACGCGTGTCTTCGTATCAAGAAAATTATCGATTTTCTATGGAAATGGAAAGAGGTCAAATTAAAACATATTTACTAGCGTATGTATTTTTGCATATGCAAAACTATCTGAGCGTGAGTTATCACTTACGCCAAAAACGAATCCCAGCACAGCGTTTTTCGCCTCGAATGTAGCATCGGGTAATTTTCTTTTATTTCGGTCGAGCTCTCCACCTGAAGCAGCCTGTAAATTGATATAAGAAGTTTAGCCAAACGCTTGCCATATAAGTGAAGGTAAAAATTGTAAATATCAAATGTGAAGCTGCACTGCATTGAACTCACATGCCTCTTAGTGTGCGTGACTTATTTATTCAAATGTATGTAGTTTTTTGTTTAAAATGCAAATAGATTATTTTTTTTTAATTTGCGAAGCACATACATAGATACAAGCAAATAGTTATTAAATACCCAAGGGTCACTTGTATTATAATGCATTCACATAAATTAAATAAAAAATTTGTGACTGAAAATATCCAATAGCCGTTGCAATTGACCTAGCCAAGTATTAAGCGATTAAGGTCGATGCGCAATTTTGAAATTTTAGCGCAATATTACGTATTGCAGAAATTTTTCGTTAAGTGGTGTCAGTAAATATTCCAAATCACATACATATATTTCTTTTTTATTTAATTGATATTTTCAACTTCGTATGGTATTTATTCAGTTCAAAGTTCCTCTCAATCGAATTAATTGTTTGTAAACAAGCTTGCATTGACTCGTAATCTCTGTTAGATAAGAAGCGACCATAAGCTAACCAAGTAACATATTGTGTATCTAACCAATTTATTGTTGGAATACGCACCTCCAATCCAAGCCAAAAATCCGGTTTCAAGTTCGCAATAAAATCATGAGTTTTGTTTATATGTACCTATGGCTGCATAAATGTATGTTAATTATTTATGTTTGTATGTTTCACTCTGTTTTTAATCTACGCAAATATTTTTTTCTTCAGACCCGATTCATGCCATGCGCGTTCGACTTGACCCACTTAAAGTCCACAAACAAAAGACCATTCGTAAAAAAAGGACAATGTATAAATTAGCTTACAAAAAAAGTAGCAGTTGAAAGACATAACAAAATGTAATGCTGCTAAAAACTGTAAAATTGTCTAAAAGCGTTCGTTTCGTTTGTTTTTGTATAACATAATCAAATTCTCGTAACCAGTTTTGAAATGTTTCAATACTGAATTAAATTTTTTGCTTAAACAACACTCATTTGCATGCATTGAAATGGCATTTGTAATCCTTTTAGTTAGAGTTGAAATTCGGAAATAAGAGATTTTCTGGTTTAATTGAGAATCAATTAGGTTTTTTGAAATTCATTGTTTCTGCTATAATCTCTCACGTTACTGAGAATAAAAGCTATTTACAATGAAGATATGCATGTCTTTATTGTTATTTGTTGTTATTATTAATATCCAAATACATTTATTTCCAGAACAAATGTATGTACATACATACTTACATATATATGAGGCATTCCACACTATTTCAATTGGTCAAAAACTACTTCTTGGCGAATTTTGTTTATCACTTCATAGCCGGCAAAATATTAACTTTTTTTTTTTAATTATTAAGTACTTTTTTATAGACAAATAAACAGAGATTAATAATTTTTTTTAAAGTTTATTTTTGTTAATTAAAAAAAAATCATGTTTGCACGATTTCGAAAATTTTAAAAATTTACAAGGGGTGTCCCCTTATAGGGCCTGAGATATAAATTTATTCGTGAAGCAAGGTCTAAATCAAGTGCTTTCCTGAGCACATGCTCTAAGTTGTAACAAGCAACGAGCAAGCTTGCTTAATACATGCTTGTGCTCAGCGAAAAATATAAATCGTGCAAAAATGATTTTTCAACCAATTGTGTTTTTTAATACAAATGTACTAAAAATTTTACTTGAAACATTTTTTTTTATAAATTTCTGACTCTTAATAATTTTTTTTAAAAACCAATTTATTGCGAGCTATGAAGTGATACACAATAGTTTACGCCGAGACACCTTATATTTTTTAATTTGCATAACTTAAAAAAAAATTATTTCTTATTTAATGAGTTCCTCTACAACATACTCAATTTATACGAAAATTTAAATAGCATGGAATACCTCAGATTCATAATGCTTAGGTACGAAACAAATTAAATTTCCACTTAGTGCGTTAATATTAAACATCTGATTTAATATAGTAAAAATGGGAATTCAAAACTACTCTCATTCAGATAAGTAGATGTTTTAGAGTTCTGTTCAAAAAAAAAAAATGAATAAAAGGATTTCAATAAGGTTTTATCCACAGAATCGAGTACATATGTACATATATGAAGAAATGAGTCTAAAATAGTGACGAGGTAATATGGACAACAGCAGCTTTTATTTCTATGGTATTTTATGTTGCCTTTTTCAGAAATTTAACTGAACGAGCTTGACCTATGTATGTATATAATTGTTGTAAGGAAAAATGTAGAACTAAAGTTTCAACGAATGACCAGCAGTTTTGTAAAATACAAGTCAGTAGTAAAATAAAAGGAAATAACCAAAATTTAATACCCGGTTATTATAATATTTCACATAAAATTAAAACGAATTGCTAGAGAATGGACAAATGATTTGAAATTTAGTAAATGTTAAACTCGACCCGTGTATGTGTCTGTAGTGCAAGGTACCCCATTAAATTTGGAAGGGAATACGCTGTGTCTATTGTTAACAACTTGTAATTGCTTTTAAGTCTTGTTGCGGAGCGCAAATTCGATATTTATGTTTTGATTTCAGTTGATCATTGTAGAGTCTGTCACTGCATATACATACGTAATGGTCATATTAATTGCGGATTTGATCTATAGTTATACATATGTATATGTACATATATTTGAATTATGGTGGCAATTAAACTATAAGAAAAAAAAAACGAAAAGGATCAATAAAATTCATAGCATTAAGTTGGGACTTCAATGTTAAACAGTTTATCAATTCTTTAACGCGTTCTTGAGACAACTCTTTCTCCGAATCAAAGAGAATAAACCGCATAATAACGTTTTATTTTAACTTGAACTTAATCTTTTTCTTTTCATTTCGAGACACTTGAAATTTCCACATTATTATATTATAAATAAATATGCTACTAAGTTGCATATTATACAATTTCTGAAGGGATCTTTTTAAAAACTTCAAAATTCGGGTGAAAAGAACTAATAAAAAACATTATCAAGAAAAACATTTAGACTAACCGATTCACTGGAACCATAAAAATTAAATTTTGATATTAAAGAAAGCCTTAGTTATAAACAGAATTATAATTTTTTTCATAATCAAAGAAAATCTGCATATAATTTCGATTTTTTTAATTACTTAGATATCCGTTCTATTGCATATATTTTCTTATTTGGCTTCATCGAAATTCGAGAGATACTACTACAAATGATTTATACTGAATGATTTTAAACTATTAATGTATGTATGTCTCAAGGTTTTAAAAGAGTTTAAACTCGAACAATTTAAAGCATATTAACGCAACCTCAGGCACGACGCTCCAATATTGAGAATAAAATCCGCTGCCGTGAGTGAGACACTCTTTTCTTCATACATATGTATGTCCATAGGAGTGTATAACTGGCAAAGTTTCAAGGGACCCGATTTGTTGAGCGTACAATAGTGTAGGTGTTTATCGCAGGCTGGCGTTCCACCATAAATATTGCATAATCTTTTTGAAAATGTTTGTGTCATCACTCGTTTTTGTTATACATGTTGATACAAACCACATATGTATGTATATGCATACACAGGTATGGAAGTACATGTGTATGCACATATTTCAACTAAGAGCTTTTATTGCGCTTGTTTTTACTCGAATTACTCTCATAATAACACATTCACTATATAAGCAAAGCAGACGCTTCTTTTTAACTCTTTTTCAAAAGCAGACATATCATCTACGCCTTTCTTCATATTACTTTCTATTATATACTCGTACACATATATGAACATATGTATGTACCGAATCCATATAAATGTATGTACATATGTCTGAGTATAACTCTATACCTTTCGCTTTCATCTTCTTATTTGTTGGCATAGATCGCTTTTGACTGCATTACATTATTGCTGATAGCAATGGGCAACTTCATCACTCTCACACCGAAATAGCTTCACTTCACAATGTGAGCTTTTAAGGTTTTCGTTATTTAACCAGTTCATCAATTGGTGTGAGAAACAAGTTAATTTTTCAATGCTAAGTTACAAATTTAATTCGATGACATTCATGTAGTTTTTTTTTCTACGCTATTTTTTACATACATGCATATGTATGTATGTATATACTATTATTTTTTCGATGTTAGGTATACGCCAAGGTCGTGCGTGCCCATTTCATTTCCATTTGTTGTTATGTTTATGATTTTTTACTTTTCGATTTTTTTTTGGTGAGGCTTATTGTGTTTGTTGTTACAGTTTATTCTATTTAGCCAATAAATGTTAATGACTTTTATGATTGATTTCGTGCGTGATTCAATGATCGTCTTATATGCATGTGGAATACTCCTATTTATTTGTATGGTTTAGTTATAAGTTTAGCTTCTACGAAATACTCAAGCTATGATGAAATGTACATGACTTAAAATTTTCTTATTGAGACATTTCAAATGAATGTCAAGGTCGACATCTGCGATTTTCTTCAAAATTGTTATAATTGCAATACTTAGTGTTTAGAATGGTGTGATAAATTAATTTTTTCAAAAAAAGTTATTTAACATAAATTCTTTGAAAATTATAAAATTTTATGAAAAAAAATTTGTAAAAATTAAATTATTTATTTAATTTATTAATTATTTTTTAAGTTTTAAACTATGACGGTGATCTCCGATTTTCTTTACAAAAAAATACATATAATCTGTACAGTTTCCTTAAAATGCATGACAAATTTAAAGTATATGTTTTTTTTTGTTTTCGAGAAAAAAAATTTTAACATTTTGTAACGGGTTTCTCTCTACGCTACACTCAAAGCACGTTCCTCATACAAAGACTTATACGCTTTATAACATATTAAAATTACAATATCATTATAAAGCGATGTTTCTCACTCTTTTTATTCATATTAAAATTTTTTTGGTTTAATTAATTGCGTTCGCATTATTTCATTAAGTTTTACTTTAGGAAATGTTCTAAAAAAAATTACATAAATTAGAAAAGCTTAAGGTATTAACTTATAAAGGTGATTCTGGATTTTTTATTAATGTTGAAGGAATACGTAGTCAATACATTAAGAAGTTACAATCATCGAGCATCGCCGATTTCAAAACTGACACGCTGCTACCTCCACAGCATAAATTTTACCACATTCATTTAAAGCTTTGGATATTTGCAACCCCGATGCTTTTCCCAATATTTGTTAAGTACTTAGAATCAAAGCTGTTTTGCCTGTTACAATAACCGTAAATGAACGAACGTTGTTAATTTTGGGTCGCCTAAAAAGTTATTTTTGAGATGTTAATGTTGACTCAGTATTTTTATCTGCACCTTGGCAAATTACATTATTGAAAGTATAATAATTTAGTAATTAACGCATCGGTCAATTTATTTTTCTAAATAAAATAATGAAATTTTTAGTTGTTTCGAATGTTCTTACAAAAAAAAATCCTGCGGCCGGCACTGCTATGAATCACTTTTTGTTTTTTGTTTTTTTTGGAATCAAGCACGAAACAACGCGTGCAAAAAAACAGCACTCAGACTACATGCCGTCCATTGTACTGTTTTCATGTTCCTTTTAATCCGTTTTAAATCTGCAGCTCAGTTCTTGCAAAGGTGGGGCAGAAGCATAAAAAGTGTTCTGCCGTCTCTTCCTCTTCCTCTTCAGAACAGGATGGGCATATGGAGTTGTCATGTACGCCTATCATTGTCAGGTGTCTATGCCACGTGAAGTGACCGGTCAGCAGTCCAACAAGTTGCCTGCAGTCCCGCCTGTTAAGCGAGAGCAAGTGTTTTGATAGTCCTTCTGAGATTCATTCAGTTTCTGATGGTGGCATCGATGGCCGAAAGTGGGAGTGCTATAGCTGGCTGCGGGCCAAGGAACACCTGATCCGAGCCAATTCTGGCCAACTGGTCACTGGTACTCCGGAGTGACCAGGCACCTCGAGTAAAGCAAGTTCATTATGTTTACCAACATAGTTTAGTCGAGACTTGCATTGCCGAACTAGTTTGGAAGTAGTTAGAGGGCTGGCCAATGCCTTGAGTGCAGCTTGGCTGTCACTGCAGATACGTATACTCTTCCCCCTCCACCTAGTTTCCACCACGTAGTCCATGGCCTTGAGAATTGCAAATACCTCGGTCTGGAAGACCGAGGCATGTTCCCCAAGAGAAAGGTGAAGCTTATCCTCATTATCTTCTATAAAAACTCCAGATCCTGACCCAGAGTCAGTTTTGGGTATTATAACTTTGTTCGCATAACGGTTGTTTGTAACAGCAAAAAATAATCGAGATATGTAGATATAGACATATTTACTAAAGTGATCAGAATCAAAAGAGAAATCGATTTAGCCCTGACTGTCTGTTTGTCCGTCCGCCTGTCCGTGGTTACATTAACTTGAGTAAATATTTATATATCTCAATGAAATTTGGTACTTAGATTGCTCTTTGGACAGGGTAGGTTGGTCAAGATCGGTCAATAACCACGCCCACCTCCCATATAACTGTATCTATTACAGCAAATTGAGTGAAATTTGGTATTTGAAGCGATTTTGAACTAAGAAATTTGGTGTTTATGAAATTTTAAAAAATAGGCGTTGCCACGCCCACTTATGAAAAATGTTCGGTATCTCAATAACAGTTTTAAATATCGTCACAAAATTTGGTGAACATATTTTCCTTGACATCGCAATTATTATCGTAGAAAATTTTTAAAATCGGATCATAACCATGCCTCCCTCCCATATAACGGAAGTTTTGGAAAATGCAAAAACTTCATTTTTCGGTATCTATTAAAACAAATTGGGTGAAATTCGGTATTTGGAGTAATTGAGTAAATAAATCATGAGCACCGACCATACAAAAATATAACGCGAAGGTATATAAATATCGGTTTCTCCCGAATTTAGCTTTTCTTACTTGTTTTATATTTCATTTAATTATTTGTACAAAAAAATAATTTATAGGCATATCTTAGACATCTTATACAGTTTCAAAATATTCTGAAAAATTAGAATAACCTTAAACTTTCATATCACAATATATGTATGTATATGCTTTTTTGTTATATGTATATATACATGAAAATGTAGTTAGTTAACGAGTGATTTTTTTACACGTGTGATTTTCAATGAGGAAATACTTTTTTCGGAGGTGGTCTTTTTGACACCTGTTACTTGATTTATACTCAGTTTGGTTTGCCATTTCAAGAGAAATGGAAGAGAATATTAAGCGCGTTATTGCTGACATACGGCCCCAACTGCTGCAAAAAGTGGTCGAAAATTGGGCCTCTCGGCTGGAATCCAGCCGCGGCGGTAACTTGCCCGAAATCATTTTTAAAACATAATGGCAAACACTTATATTTATAATAAAACAAAATTCTTGGCCATATCATTAAATTGTATGCGTCCTTAAAAACCACATGTCTAAAAAAACACGATTTATATTTGTGTTATGGCATAATTATTATTCTTCTCAAATTTACGGTTCATATTTTGATGTGTCATTACAAAAGAGAAGATATCCAATCGCAAAACTAAATTCAACGATTTGCAAGTGCCTGAGCATAAATAAATATTACGAAAAATTTAAATAATATTGGAACGATTTTGTGTTGTCTCTTATCAAAATTGTTTTGGAGACAAAGCGGTTTCAACGCAGTGCTTCCTTAAGTTTTAAGTATTATAATTATCGAATAAAAAATCGGTCTTCCAAAATCGATGTTTTATTTTTTATTTTTTAATTCAAGATAAAATAAGCTTTGCAAGGACAGAAGTATTCGCTTGAAGGAGTTTTGCTTATAAATTTTTCATTGTTACCATAACTACTACATCTAATCTTATTATTTAGCCATTGGGCAGGTCGTATTTTCTCAAACTTCCTACTTTCGTACGATTGATTCCACAGTCAGATGATTAAAATGGCCAATATTTGATAATTATGTTGAAATGTTGAATAAATGAACAATTACCTTTTTAATCAAACAATATCAAATTTAGCACAAAAGTGAAAGAAATTAAATTACTATAAAGAAATAAATCGGTACAGAAACTAACAACAGCGTCAAACGCTGTTACAATGCAAATTAAATATTTTTGCTTCCTGCAGTGCAAATAAATACAAAGCATTGTGTATATGAATTGGCATAGACATACATATTTACGAGTACATAATATGCATACATAAGCATTGAATAACAAAATTAACATTTCCTTCTTTTACCGTGGCCAAAATGCAAACTAACTCAGACCATTTAGCCAAATAACCCCTGCAAAGCAGCTTAAAAAGAAAAATTATCCGAAAGCAAGCCACCGAAAAACAAGTTTAAACTTCAGGACCAGTTACAACAATATTGCCGCCGTTGGTGCATTGCGAATTACTTAAGATATCGTTTTTTTTTGCTCTTCTTGTGTATTTGTGTGTATATATATTAGAGAGGTCGTTGAAAAAACACAGGGGATGTCTCAAGAAGATCTAAACTAATGCAAGAGTACACAAAATATGAAGAACAGAAGCAATTCCTTATTCAAACTTATTCAAATCTAAGATGATTATAAAGTAGAAGAAAAAGCTTTAAGATATTAAAACTACATTTGTACTAATTTGGTTTTAAAATAAAAATATCAATTTGAAAATCTTTCATTTCTTTTTATATAAACCAAATCAACACGGAAAAATTTAGAATTTAAATTTTTATCTATTGTTATTTTGATTAACTATTATCTTTTATTGGTTTGGGTTCTATTATTGTTTAAATTTGGAATAAAATTGTATTTTTAATCAAAAATTCCCAGAGAAAAATAAACATTTCAAAAACTTAATAAAACTCTAAACACGTGTTCTTTTTAATAAAAAAAAACCCAATGTTTTTTCATCAAAACGAAGCTTTTTAGGCGACGTCGCAAATTATTTTATTTTTACCGACCACCGTAATATATGTATATATGTGTATATTTAAGTATATAATTTACTTGATTGGATTTATTGATTGGATTCAAACCGCTGCTGATCGCATCCGCACTCTCTGCTTCCAGTGACAACAGGTCATCTGGTTGACGTTTGACACGAATGGCAGGCACCGCCAGACACAGCTGACAAAAGCCAAGCGCAAGGAGAACACTTAGGCTATATCGCAGTGAATGCATGTTTTGTTGATTTTGGTTTTTTGTTTGTTGGCTAGTTCGGGTTGATGGTTTAACTCTTGTTCAAAACGTGGATATGAGCAAAAAACAAATGAAGAATTAGAGCCAGTCTGGAAAAAAATTCGAGAAACGTGAGCATAACGTAAATCGGTATAATTTAAATTCATTGGGCTTTCATATTTAAGAGTTATTTATGCACAATTAAAAAATTGTATAATTTGAAGTCTACGTTCTATTAATGCAAAATGTTTTTTTATGCAATTTACACCAAAACAGGTGCACTTTTGTACAGTTTTGTAAATCTGCTGGCTGTTGCGTTGGAGTCGTGGGTTCGACTACCGCGGAAGCCAAGAAGAAAGAAGTCTTATGAGAAAATGTGGCGATTTCCGAAAAAATTTAAGAAAAAAAATATACGAGTACATACTTGCGTATGAATATTATCAATTACTTGTTGAATCACTTAATCACCATGTCCGGTATTAATATGTACGAGTATAGCATAACATATAACATATAACGAATAAGCAAAATTTATTTTTATATGGAAGAAAGCCGCAACACCATTGACAAAAGAATTCAAAAAAAAATACAACGGTAATCCCTAGCTATGTAAAACTCTCACATTATTTTACTTTATTTCTGAGAAAGAAGTTTGAAAGTAAGTACATATGTATGTATGTACATTTGTATATTTTTTTAATTTACACCAAAAATCCCCGAATGTATGAGTTTATAAGCTTTTTCTTAAATCAAACTTTCCTTTACATACATTTGTAGTTCGTGAAATAATTAAATTTTTAATAATGCCACACTCACTATCTACCCCTCGACTGCAAAACTACTAACATAAAATGATTTCTTTTCACCAAGTAATCGAATAAAGTCAAGTCAAAAAAAAAAACGAAAATAACAACATGCATACATACTTACATACACATGTACATATGTATCTACACACGGTTTTTTGTAACTTTATATATTCCACCATAAAACTTACACTTCCAAAAATGGGAAGTAATATAACTCTTCGCTTTTTTAAGTACTATCGTAATAATTTGCAAAAAAAATACTAAAGCAAACAGTACTGAATTCGTACCACAAAATCAAAACACAATCAAATCCTCAGTAGCGATATAACAGGACGTACACGATATAAGCGCGTTAACTAACTTTAAGCAAATGACTGCAGACGAAAGCAACTTCGGTGATTTAGCAGTGCCCAAAATTCGCTTACAATAGCCCCCAAACAAAAATCAACAACAACAGCAGCTCAGACGTTGAAGGCGATGCAGCAAAACTTGATACGTTTAATACATACTTACATATTATGGTGTCTGTGTGTCGCCGATCGCTTACATTGGTAGTTGGTGTTAGTCATGTTTTCAGTTAATGGTGGCTGCCAGTAGCTGGCGCGCTTCGCTGCATGGCGTGCAAGAGGAACGAAGGTGTCAAGAGCTTTGCTTAACTTGTACATTTGTAGTATGTTTGTTGGTTAAGAGTAAGTTGGAGAAGTAAGTCTCACTCACAAGTCGGTTTGTATGGCTGAATTAGGTGGAATATGTGCGCCGTCGCTGCACAAATTGCACGGTCAGCCAAAGAGCGACACAATGCAGTATGAAAGAGTAGTGGTTACGGTTTATATTATTTGTGGACCGCATGCGCGGCAACAACACTTATTAAAGGGGGCAGACATGACACTAGCATCAACAGTTGTCGGGTAAAGAGCGTAGTGAAATAACTCTTGAGCGTCATTGATTATTAAACTCACTCATTGGTAAAATCAATCAAGAGGAAATCGATCCATTTATTTATTGATCGCTTTTCTATTAAATATTTTGATTGTGATATTGCAGCAACTGTTGCTAAACTAAAATAATCTCTTTCATTATTTGTTTACTTTTTTCACTCATTTGGGTTTCTTTACCTTTAACATTCCCATCAAGACCTAAATATGTTATACTACTGATTTCTATTTAATTTATTAAATATTAGCAAAAATAAAACGATAATTTTGGCCTAAAAATGTTAATAGTTTAATATAATAATTTGGCACTTACACTACTAACTCTACTCTACTAACAAAGAGTTTAGCCGAGCTTCTTTTACCATTTGTGTTGTGCGTCCTGATGCCGTTGTTCGGCAAAATCAGACAAAAAATTTAGCAAGCCTTATACAGTGTGTATCACAATTATAACGTCCCCTCAATTCAATGGCAAAATATGATAATTTATTTATATTCTATTTAAATTCCACTATTTTTTAATTAAAACCCAGTGAGTTCTTTAAGAAAAACCAAGTTAAGTTTTTAAACTTTCTAGAAAATTAAGAAATTTTTTAAATTTTTTTTAAAAGTACACGTCTTATCATAAGAAATTTCAAAATTTATTTATTTATAATTTTTATTTTTATTATATTTATTATTATTAAAAAACTTTTAAGTATGTTTGAAATTTACAGGAAATTTTGTTGAACTGTTTTTTTTAATTTCGAGGGTTGACCGCTATTAGAAAAAACATTTTCTATGATTTAGATTTTGTTTGCCCTGACTGAGATTCGAACCTCGGACTCACCGGTATATCGAGTTATAGCACGCACTGCTACCAACTCGCTACAGCGGCCACTTAGTTTTAAACTTTGGTTTAAAAGGTTTTCTTTTAATTTTTTAAAATTATAAAGATCGTTTCAGAAGGGAAACATTTACTTTCCTTCAGTAGTCGAAAGTCAGTAGCGAGCTGCCATGCTAGCCCAGCGGCTAGTGGTATCCTGCTGGTCTCCATACATAGTAGGGGTATAAGTAACGGTACACTTGTGATACAAGTGTACAAGTGTATACTTTATAGACCGGAAAATTACCTTTTTTTATAATTTTTGTCAAAACAAGGCTATTGATTATTTTTGAACGCGACTTTTGCAAGTTATACTAAGGAATATAATCAATAAATTTTCGGTTTTACTTTGTCAAAAAGTTTATTCAAATCATAATATTGACGCTTCAAAGTTGCAAAAATACCTTGCTTCGTTGTTGCCACGATTTTTTTCGTTTAAATCATCTGAAACAGAAAATAGTAGATAAAGTTAAAATTGACAATTTTAAACAACGTTAAATGACGATATACGATTTTTACCATGTTTTCGAGTGTATATTGTATACGAAAAAATATTTAAACAAATGCGTATTACATAATTCTGACTCCGGCATGAAATATGAGATTGCTGATTAAACTGTTAAAATTTCAACGCAGTCGAACTAGTATTTTTCTAGTTATCGTGGCGACCGTTTTGAAAATAATGGTTCTGAGAAAAACGCGTTGAAATGTTCATGAAAACAACACCGGCACCGTACATAATTCAATTTATGGCTTTGTATCTCGAAAAGTATTTTTTTTTTTTTTTTTTTTATTTCGGTTTTATAGTAATCTACATAGGTATACAAGGTTACTTACAGACTACTTAAAGTTAGATGATTATAATATCACTTCATTTAACATTGATTTGAAAACGGACTTAGATAAAGAAAAATCTATGTTTAACGTCATTGGCAGATTATTGAATTCATTCAGAGCTCTAAAAATGGGAGCGTTGGAAGCATAGAGAGTTCGGACTCGCTCTGTGTAAAAAATATCACTATTACGAAGGCTCCTTTTAGGGACGTGAAAACAAATGCGCTCGAGTAGGTAGGGTGAGACAATCAAACCGGTAATAGTGTCAAAGACAAAAGTGAGCGAAAGGATGGTTCTATTTTATATTTTATTTTCTAGAGATTTGAGGTTGATTAGCGCACAACTCGTACTATAAGGTCGAATTGGGTCGGTAAAATTCAAAGATCGAAGAGCAAAGCGGATAAAAGTGTTTTGAACCCGTTCAATCCTATTAATATTACATACATGATAAGGTCTTCAAACAAAAGAAGCATATTCCAGCTTTGAACGTACGAGTCACGTACACAAAAGCTTAAGGGTATAGGGATCAGTAAAATCGGATCCAAATCGACGGATGAAAGCTAACACTGAATACGACTTGGCAATTGTGTTATTGAGATAACTATTAAATGAAAATTTTGAGTCAAAAACCAGTTTCTCTTGAAGTGTGGATAATCGTGTACCGTCAATATGGTAAGACGTGGGAATAAGGCAGCGCGACTTGAAGACGGACAAATGAAAACATTTTTTTATACTACACCAATCTGAGACATTATCCAAGTCTGATTGGATCTTTGCGGAGTCAGAAGAATTTGAAATAGTGGAGAAAATCTTCAAGTCATCAGCATATAAAAGAAAATTAGAGTTTGTAAAACAGGTCGAAATGTCATTGATAAAAATTACAAATAGCAAGGGGCCTAGTATGCTGCCTTGTGGTACACCAGACGACGCTAAGAAAGATTTGGAATGCACATTGTCAACTACAACTACACAGTTGCGATGATAAAGGTAGGATTTTATCCAAGATAAAAATATTGAATGAAATCCAAAACTAGATAATTTTAAAATCAAAAGTGAATGACTGACTTTGACAAATGCTTTCGAAAAGTCAGTATACACAGTGTCAACTTGAAGGCGGTCACTGAAAGCCGACAAACGATATTCAGAAAATATTGCTAAATTAAACGCTTAACTGAAAAGTACATCTTCTGTTTTACTATGTTTTCAAATAACTTTGACACAGTGTCAACTTGAAGGCGGTCACTGAAAGCCGACAAACAATATTCAGAAAATATTGCTAAATTAAACGCTTAACTGAAAAGTACATCTTCTGTTTTACTATGTTTTCAAATAACTTTGACACGGCTGACAACTTGGCAATGGGTCTATAATTGGCAACGTTATTTTTGTTCCCAATTTTGAAAATAGGCTTAATAAAAGTTACTTTCCAAGCATCTATAAATTCTCCATTTTCAAGTGATTTATTGAAAATTAATAAAAGAGGGTTCGCTAACGCCAAACAATTCTTAAGGAGGTAAGATGATATTCCGTCAACATCCGTTTGCAAAGACATTTTAATGCGCATAATGCCGTCAACTACATCGTCAAGAGATAGGGTAAGCTCCCAAAAACTAACTGGAGAATCCACGGTTGGAAAAGAACCTCTAGAAGTTTCCATCTAACATAGATGAGATCTAGATCTCTGTATAACTTATTAGTTAAAACATTTATCTGGGAAAGATTAACACTTAAGAAGTTGTCTACGAGGTACGACTCTGTAAAACTATTTACATGTTTCGGGAACAAAATAAGACTAGTATCTAAGTAGGTCCGGTCCATTCAATATTCCGTAAATTAAAATCTTTAAATCTAAAGTAGAATACTCCCTTAAAAAACAATTCATCTTTAAATTAATAAAATGTTATTAATAATACAAGCGGTAGAGAGTTATTAGAGATAGAGACAAAAACTTTGGTAAAAGTACGTATTAAAGAAGACATATCTGTGTGCTTTAACACAGGACTTAGGCGGTTATCGCTTGTGATCACAGATATATTAGTAAAAATAATGTATTAAACTTAATTCGCAAGGAGACATATAGCGGTCACCCGTCTTTTTGAAAGTCTTATTTTACCTTACTAACCAAGTAGATCGTTATCGAGTTACAAAATTCCAAAGTTGGAAAAAAATTGTACATGTTACTTTAAAGGGAAATAGATAATTACGAATGGCCATCTCTAAATATTAATATTAAGAGCACATAATTTTACTAGGTCCAGTGCTAAGGATACTCAGACGATTTTTCAATGTTCTTTTAACAAAAAAAAGTCGGTTTTTTGAGACACCCTAATGTGTGTACATATGTTTGTAATGTTCACAGGAGAGCGATTTTCAACAAACGCCGACGTATCAACTGGTAGCGATGGAATGTAATAACACTAATAAGCCGAATCCTTTCGATCCTGAATAGGATAATGAGATTAACTTATGCAATAATAATATTGTCACCGGTACAAAGTTTAAATTATATATGTCCGTTTAAAGTAGGTCAAAATCAAGTCCAGAGGAGTCGGTTTCAAACATACATACTTATATACAGGTGAGGCTAATAAACGCATGTTAAAAATATTATTCTTGTATGTATGTATTTCGCGCTTTCATTTCTTATTTCTTAATAGCACGCCAGCTTCTGTTTTTCGCTAGCTCGCACCAAGCCTTTTCCCACTTGCAGAGGAGGCCTTCCAACGCAGGGGAGACCATCCTTTTCATCTGTCACCAACAGCAGATGTCGCATCAAAAACCTTGAGAGGTGGAGCGCTTTTATCCATTCGCATGACATGACCTAGCCAGTGGAGCCGCTGGTTCTAAATTTGCTGCACTATGTACATATATACATACACACATATGTACATATATGTTTGAAAAAGCTTTCTCTCGAAATATTCACTTTTATTATTATTATAGACTGATCGTCGGAATGTACATATCTATGTATGTATGTGGAAATATGAAAATTAAGTGTGAAGACCTCTATAATTTCTTACAAAAACTGTCACAGAAGTGATAGAGTTGCCTACTACAGGTATGGTTCATTAAAAGCAACATTTCGAAACTACTGTGAAAATCACACTGTGCATAAGATTACATGCATATGTATGTATGCTTACTTTCTTAATTGGCACGCCAGTCCCTATCTCGTGCTAACTGGCGACAATTGGAAATCCTAAGTAGAACCAAGTATTTCTTCATTTGGTCTTTGCAACGCAGAGGGGTTTTTCCTTTTCCTCTGCTACCACCCGCGGGTACCGCGTCAAAAACCTTCATCCATTCGAACGACGTGACCTAGCCAGCGGAGACGCTGGTTCTTAATCCATTGCAAAATGTATACGTCCTTGTACATTTCGTACAGCTCATCGTTCCATCGTACGCGATATTCGGCATCGCAAAGACGCAAAGATCCATAAATCTTTCGAAGAATCTTTCTCTCGAACACTCCAAGAGCCCTCTCATCTGATATTGTCATCGTCCATGCTTCTGCGTCATACAATAGGAGGGGCATGATGACAGACTTATAGAGTATATTTTTTGTCCGTCGAGAGAGGACTTTACTGCTCAATTGCCTACTCAGTCCGAAGTTGCACTTGTTGGCAAGAGAGATTCTGCGTTGGATTTCAAGGCTGACGCTGTTATTGATGTTTGATCCCAGTCGTGAATGTGTCGACTGTCTATTTGATGACAGGATATACTTCGTCTTGCTCTCGTTCACCTCCAGGCCCATTTGATTATTGGTTGTTAAGACCGATGATGTCAATGTCATCGACGTACGCCAGCAATTGCACACTCTTATAAAAGATGGTACCTGACCGGTTTAGTTCTGCGGCTCGAATTATCTTCTCCAGAATCAGGTTAAAGAAATCGCACGACAAAGAGTCACCCTGTCTGAAACCTCGCTTGGTATCAATCGGCTCGGAGAGGTTCTTCCCAATCCTGACAGAGCTAGTGGTATTGCTCAACGTCATTTTATATAGCCGTATAAGTTTTGTCGGGATACCAAATTCAGACATTGCGGCATATAGGAATCGTCTTCTCGTGCTGTCGAAGGCGGCTTTGAAGTCGACAAAAATATGTTGTGTGTCATTTCTTCTTTCTCGGGTCTTTTCCAAGATCTGGCGTATTGTGAATATCTGGTCGATGGTAGATTTACCAGGTCTAAAGCCACACGGACAATACACTTGACAGAACCTTATACGCGATGTTAAGAAGACAAATCCCGCGATAATTGGCGCAAACTGCAGGATCACCCTTTTTGTGGATTGGGCACAGCTCACCTCCGCCGTACTTGAATAACTCAGCTGGTAACCCTTCGGACCCGGGGGCTTTGTTGTTCTTCAGCCGAGCTATCTCTCTCCGAATTTCTTCATAGTCCGGTGATGGTACATCACGTCCATTATCATTGATTGGGGATTCGTGATTATTCTCTTCTCCAACGTTGTTGCAGCTGCTTCCATTAAGCAGTGTGAAGAAGTGCTCCCTCCATAATTTAAGTATGCTGTGGACATCAGCCACCAGATCGCCGTTGTAATTCTTACAGGAACTCGCCCCGGTTTTGAAACCTTCTGTTAGCCGCCGTACTTTCAGAGAAATTTTTCGGGCGCTTTTTCTGTCGGCCAGCATCTCAAGCTCTTCACACTCACGCATTTCGGCTTCTCTCTTTTTCTCACGGTAACGCTCCCGCACAGCTCGCGTTGTGTCCGATCGCAGTGTAGCCCTGTAGGAAGCGTGTTTACGATCCGTAGCGGCGCGACACTCCTCGTATACCAGTTGTTCTTTCGGGCTCGCTGAAAGCTGTTGCGATTGCAGCTTTCCGATGTCGAGCGTTCCTTGTGTCCATTTGCGCTTTTTTCTGCACAGAGGCGTGTGCGGATCTTAGCTGCCACAAGAAACCACCAGAAAATGATCCGTGTCGATGTTGGCTCCTCGGATCGTGTGCACATTTAGAACACTGGAAGCATGCCTTCCGTCTATCACAACATGGTCAATTTGGTTTCGTGTCTTTCCAGCCACGTAGAATGGTGAATCTTCTTATGCTGGAACCTGGCACCACATACTACCATATTTCGGGCCCCGGCGAAGTCGACAAGTCTCAATGCGTTATCGGACGTGGAGACTGAATTTTCCGAATGTGGAACCAAAGATGCACTCTTTGCCCACCTTGGCATTGAAATCGCCAAGCACGAATTTTATTCGGGTGCACCGCTCATATGTGCAGCCAAGCAGATCGTGGCGAGACGTTCGTCCAACGGAGTGAACGACAGTACTTTACGGCGATGTCGCTCTCCCACCACAAATTCGACACCGAATTTGCGCTCCTTTACATGCCAGCTGTAGTAGATGTCGCAAGGGCCTATCGCTTTTTTCCCTTGCCCCGTCCATCGCATCTCTTGGATGGCGTTGATGTCAGCTTTTGCTCTGCTGAGGACATCAACCAGCCGGGCAGGGGCATCTTCCCAATTAAGGATCCGGACATTCCAGGTTCGTCATCAAAAAAGGGGGTCTCATCCGTGGCTTTGTCTTTATTTTTATTGGAGGTATGGTTTTACGTGACGGGTTCCAAGCTTTGAGCACAACCCATTGCTGGGGGTGAACATTTTGAACTCGTTTATATAGCGAGCCGCTTGCTCCAAGACAGACGCCCGCTTGCAGCCGCACCTCCTGGTGAACAGACGCTGCGGACTTTAGTGGATCCTTAAACCGAATATGACGGAGTGGCTCCACTGTAAACGTCTCTATTAGCCTTGACGTAAGAGTACGGAGTACAGCCGTGCAACTGTAACCGCATACCTAGAAGTACCACTGTACCCCATTGCACCACATATGCACCTAATATTATAATTTAAAATTAAAATAATTTCGATACTCCCCCAAAAACAAAATCATATACATGCAGAACAACTGGGAGTAATTTACATCAAATTTTACACACATATATACATATACTGAAGTGCATTTTGAGATGCAATTAATGTTATTGTCATTATTTGTTATTATTTCTATGGCTAAACAATTTTAAAAATTAAATTAATCAACAGGAAATGAAAAAGAGCAAATTTCGCATCCAATTATTGCAAAAAGCAAAAACTAGTTTCATAGGATACATAAAAACAATTATGAATAGCACACTGCGTTATTCGCAAATTTAAAACACATACTAACCCTGACATCAATACAGGGGTTACAATTAAGCAGTAACATAAATACAAAGTTCAAACCTAGATTTTAATAACTAGATTTATGTTACGTACGTATATGTTAAAAGTGACATACAATACTATTTTAATGAAACGAATAACGCCTTTTAACATTTATCGAAAAATGGCATCTAAACAAAATGCAAAACATATTGAAAAAAAATATTCAAACCTTTGGCAAACAAAACTTTAATATAAATTGAAATAGCGCCAGGGTTTATTGTCGAAAATAACATGTTAGTACAGGTACACATTTCATAACATTTCCAAGAAGAACATAAAACAAGAATTATTATATTTGATTGTGACAATCAGTGTTAATTTTTCCACTGACATTGATTGCAAGTTTTTCGACTAGCTTATCTACATATTTACCTTTGAACAGATTACGAGTATATGTTAAAGAAAACCAGACTGGCGACAAGTAAAACTGCCACATATTAACAAGAAAAAATATACATATATATTAAAAATCTGAGCAGACATTGTTCGAAGTAGTAGTCGCAGTGAATGCTTAATTAAAAAAATAACTTGCTACACGCATTTAGGTAAATATAAATACCATATAACTTAGTACAATCAAAGCTAAGTTGTATATTGCATTTATTGCGCAATTACTATATTTTACACAGAACTCCAACAACGTGAACCTTTGTTGACATTTCATAATAAATAAAATAACACATGCAGATTAGGATAATCCATAAAATTTTGGTAAAAAATTTAAGTCGGAATTTGTTGCCGCTAACGTCTAGGCTTATTCTTAAAATTATCCCTTCTTTATTTTAATTGTTTTTGAGCTTTAAGGCCGATTGGTTTTTGGCTATTTAGGAGATCATTACATGTGCTCATCAGATTTCTTTCTTCAATGTATATTGGACCGACTTTCCGTTGGTGTTGGTTGTGCTGTATTTATTGCATTCCCTGATTTCCAGGTACATATCAGATTTATTATTGCGAAATGTTTGCATTAAAATTTCGTCCGTTTCTTTCTTCAAGGCTTCCGTGGGAGTCGAACTGACGGCACAAAATAAATTGAGGTGTTGAATTAAACTTGGAGCTAGTACTATTCTCGAGGTGGTACAAGTTACATCCTTAACATCCCTTAAGCTCGACGGTTTAGGCGTGAGATTCAAAAGCAATGCCAAATATCTGGGAGTAATTCGAGAGAGTAAATTGTTCTCGAATGAAAACGCAAGGGAACGGATTAAAAAAGTCAGCGCCAAATTGTTATTATTATTATGTACTACAAGTAAATATAAGTTTGTATATACCATTTATATAAGCTTTAAGAATTTTTAAAAATTGATGATGAATACTATGAAAATATTCTTGTAATCAATCCGACTTTAAATAAACAACAAATTTAGGGTAATTTCCATAAAAAAATCAATATATGTATGTATTTATATAGCCATTTTTGAAAATTAGCATGAAAAATGTACTAATTGAATATTTTTTGGATCGCTTAATTAATGTAATGGATTCCTTGCATCATACAACTTTTCAAAAAGAAGCTATCGAAAATCCTGTAATTGGGCGAACAACGGGTCTCGAAAAAAATTTTTATTTAATATTACTCTTATAATCGACCTTAAATTCAGCGTATCGGAATACACTTAATTGTTTAAGAATTTTGTTAATTTTCGTGCACAGTGTAATAGAAGTGCACTTAATAGAAAAAAATTTCAAAAACATATTTAGGTGGTTCACAAGGTGTCCTTAAATATTGTAAGATGGTTATACCCATTTTCGATAGTTCAAAATTTAATTTTTTTTGTTTTTGTTGCATTTTACAGAAAACGGATTGGAACTTTTCAATTTTTATGTAGTTATGTAATTTTTTTTAATTTGCTGAATAGGCAAATATTGAAAATATGTGGTTAACGTACAATTCTGATATTATTTGAATATAATATGCATCAATATGCAAAGCATAAAACACATTTTAACACAGACAGTCTCCGATTTATATACATATATGTAATTACAAGTACCTACAAGTGTTGCCACCGAGGACTGAAAATTACATAAGGATCTTAATAGACGTGCAAATCACTTTTACATTTTTTCAAAATTTCTTGAACTAACATAGAACTAGTGTCTGAGAGTATCAAATATTTTCATAAAAATATATTAAAAATATTTTATTTTTATTTTTTTCTGTTCACATTACATTTCTGAGGCCTAAAAAACTCGCCCCGCAAGCTACTAAAATCACTGAGACTAATCGATTTGCGATGCAGCAGCACTGAGGCGTAACTCGAAGAAAACAACAACATTGCATCGATCTGCGCGCGTTGAGCCTCCACCTTTGATTCCACTTAAATACATTTTGATATGACTTAATCGTAAATTAATACATACGAACTTACAAGTGCATGCACGCCAGTGTTTTCAATTATCAATATGAGAATACGTTTAAAATAGATCAAATGTTAGCATGTATAACTACATAGAATCTTATTTATTTGAGATTATGTTTTCAAAGTATATTATTTATATGAAATGTTAAACTAAAAAAAGCATACAAAAATTGAAACTTGCAAAAATGAATCACCAATTTTTTTATATTAGATAAAGTTATATTCATGTGATATTTAACAAAAGAAAATTAAATGCCAATTGGACCAAAAGATTCAATATGTATGCAATAACTTTATATAAAAAAGGTAGAAGTTTCACGAACTAAACACAATATTAAATTGTTTTTTTTTCACAAAATCCAATGAAAGCCGAAAATAAATTTTGGTTATTTTTGTAGAAAACATAATTCATTTGACTATATTTAAAATTAGAATTTAAAACCTCCTGCACACCATTACAAAAACTGAATTCAAATCTGCTTAACACCAGTTGAAAATTCGTTAAAATTCTTAAGGCACAAATCAAAGACTTATATTTACTGCTCGCGAAAATGTAATGCTCTCGCCTTCTAGGGTTTTATTTATCGGAAAAATTATCATTTTTTTTATTATATTGAAATTAAAAATATTTAGAGGTCGTTCAAAGTGCTGAAAGTATATTCTGTGTTTTATATGGGGAATAAATAAATTTTCGAAAAAATTTTATAATTAGCTATTTTATTGAGCTCATTAAAATTGTCAATTATTAAACATTTATAAGGCCGATATAAAAAGAACAGAAACAATACTACAAAATTTAAATCGTTTATCTTCATAAATCTTTAAAAAAAATATTTGCCATTTTTATATAACCACTAACCAAATAGTTCATATTAGAAATGGGATAACTAAACTTCTCGGTTCGAAAGATATTGATATTAATTTTTTTTTATAATTTAAGAATACTCGTACTATAAGCTTATATTTCTGAATTAAAGTTTTTCCTATCGATTTTTGGACCGTCCTAATCTAAATATGCATACATAAATATAAAAGTATAATAGGAATACGAATTCAAAATCGATTTAATAAAGGGCGTGAAATGAGTTAAGATGAAATCGTTGCTTAAATAATTATTTCTAATTATACTGTCCAACAGCATTTTTGGAACAGAATAGCGACCCTATAATTCTGAAAGGGTATGTTGAGTAGATCATTTTTGTAGAACAAACTTATGGTCCAGCACATCTGGATATGCATATTAAGTTTAATCTTTAATCCATTGCCATACTACTGCTGAAGCAAAAAAATAAATATGTATGTACATACTATAATAAACCACTATTAAAACAAAATTATAATTTTTTTATAGAAGTTGGCGTGTAATTTTGCCAATTAATCGTAAAGAGCTTTATTTACAACAATGGTGTCTTTGGTGACCCCCACTGAAATTTTCCGCCAAACATTTTCGTAGAATATTTTAATTCTTAAATGTCCTTTTTTAAAGGCTATTTTTTGATTTTCTCGAAAAAAGGGTCAAATTGACCCATAAAGAGACCAGTTAGAGGGTTAAGATCTTCCACAAAAATAATCCTTATACAATTCCACAATACAACTCTGACCATACGAATTCTCTCAGACATTAACTTACAACATTTTTTTCATACACATACATAGTATAATGCTCCCTTCGACCAAAAAATGAAAATTTTGACCCACTGTAAAAAAACTCAGACGTGCTGGACCATAAGTTTGTTCTACAAAAATGATCTACTCAACATACCCTTTCAGAATTATGGGGTCGCTATTCTGTTCCATTCAAAAAGTCTTCATTTGTTGGACAGTGTTATTCAAAGTGACAGATAAGACCCGCGATACCAATGAAAATATTGCTTTTCTGACTGTAGTTCAGCCATGCTCGGATATACAGACTAAATAAAAGAGTTTAATTTTAAAGTATAAGAATTTAAAATTCTCAAAACTTAAAAGTTTTTTATTTTCGGCTGAAAAACAAAGATTTTCTATCATCAGAAACATCTAAACAAAGCAATTAATTTCCTTTTTATTACTTTTCATTTATATGTAAGCTCATTGAAAATAAGTTTAATTCTTGGCGAAACCGTACTACCCAAAGACCTGTTTAGTAATTTTAGCAATTGCTTTCAAGTGACAATATTATGGCAGTTCAATATCTCGGTAGTGGTGGATCAAGAGTACATATATAAAAAAAAATCGTATTTGGTTTCTGTGTAGGTTTCATGATACAATTTTTATAATTTTAAAGCTTCACACATTTTATAGAAACATAAAAAATTAAGTGAGTTGTTCAAACCACAGCAGTTTACAAAAAAAAAAGTTTTCTTTATCCCTGAAATCAGCTTTCGTTATTCGTTATTTGTTTTTGTATATCTTAAAGGCCGCTGTGGTCGAGTTGGTAGCAGTGCGTGCTATAACTCGATATGCCGGTGAGTTCGAGGTTCGAATCTCAGTCAGGGCAAGCAAAATCTTAATCATAGAAAAAGTTTTTTATAATAGCGGTCACCCCTCGACAGGCAATGGAAAACCTCCGATGGTATTTCTGCCATGAAAAAGCTTCTCATTAAATACATCTGCCGTTCGGAGTCGGCACAAAACTGTAGGTCCCTCCATTTGTGGTATTATATAAAGACGCACACCACACCACGCGCCAAAATTATATATATATCTTAAAGGTATGTTTATTTGATTATCCTATAGATTTTATAGTTAAGTAAATACCAAGATGCAGTTAAAATAACAAAGTTATACAAAAGTAAAAAATATGAGTTTGTTCTTATATGGAAATTATAATTTATACGAAATTCTAGATAGAGTAGTTCTTCTGATTTCAAGAGATTGCAGATTAATGAGTAGAAGACGGGAATGTTAAGAAGGAATTGGATCAGAAAAATTTAGAGATGTGAGGGCATACTTGAGGAAAATTTTTTGAATATGCTCGATCCGCTCTATTGCAAATTTGTGATAAGGTCTCCAGATGAATGCAGCATATTCCAGCTTAGAGCGAACTAACGTTGTGAAAAGTAACTTTAACTTATAAGGGTCGGTAAAGTTGGTGCTATTTCGTCGTAAAAAACCTAAGGCAGCATACGATTTGGATATTATAAAATTAATATGGCTGTTAAATGAGAAGGTATGGTCAAAGATTACTCCAAGACCTTTGATCTCATCAGGAGACTGAAGAGCCTTGTTTTCAATGTAATACTTCGACTTCATCACGTTGCGCATTTTGGAATAGGTTACATGAAAACACTTATTTATATTAAGACAAAGGAGCGATCTACTACACCAAAGATATAATCTGTCTAAGTCTTTCTGAAGGCAACGTGCATCTTCACTTTTCGGGAGAAGTTACAGTAATAATAAAAACGAACAAAAACATACAAGTGAATTTAAATAAGTGGATATTTTACACTGAAATAATTAAAAATGTAAGAAGTGTTTTTTTAATGGCTGAAGTGCATTTATTAAATTTTTGTTCAACAGTCAAGACTATCCACAAACCGGATTTAGTATGAGAAACTGTTGAATACGATAGCAACGGGCAGACATTACCCAAGATTTTCCAAAAAGCTCTAAAGAAAACGAACATAGTTTTTGGGAGAAAGTTGCCGAGCATCTGAATAGCCTTGGGCCTCCAGTTCAAGATACGACTTTTTAGTAAACTTATTGAATAAATATATGCACAAGGAAGTGTTGTTTATTTGAATTGAATATTAAGTATTAAAGTGCCAAGGTACTTAAACTATAATATACATACGTACAACATGAAACATCAACAGCGACTGCCTGGAAAAAATTAAGTAGGAAAAATTGTGTGCGAATTTGTTGAATTACTATGAAAAGTGAAACGGTATTTTTTTTTGTTATTCTCTCCATTTTACAGGCTTTGTTAGAGAGGAAAGCTACAAAGCTAAATGGTAACAAGGATTTGCGGGTTGGAAACGTCTGTTTCGGGCTTCGCGCTTGGATTATTAATAAAACAGCTACCGCAATGGAACCCATTTAATTTTTCTTGTATTTAAATAACTATCGTAAACTTTGCCTGTAAAAATATACGAATTTGTAATCAACTGCTGTCAAAAAATTGAAAAAAACCGGTTAATTTCGCGTAAAGATTTGGTAGCACTCAGTTGAATTTAGCGAAACAGTGGGCATAACGACAGAAGTTCGTTCACAATCAGTGAATGGGCTGTTAAACTATAAATTTATTTTAACATCTTTCAGAACTTTTATCAGGAAAAATTGTGATGGCTTTTTAATGACATACTAACAAAATATAGAATTACTTTCAATAAAATGTTATTAAAAATTGCATAAACCAAGCTTTGGGCACACTTTCATCTACATTAAAATATTGCTAACCTGATAAGTATTTAAGTGTATTTTCTCAGTTCATTCCAAGTATTTTCCCGTTAAATAACATGTGAATATATTATTTAAGTATATACATAAGTATATCAAATCTTATTACAGGCTACTAGAAAACACGCTAGGCATTGCAAATATTATGATCGATAATATTCAAGTTATAAATGTATTCTACTTGCGGTATAAAAACTACGTTTACCAAAAACGGATTCGTTAGCTGGAGCTGCTGATGAAAAAAATATGTTGCGAAAAATAACCCGCTAGGTGGCGCTAAAGAGTTTGATAGATAGCGCATGACTCAATATATGTGGAAAAACCGTACTTTTGATGCGAACTGGTTTAAATTCAAACTGTTTTCACTAACATGTATTAAATCAGAAACTATGTATTTTCATAGCCTTATATTAAATTGTAAATGCCACGTAACTGAGGCACCACCTACCAATCTTTTTATTTTATTTTTAAAATGATGTGTTTTTCTAATTTTTGGTTGCTGCTCATATCTTGGCCAATTTTGCGAAAAAAGCAAGACTGAAATAATAGTTTTTGACTTATAAATCCAGAGCTTAAAACGCCCACTTAAATGAAATAACAGCGAGAAACCAATTTACGCAATTGTTATTAAAATTCACAACATATGCATAAATGTATATACATACATATGTATGTACTTACATATAAGGATGCACAGCTCACTTTCATGAAATTGGGTTATATTATGTTTATTAATTAAGTAACATGACAATCTTAATGAACAAATAATTATCGATTATAATCGATGACATGTACCCAAATAATGAAAGATGAAATGCATTAAAGCAAATTCAAAATAAAATTAGCTGAAAAAAACTAAAAATCATTATAACGATAGTTTCACAACATTTCTGGGCCTTAACAAATCAACCAGCGATGGAACATAAAACCGGTAATAGTTTCAAGGTCTATTTATTTGGCAAATATGTATTGAATACGAGCAATTTGTGCGAAAGTGGTTGCAGATGGTAAAACTTGAAGTCGCGCGGTTAATGCTATTTACTTATTTTTTTTTCCTTCTTAACAAGCGACTTGTATAATGCCGTTGAAACGATCTTAAGTGAGTTAGTGGAAAAAATAGAGCGCCACTTCTAACTGGATTATCAGACATGTTGTCTATTTTATTTATAATTTTCAAATAAATGTACAATTTTCTTCTTTTGTAAAGAACGAAAGTCATAGATTTCTATGGACATTTTTGATTGAGATGACGCTCCATTTGCTTAATGTAAATATTATCTTCCTAAATATGGCAATTTACGTTGCAATTATACAATTTTTATAATATTCCAGTTAAAATATTTACCACCACACATAAAATTGTGTTTAATAAAATACAAAGAATTTTTGAAAAACAAATAGCCCACTAAAATTTCATGCGAAGCTTGCCCTTGATTTTGTACAATTTACGAGTTTTATTATTTGCAGCTGCTTATGAAAATTTTAACGATTTTTAATTTATTTTATTAGTCCTATGTGTGTTAATCATAAACAAAATCGTAATTAATCTCACAATATATTTTCTGCGATATTCACAAAAAATTAATTCAATCTTTTGCACCTTTTAAATCTCATTGTCAACGTCTTGACCTCACTACAGTAACCTGCTCTGCCGACGGTTCATCTTGTTTGGTTGTACATATGAAATGTTAAAATTGTACAAGCAGTAATTATAAATAAAAGGGAAATGTATTTTATGGGGCACTTGTAGATACAGTCGAATACGAAAATTTAACTACATAATCCCAGTTAATAAGTGTTCTAGTTATTGGACGAAGGGAATGTTAAAATTGTTATACCGTAAATATAATGGTTGTGTAAAAACGTTTGTCTATCACTGTACGTGAGCATTTAGCAACCTCGAGATGCTACTCGGATTTTAACCAGTGATTTGCAATCAGTGCATTTCAATCAAAATTTTTCAGGCAGGGCAAAAAATTAAATGACATGTCAGTATACGCGCTTTAACCAATCATTTTTTAATTAAAACCATGTTCGATTTTTCATCTTGTCTCGTTTTCTATACTTTCTTAAATTCGTATGCAAATTCAGTGTACTTGGCTTTGTTAACACAAATTAAAATTTCATGGCAAGTATTTTTTTTACTATTTAAAGTTTAATTTTTTTTGTAGTTTTTTTTTTAATTAACCAATACGCTACGTTTTTAGTCATGTCTAAAGAAACCCTTATTGCCCAATTCAGATAAATTTAGCCTAATGTATTTTATTTATTGGAAAGATCTTTCCTTGCCAAATCGGTGCTTTGCTCTTTCTATTCTACTTTTCGCCACATGCGTCATGTCAGCAACTTTAAACAAATCGATTAGTATGTGCTAGCTATAAAAATAATGATATATATGTATTTATATTTGTTTTGGCTTACGGCTGGCTATTATATTGTTTGATTTATTTTTACCAGTGCTGGTATATTATTTTCGTCTACAAAATTGAAAGCGGTGATAATGGAATTGCATTTTATATTTTAATCATACACAGAGTTTTTTAATTAAACTAAATATAATTAAGTTATCTAGATAAGTCTTAATTTTTAAAATAGTAATACAAGCAGTGAACTCATTGAAACAATGCACCTGGAATTGGCTTAAATCTCCAGCTTAAAATTCAACTATGGTTTAAAAAAGGATTGCAAAAATTATAACCAAAGCTAGAATATTTCGAAAACCGTCAGTAAAAAATATAATATGCTGCAATACTGTTTCTTGTAAATTGTTTAATAGTTTCGAAATATAAGAAATTTTGTTTCGTTATTAAAAAATACAAACACAACTTTTCGGCAAATATATTTATAAGATAAAATTATTTGCTTTACTTGTCATATTTTATTATTGCAGTTATTCCAGTTTTTTTATTTAAGAGCAGGAAATAAAATGATTTCAGTTTCGATTTTACTCTGGTTTCAATTTAAGGTGAATAAACCAAAACCACCAAGTGCTATCTTTCGCTCCAAGGCGAGATTCCTCAACACCTCGCTGATTTGCGCACCCGTCCCGACGAAAGAGAAGGACGATGTGATGTTTTAAAGAGTAATAATTTAAATTCTGATTGTACGTATGGTAAATATTTTTAAATTATTGAGCAGTTGAAAAGTTGTACCTCTGATAATAGGCATGTCATATGAAGGTGTGAAAGCAAAATTTCAAGGACTCATGTATATATTCTCAAGGGTGTGAAATTTAAATCATAGGACTTTTTGGAACTAAGATTTGATTTTGGCATTCGATAAACCTCTTTTAATTGAGTTGTGTACTATCTAAATATATTTTATTAATTAAAAATGTATATTACTCATTCACGGAATTATGTACATTTTTCGTTTACAATGTACCTAATTCCGCGCCTATCACGGAATTAGGGTTTTATAAAACATAAAATTTTTGTTAATTTGATTGAAGTTTTTAGAATACTTTCTTCCACAAAGTCATTTTATAATCAAATAAAACCCTGAGGAAATTGTTGAGCTAATTCCGTGCAACAGTTCTTTTAAGCGAGCTGTTAATATTAATATCAATAAATTTATTCCGTGGTATACCACGCATTTGCGTTTAAGCAGTGAAAAGAGAAGCACCTAATAGCGTGGCATTAATTTACAAAAGCATATTTTTAAAACTGGTATTGAAAAAGCAGTTACTCTTGCAATTTTCTTGCAAAATTGCGTTCGTTAATTTTGCAGCAAAAATGCGAAAAATAGTTTTACGAGATCCGATGATTCAGATGTCCTGAAAAAAATTGGGCTGGTGGCTCCAGCCGAAGGGTCTATTCTTTCAATGATTTCACATTTTAAAATTGTTTATACAAATTGCATTGTATTAGCCTAACGATTTTTAATAACAGTGAGAGATTTTAATTTGATTACTATCTGAGCAATGACGTTTGTTTGTGAGCAAACCTTAAGCACCTAATTTCAAAAATATAGCTATGAATTTAAAATTTTTGTAAATAAAAATTTATATTTGTTCTTGAAAAATAATTAATTTTAAGTTTTAAACATAAGTTATTCCTTTTGAATAAAGTAAAATCTGTATATATACGCATATCCCGGAATTTGGGACATCTTTTCACGGAATTACATAGGTACATTAAAGAATTGTTGCCACGGAATTAGGGACAATTGAAGGTGTTATTAATTATATTCATATAAATTATAATACGATTTATTTTCGCTTATAAGTTATTTGAAAGTAATCTAAATTGATTGATTTAAGGGGGATATTTTATTTTTTTAATTTGCAAGCAATTATCTCACCGTCACACAATTTAGAAGTCAGAAAAATCCTTAGTACCACGGAATTAGGTGCGTTTATATTACGTTGTGATATTCGGAAGGCATACTTCCAGTGTCCTTGATGTGACGCTAGGAAAGCTCGGTGTCGAAAAGCAGCAATCGCAACAGATAGCAGCTCATTTCGCCACCGACTTTCACCCACGGTGGTGAAGAGTTAGTAAAGCGCATGTACCAGCTTATCAACAGCGTATGCTTAGACGAATGCATCTAAACCGCTTTCGACAGCACAAAAGAAGTTGCCTTTATGCCGAAATTTCTAAATTTGTAATACGGGTATGTAAAATGGCGCTGAGAATTAGCAAGGACCTCTCCGAGCCGTTTGATACCAAACGAGGTTTCCGACAGGGTAATTTTTTGTCGTGCGACTTTTTTCACCTGATGCTTGACAGTAAAACTCGAGCCACATAACTAAATCGGTCAGGCACCATCTTTTATATGAGTGTGCAACTTGACAACCGTGCAGTTAGTTCTGCCGTTTCTAAACTGAATAGAGAATGGAAGCGAATGGGTCTGAAGATGTACGAGGTCAAAACGAAGTACATATATGCTGTTATCAACTACAGTCAGCACATTCCCTGTAGGGCAGACACATCAATGTTGACGGTTATAACTTTGAAAAAGCAAAAGAGCTTCGTTTACTTGTCAAGCAGCATTAACATCAATAAGAAAGTCAGCTTGAAATCCAACGGAAAATATCTCTTGCTACTATGATCAGTAAAGTCCTCTCTCGTATGACATAAAACCACACTTTATATGTTTTTCATTATGCCTGCCCTATTGTATGGCACAAGAGCAAGGCCTTTACGCCTTTGCAATGGCGAATACGGCAGATGATGGAACGATAAACTGTACGAGCTTTACAAGGGCATTTTTAAAGTGCAGTAAATTAAGATCCAGCTGCTCCGCTGGCTAGGTCATGTTGTTCGATTGGATGAAAGCGCTCCAGCCCTGAAGGTTTTTGACGCGGCACCAGCTGGTGGTGTCAGAGAGAAAGGAGCCGTCCGGTGAAAGACTTGGGTGCCATTGGTATTTCCAATTGGCGCCAATTACCGAAAGACAGAAACAACTGGCGTGCTCAGCTGAGCACGGCAAAAATCGCCTAGGCGATTATTAAGCCAATTAATTAAATAATATATGCCGTTAAATTAATTTAGGGTAACTAGAGTTAGGCCATATCCATATAAATTTTTATAAGGGAAACTGATCATTTTTAATCCGTAGCTATACCTGCAAAGACACCAAGGCTACTTTAGTTGATCGGCAGGGTAGAAAAATTTTAATTGTCAATGAAAGAGCATAATAAATGTGTCCAAATGCGTCCAAATGCGTCAATTAAGGAATGTGAGCAATAGAAAGTGTTAAATAATTTTCGAAAAAATAGTAAAACCGTGAGTAACACGTATTCACAAAATTTTACGTATAAAAATTAATTAATTTTTTGTGAAAAATATAGGTCAGTTTGGAAATCAATCATGAAATTGTTTTATTCACTTTTCTGATTAATATATTATTTAATTATTTTTATTTTAAATTCTTTTAACTGATTAAATTATTCGTATTTTTTTTATTTTCGAAGAAACCTGTTTTAAAGCACATTTATTTTTAATGCAATAGCAAGCAAGTTTCAAGTGGCTAAATATTGCTGTTGATTTTTGACAATTTTTATACTAAAGCTCTTCCGCAATGATGGTGATTTTTTTCTAGGAAAGAAATTAGGGAAGAGTCGATAAAAACTCGTCACAAATCAAAGAAAGAAATATTTCCAAAAAAAATTTTCAACTTTGTATCTGTTTCGAAATTTATTTGTATTTGTTTATAAATTTTTTTTTCTACTGAATACCTTTGAATATACTTTAGTAGAAATATTTTAGTTGTAAAATGCGCCCGTACTAATCCCCAAATGGTCCCTGAGTTAGTTCCGTTCTGAACCCAAACTAGCATAGAAAAGATTCCAAAAAGCCTCCAAATCATCTCAAAAAGTCCCGAACGACATATGTACATATCTATCAACTGTGATTCTAGAAAATCTGATTATATTTGTTTTCATTCGTACAACTTCTGAATTCATCTTGGTTACACAAATTTACCCCATACCTGAAGCTTAGATAACTCAGCCCTTTATTACTTTATTCGTTTTACAATAGGATTTGTAATGATATTTTATTTTAAAATAAATTAAGAAAAGACAAACAAAAGCTATGCATTTCACATAGATACATACGAGTAATATGTGTGTGCGCATATCAAATATTAATTTTTAACAAAATTTCATATGTACATACATATGCAAATTTACTTACCACTGTAATATTTTAATGTTTATAACTAAACTCACTAAACACAATTATACACAACACTTTCAGGAATGCGTTTTATTGCATTGCACACGCAGTCCAAACACGCGAATAGACAAACTCGAGAAAAACAATAGTGATTCACAAAAAAATTCCGCACTTGAATCGAGCTTTGCGTTCGATGCCAACTTTACATTAAGTTCGCGAATATATGTAAGCCAAAAACCAAAAACAACGGCTTATTTATGTGTGATTGTATGCTTGTATATTCATTGGTGTATGAGCAACAGCAAAATCACTGGACAAGACCATTATTATTGTAGATGCTGACCGATATCTGTGTAGTGTTGCCAAATCCTATGGTCACAATTTTGCGAACCATCTGCGAATTGGATTAATGAAATAAGAGCTGTAGGCAGCCTTGAAAAATATATTATTAACGCTTAATTTTCGACACTTTGTTTGCGAATTTTTAAACCATTAATAAATTAGCGTTTGACGTTGCTAGCTGTGTGCCAACGTTTTAAGGGCACCGTAGTCACTTGTGCAAGATCACTGTTGAACTGATGTCTTTCCGGCTCAGTACAAATTGGGCATGCGCAACAATTCAATGAAAGTAACGACAGTTGGGTGAAAATTCAATAAAGCGACGAGCTTTAAACACACACATTCATATTTCCATATATATGGTACATGTACACATGTACATATGCCACTACTTACATACCTCATTTGCTAAGAGAAAGATATGTATGTGTAATACTAAAGAAATGCTTAACCAAGCGAAATAAGTATTACGTGGTAAAATATAAGTAGAGAAAGCTAACAATAGAAACTTATACGGGTATGGTGCAAGCAGGTAAAAAATAAACCGACAAAAAATCCAAACTCAAAATAATACACATACTGAGAGAGACAATAAAGTTAGTCTTAATCTAGTCAATTTTCTGTGTTTCGCATAAAATTCTGTACTTTTTGAAAGTCAAAACGCATTAAAATTTTTGATTTTAGTGACTGTTGCCTTTTTTAGTGTTTCAACACATATTCTTCCACAGTAAATACATTTCATATGCACATAAATATTTTTGAATCACAAGTCCAAACCCATTTAAAAAATTACTTATGACCTGCTCACGATCACATCTTTGAATTAATCTTTCGAAAACTAGAAAGTAGCTTACAAAGTAATTGTCAGAATAGACATCTATCGTACGAAAGATTTTTGTACTTTGAGAGGCTAGGTGCATTGTTAATCATTGAAATGGAATTTTATGATTTAGTGATTAAAGTTTACGAAAAGCTTTAAAGCTACAATATTTAAAATAAAATAAGAGAACTTGAAGAAAAAAATAAATGTAACATTTACTAGAAGTTTATATAAAATATCTTAAATTATACAAAAAATGTGGTTGCTTTTTGCGAAATTTTCACTTACAATGAACTCTAGAAATTATATTTGATCGGAGAACTCGTCCTACTCTAAAGTGAGGAGCGTCAACTTTGAAAATGTGAAGTTTTTAATATGAAAACAACAAAAAAGTTGTATAAATTATATATATAAGAATTTGTTTTATAACTACATATATATATATACAAATAAAACGGCACCGAAGAAATCGATTTGCCTCCATACCGAATTTGACAAGAGATAACTAAAAAGCATTCCAAAATGATTCGTATTGCCTTAAAAAACATTAAGTGCTTTTGTAGCCTGATTTATTTGAACAATAAAGCTATTTGAATAATAAAGTTATGTTGAACAAATAGTTAAATTGTATAGGTACTCCATTGTAAAGGTCTAAAAGTCTCCTTTCCATGTTTTATAAAAAGTAAAAAAATGATTTAAATATGTAGTAAGTATAATAAAGGGTGTTTTTTTTACAGGTTTGTTTTTCGAATAGAGATAAAACTGGCATTTTGTAGTCAAATCTGGCAACTCTAATGTCATTTATGTTCAGTTTGGTTTGCCATTTCATCATGAACAGGTTGACAAAAGAACAACGCTTGCAAATCGTGCAAATTTATTTCGAAAATAATGGTTCAGTTCGCGAAGTTTACCGTGAGCTCCGTCCATTTTATGGTCGACATAATCGTCCATCAGAGCAATTAATTCGGTTAACCATGGATCGTTTTCGCACTACGTTTACTCTATGTGATAATACGCATCCGCAGAGACGTCGAACAGTGCGCACCGAAGAAACAATTGCCGCTGTAGAGCAAAGTGTTGAAGAGGACCCGAATGAATCGATTCGCCACCGTGCACAGCAATTGGAGCTTTGTCCATCAACTTTATGGAAGATTTTGCGCAAAGATCTTGGCTTGCGACCTTACAAGATCCAGCTTGTGCAAGAATTAAAGCCGCGAGACCATGCAATGCGTCGTGATTTTGGTGTATGGGCCGAAAATGAGATTGATCTCGATGCTGATTTTCATCGCAAAATTTTGTTCAATGGTGAGGCTCATTTTTGGTTGAATGGCTACGTCAACAAGCAAAATTGCCGCATTTGGAGTGAAGAGAATCCACATGAGACCCTTGAAACGCCATTACATCCACAAAAACTGACTGTTTGGTGTGCTCTATGGGCTTGTGGAGTCATTGGGCCATACTTCTTCCGCAATAATGCTGGAGAGGCAGTTACCGTTAATGGAGACCGGTATAGAGCCATGATAACCGACTATTTTGTTCCCGAATTGGATGGCATGAATGTGGATGAGTTGTGGTTCCAACAAGACGGCGCTACATGCCACATAGCGCACGTCACAATCGATTTATTGAAGGAAACATTCGCTGAGCGCATAATTTCGCGGAATGGACCTGTCAATTGGCCACCAAGATCGTGTGATTTGACACCATTGGATTATTTTCTTTTGGGATATGTGAAGTCGCTCGTCTACACCAACAAACCAGAAACGTTAGGGGAATTGGAAGCCAACATTCGTGGCGTTTACAATAAAGCTATTTGAATAATAAAGTTATGTTGAACAAATAGTTAAATTGTATAGGTACTCCATTGTAAAGGTCTAAAAGTCTCCTTTCCATGTTTTATAAAAAGTAAAAAAATGATTTGAATATGTAGAAATATATTAAATACAAACACCTTGTAAAGAAAAACTGTGTAATTATATAATACCGAAACGTCGAGGTTCTTGGACCTGTCCGATTACAAGTCTGAAGAAGTGCTGGTAGGCAGCTAGAAGACAGTAGAGAAATATTAAGTTCAACAGCGGGTCCGAAAATATCCCAAGTTTCAGAGTTTTTTTTTAAATATCTGGGAGTAATGATCGATTGACGCATAAAACACAAAGGTCTTCCTAGAATACCAAGTACAAAAGAAATCGAGTGTTCAAGCTTGCTTATCTATGTAGAATCATACATAGCATTGTTTATGCAGTTAGCTCAATTTTATTATTATATACAATTAAAATGGAGTGGCAAATAACAAAACTTATTCAAATAACGTATTAAGGCATCAAGTGCTCTCAAAAGAAACCAAAACAAAGTAAGGACATGCAAATTACAGTTGTTAAGGCAATGGAAGGTGGAGTTAAAGTGTAAAGATGGTCTGCGGTTCACTATTGGACGAGATCGATTATCGCAAGGCCGTCTAGGGACGCGAACTTCACTATGATACGATATCATATCGATACATTTTCCATATGATATCGATACATTTTGCTGGATAGTATATTATTTTGAATCGAGTAAATTAAGTGAATCGAGTAAATCGTATCGAATCTTCGTATAGTATCTTCACCCAAAGTAGCGGTAGTTTGTCAAATAAGTTTTACCATGACATTCGTCATAGACAAAGTTTCCTCTATTGAAATATTAAGAACTCATATAAATTTTGCATACTATGTTATATATATTGTAAAGCTCAATATGTTATATGTAACATTGATTGAATTTCGTTAATGTAGAATACAGTTTTACTAAGTTTTACAGTTGCCTAAGTGGGGTAAAGTTATTTATTAAAGTTAAACCCGTCGTGTAGAAATGAGAAATAAAATGTTGAATATATATAAATGTTGAAATATATATATTCTCCGATCCGTGCGCTTATGCCAGATGGACTATCTTGGCTGCGGGATTCTGACGTAGAAGTTACAGAATCTCCCGAAATGACCACATTAGAACCTGGGCTTCTAGTAAAGAAGTTGGACGCGTAATACATTAAAGATAAAACATTAATAATTATATAGTACATATGTATGTACGTTGCAAACTTCAAAATCAAATTTTTTTTTTTCCTAAAATTGCTCTTAAAGATATTCTAACACCAGCAATATTTGTTCAGTCAGAACGACTGTTTTCCCATGCAGGCTTCTCATCATAAACTTAACAACGTTGTATTAACATTACCTACCTACAAATTTTGTGATGACTCCGAACGGCAGATATATTTAATGGGAAGCTTTTTCATGGCAGAAATACCTTCGGAGGTTTGCCATTGCCTGCCGAGGTAGCGGTCACCCGCTAGTTCTATGATTTAGATTTTACTTGCCCTGGCTGAGGTTCGAACATTGAACTCAGTGGTATATCGAGTTTTAGCACGCACCGCTACCCACTCGACCACAGCGATACTCAATTGTAAACTCAGCGGTAAGCTGTACGAAATTGTTCATAGGTTATGTGACTTTGCGAAAAAGTAACTAGACTTGAAACTTATTTCCGTTTTGTATTTTTTATGAATTTAAAAAAAAAAAAAAACTTAACTTGGAAACTGTTGCTTGTATAGGAAAACAATATATGAACAGATTAAGGGAATTGTAATTCTAAATTTTTTAAAATTTATTTCAACTAAATCGGGCTAGTGGCTGTCGAGCTATGTCAAACAACAGCGCCCAAAACGTGATAAATTCCCCTATACGATAGTACTAATTTCAAATCGATATTACAAATATTTTGGCAGGTAATAAGACAAAACGAATTATGCAGAAATTATTTTTTTTTGGGTCTAATTTCACATACAGTTCTCAGAATTGAGTTGGTAATCAATGAACTGAAAAATGTTGTACTGTGTTATTTTGAGTCTTACAGCCGGGCTTCACAAAAGCAATTTAAATGAAAAATGATTATCAGGTAGGTTCTGGAATCCGAGTGAAAGTGAATATGCAAATAAACCTAAAACCAAGTGAATTTGGATTTGGTGTTCTGAAAACCGAACTTTTTGTTCATTTTAGAACTCGTTTTTCATTCACCGCAAAAGTGAACTTAACAGCTGACAGCTGTCAATTTACCCAAAATAAATAATAAATTTTAGTATAAAAATCGAAAAATGAGTGCTTTAACTGCGTTTGCCACCATATATACTGCTGAACGTTGTGGACAATTACATAAAGCACACGTCTATTCCAGTGCAATTACACCTCGCGGCAACACTGAGATTCCTAGCCGAAGGTGGTTTTCAAAAGGCTGTTGGCAAGGATAGTTGCATTTCTATGGGGCGCAGCACGGCAGCAAAAGTTACGGCAAGAGTATTGGAAATTTTGGAAAGCTACTTATGCCCGGAGTGGATTCAATTAAGTATGACCGAAAGTGAGCTGACTAAATCGAAGCAGCATTTTCAACGAAGTTTTGGTATACCTGGAGTAATTGGCTGTGTAGACGGAACGCATATACAATTATGCAAGCCGCATACAGATCATAGCCTTTTTTACAATCGGAAAGGATACTTTAGCATTAATGCAATGATTGTAAGGTATTTCATCAAATTTATTGTATAACAAGCTTTATCAGTTAAACATTTTTTTGCAGATATACGACCATAATATGGTTATAAAGGCAGTTGATGCCCGTCGCCCTGGATCAAGTCATGACTCTTTAATATGGAGTATGAGTAGAGCTCATGACTATTACCAACGGTGCTATGATAACGGAGAACGTGGCTCATGGCTTCATGGCACTTCAGCCTTTTTTGCTAACGCCTTTTAGAGATCCACTTGCTGGCACAGCGCAGAGAGAAGAGAGAATATAGCCACTCATCTTCATACAATTTCCTGAAAGTTTAAAGCACCGAATAAAATAAAACAAACTCAAATTTATAGTCATTTTTAAATGTTTTTAATTGTGATTTCAAGTTTAAGGCTAAAATTAAAATAATTATATATTCACTTTAAGGCTAAAATTAAAATAATTATAAATTCACTATTTTCAAAAATAAACTCAAAACATTGATTTCGAAATTCGTTGTCCATTAATGGACTAATTACAGGTACGATCATAAGGTAAATACACAGTGATGGAATTATGCAGTTAATTACTGTTTGCTTTGCACTGATATTTGAGGTACATTTTCAGCTCCGCTAATTCATACTCTTTATACTTCATTTCATTTTCTGTTTGTCGCAGCCGCTCCATTTGTAAATGGTGTCTTTTGTTCTCCTCAGTGGCGTTTTGTACAGCAGTTGTCAAGACATTGAATGCCACTGCTCACTTCCTTTGTGGCCTCAACATTATCTTGCAACCCATCTACAAGGCTTTTCATGGCACCTGCCTGCTCACCGATATTGTTCCTTAAGTGGTCGGTTTCCATAGGCTCGCGTCTTCGGAATCGAGCAGAACTGCTTGTAGACGGGAGGTTATCATCGTCGCTGGAAACCTCTGAAGGCACTTCGCTGTTTGCAGAAGGGACACCGAAGTCTGCTGTGTTTGGAATGCCTTCCACCACGGTATATATTCCACATAATCCTGCGATTGTATCCTCGGTTGGAGTGAGGATGTGTTTGTTGAATGGTCCTCCTCCCGTTGCCCTAGCTTCCAAGTTGTTGTGTGCAACTTTTTTCCTAATGAAGGCCTTCCAATCCATCCAAACCTATTAAAATAATATTATTTTAAGTTAAGAAAAATTAGCAAAAGTAAAAAAAAATTAATTTGTTCACCTTTTTCCAACCAGAAATATCTTTCTGTGGTGGACCATGCAGATTCAACTCTGTCACCACCGCCTTCCATAGGGCATCAACTTTTACTTTGTCACCCTTTACAAAGCCTCGAGCGATATCCTTATGTGTCTCCATGAAGTGGAGAAGGATCGCTTCCTGCTGCGTATTCTTATGTTTACCCCTATAAAAATAAAATTTAACTTTAATTCCATGTTAGAGTTTTAAAAAAAAATATTTGAAACTCTATTTATTCCAATAATCAAGCGTTTTTATTTACTTACATATTTGCTCGCACCAATTTCGCCAGTTTGAACTGAAGTGAATGCTAACCCACATTTTTCTTGTGAATTCGTTTTCCAGAACATGCGTATTCACTCGGAATTCATTTTAGAAAAAATGTGGAATTGAAATTGTGAAAGTGAAACACAGAACACCAAATGTCGGATTGAAAACGAATTTGTTTGATATTCACTCGGAAGTGAATTCCAGAACCTGCCTGTATAATTTTTTCAATATTGTATGCAAACTGACAGAATAAAAATTTAAGTTCCACTTAAATTGCTGGTGAAACTGGCTGTTCATGTACGCACTTTCGAGCAATATCAAGTAATAATTGTTACGAATAATCATATTTTGGCGTTTTCTTACGCAAAAAATTACTCCATTTTACATTGTAAAACAAAAGATAATAAACTAACTACATACTGGGCGCAACTTCTTGCTAGTTTTTCGTTTTCGTACTTTCTGGCAGGTTGCTGGCAAGTTACTATAAAATTTTTACGTATACAGAACTAACATAAATATATTCTCATAATAATTATCGGCGAGATATATTTTTTTAAGGACGTTAATATATTGTAATTTTACTTGATAAATATCAAATACTTTAATTATTTGTCTTTGAATAATACTCGTAGTTATAGATAACTCGAAAAGTTATTATATTGCTATTATAAATATTGATTGACTTTTATTCTTTTCTCTTATAATATATATACATCAGGTTAAAAATTCCACCGACATCTCAACCATTGTATATTTACATATCGTATATTTTGATTTAATTTTTGACCTAGTTTATGGCATAACTTCTTTGTTTGGTTGGAAAATTATTTATGATGGAGTTCATCTGTACCAATTGTAATCTTTAGCTATACGAGTTGATGTACCCTTAAAAGTTGATCTTGAATAGGTTCGGTTAATATTCGATTAAAGTCCAAGAAAAAAGCATTCACATTTTGATTTCATTTTGTTTTAAAAAGTTATAATCCAACTTTAAACGAAATTAAATCAAAATTAACAAATTTTTCATGAAACTTTAAATGTTTTTCTTTTAATTAATAGAAAATGCATAATTTAAGCCCAACCGCTATTATTATAATAAAACCATTTTTTTTACCGTTTTTTGCCGACGCCCTTTTGCAGTTTCTTTCATAAAACACATCCATATGTTTTATGCGGACCCTCGTCAGCAAAACAAATTGTCAAATTTAAAAAAAAATGTAAAGCCACTTTAAATTTTGACTTTATTGTAGGTACGAGTATGTATGCTAATGCCCTTAATATGTTATAAATATTTATAAACTTTATTTTTAGATGTGGTTTCACTTTTAATTTTTTGGCAGAAACAGTGTTCGACGGCAGACGCCCAATATTGCCTCTACTTTGAAAAATACATTGGGGATTTAAATTTTAATTTTATTGTATTTCAAACACAAATTGTGTAAATTTTATATATGTACATATGTATTCGTTTCATTTATTGGATGTATATTTTTTCAACAATGCAGTGGAATTTTACTGATGAATGTAAATGAATCACCTTATGTATGTATATAAATGCAGCTTTGCACATATTCAAATTTTGTTTCTGTTGTATTTGTTTTTCTAATTGCAAAAAATAAATAGAGGTTTTTTTAATAAGGAATTTGTAGCACGGAAATCCGGAACATTGTTTCTTTTAAATGGTTAATATGAGCCCCGAAATTTTTGAAAAATTATAATTACAAAGCTAAATTACAAAATGATTAGGCAAATTTATTGATATCTTCTTAAACTGTTGCCAACTTAGATTTAATAGATTTTTGTTGAAGTATGAACAATTTTAGATAAACAAATTTAGCTATTCAATAAGATCTGTGCATATCGCACTCGCTGACGCAACAACCTTTTCTCAATGGCTGCAAACTCTGACTCCAATATATTTTAATTTATTCTTTATATTTATTTATAAAAACAATTTTATATTTAAACAAATAATACAATAATCTAAACAAATTATAATCTAATAACTTGCATATGTATCTCTTTTATAGGTATCTATCTAGTGTGTATACAATACTAAAGTTATCAAAATTGCGGCTTCGAAAATAACATGCAAATATTTGTCATAGCGTTCTTAATAAAAATTATGAAATACAGCTGTAACCTCCTGCAACTTTTTATTATATCAATTATTTATTGTTGGATTGCAGTAGTCCCTTAGCCCAATATCTTGGCTGACAAAAATACATCATTTTTGTTTTTCAACGAAAATACTATGATTTTAAATGAAATTTTTCCGCCATTTTGTGTCACCGATTTTGTTTTTGACATTTTTGACACAAATTTGAATTCCTAGACCCAAAAACCAAAGTAAACTAATTTTCACTTGTATTCGCTCAAAATTTGATTTTTGGCCAACTTTTCGGGCGTTTGGGACCACTGTGCAAGGCACAGTAGCTGTACATATGTATATGTACATATATAAATGAAAATATGTAAAGTTAATACTCGTATAAATAAAAATCCAAAATAAATGTGCAACATAAAGTATAAAAAACTTTACACGGAACTTAAATTACCAACTGCATTTCGCAATCTTACTAATGCAACAACAACATCACAAAAGAAACTATAATATGAAAAAGCAATCGTACACGTACGAATAAAAAAAAACGCCGAAGAGCACACTCGCACAGCGCTTAATACTAATGGTCGCCACCTCCTCCTCCTTCTCCGCCACTGCCTTTATGACTTGAGCTGCCAAATAACGACGCGGAGGCATGTAATGCGCCCCCAGAAGCGCCCAACGAAGCGTTCAACAGCAGATTGACAAGGCTGCCAACTAAATGCGAAGCTATATGCTTGATAAAACCACCAGAGTCGGAACCGCCGCCCGCACCACCCTTACCTTTATCGGTATGTGAATGACGTGTATCAGAGCGGCGCTCATCTTCGTCGGACTCCTTCCGATTCTTCGCTTCCATAAAACTGTTAATGAGATTGCGTGCAAAAAGTAAGGGATTGGGACGCAAATCATCATCTTCGGGATCCTAAGGTAAAAAAGGAAACTTAATATTTGAAATTATTTATTTTAATTCACTTCAATGGCATATTAATTTCAAAAATCGTAAAATGTAATGCTAAGAGACACAAATTATTTAGGGCATTCACAAGTTGTCGTATTGTCGTAAAATCATAAAATTTCAAAAAATCGAAAGTTGTGTTATTTCAATTACTTTTTTTTTGTAATGCAATAAAAATCACAAAACCCTATTTTAAGTTTATCAAAAATTGTATGATTATACAATTTTGCGACACCTTGTAAATTCCCTAATTATGTTTTATTAACGTGCGATTATTTACAGTTATTAGTAATAAGCGGTGAGGATTAAAAGGCATGCAGTACGAAATCTCTATTATAATATTATTATTTTTTAAATAAACGTATGTAAGTACTGCACTGAGTTGAGCATAAACTGTTCCAAGTATATTTCCAAGAAATTGTCCGTTGTTTACCTGTAATATTAATAAATTTTAGTTTTAAAAACAATGCTTGAGTGTACAACTTTGAAAAATTTTTACCGCTCCACCACCGCCGGATAAACCATCAAATGCAGTTCCTATATAAATGCCAAGCACTGTCCCAAAGTTTTTGTTACCCTATAGGAAGATATTTAATTATTTAAATTTTCAGTGCGTTAGGAATTAATAATAATAATAATAATAATTTAACGCTTATACTATTTTACGACACCTTGTGTTTGGCCGAGCTTCTCCTACCTTTTGTGGTGTGTGTCTTTATATTATAATACAAATGGGTGAACCTACAAATTTTGTGCCGACTCCGAACGGCAGATGTATTTTATGATAAGCTTTTCCATGGCAGATATGCCCTCGGAGGTTTGCCATTGCTTGCCGAGGATGACCGTTATTAAACAACAACTTTTCTTTTCTTTCTTAAGATTTTACTTGCCCTGGATAAGATTCGAACCTCGAACCTCGAGCGGGATATCGAGTTATAGCACGCACCGCTACCCACAGCGTTTGGAATTTACTCATAAAAATATACGAGTACTTACCTATCATTTGCAATGTAATATAAAATAATATTGTTTGCCACGTACTTTTGCCAAAAGCTAATAAACCAAAAAAAAATCAACAAATTTTAACCTAAAAATAAAAAAAATTTCTGAGTTGAGTTAGATTTTTTTGAGTTAGCAGCTTTGTAGTTCGTTCAATTTTATTGCGAGTATAACAATGTGCCAATTTTAGAGGGCTACAAGTTACCGTTGCTGCTTTGAAATTCATTCAAACTTTATTTTGGAGGAAATGCCTAGTACCCTAAGTCAAAAAAAAACCAACAAACTTTCGCAGGTTCTATAAATGCATTAAAAATTACTAAACATTACACAGTTGAAGGATAACCAAAATGTTGCGCTTCCATAATTTTTGACGCTGCTATATTTACTCGAATGTACTTCAAATGTTATAACGAAAATCTACGTTTGTCTTTCATTCGCAACTGGCATTTACTTACCGCTAAAAGGCCGGAAATTAATGACGTTGCTGTACTGATTAAAGACTCGATATCTAAACCTCCGGGCTGAAATAAACAAAACAAAATATTTTGAATAGCGGTTATAAAAAAAGAAAGCGCTTTTCAAGTCCAATTTGTAACGTAATTATTTTTGTGCCAATTTTTTTACTCACTCCAAAGAGAGTTGAGATAACGCCAGTTAAAGCCCCAATTAATGCGCCGATATCCGATCCACCTTCACCCTGCAAAGTAAACGCAAATTTAAGCAAATGTTTCATCCTCTGATTATGACTTTGATTGATTTTGTATACAAGTATATATGTATATATGTCCACTTTTATGTAGCTTACTTACTCCACTTAAACTAGTAATAATGCCCACCAGACCACCCCCACCAGCACCACCTGGTGGAGGCGGTGGAACATCCGGGAATTCTTCATCTTCTCCCACTTGAGGTGCTAGTGGTAAACTGGGTTCCTCTTGTTTAGCCAACATCGGACCAGCTGCATCAGTTATGACATCGCTTATGAAGGTGGACGTATTGGGACTGGGACTTATTGTGGTGGTTGGAGGGTTTGCTGCTCGACTACTGAGCATTTTTGTCGATCTTGCTGTTTGTATTGTCGTTGTTGTGGCAGATGTTGTGGTCAATGTAGGCGTACGACTGCTTTGTTTCTGATTAATTCTTCTTTTTCTGCGATTTTCAATGACAATCTTAGACTTTAATGTTGAATTGAGATAAGAATTTAATTATTAAGTATTTAGGCTTAATTAATTGTGAAATTATAGTTTCTTAGTATGGTAATTTTTTTAGTATTTTTGATTAGTTCAAGCGCAGCATGTCCCAAATTCTACTTAAACACGAACTAACTACTTCTTAAAATTTCTATAGACATAGTATATCTAAATTCGGCACTCACTTTATTGACTTCAGAATGCGATTCAAAATCATCTTCTAGTGAATCATCAATAAGTTCATTATTTTGTATTTCAAGAGGTGTGTCTACCAGATTATTACGAAAGTCCTGCTGGGAGTTAAAAATGTGAAACTTGAGAAATCATAAACTTTGAAACTTTTCGACAGATGTAAAATGTGAGTTTTAGAGTATTCAAACATTTAAAAAGGTTTCACAATATTTCATTTTCAAAGGCTTTTATATTATTTTTACTTTTTTATATGTATTCAAATTTTATAATTCCAGCTTTTTCCATTTTTTGTTATTACATTTCTTTAGTTTATGATATTATTTAATTATGTTTTATTAAATTTCTTTAATTTATATAATTTTTGTTTTGATACATTCATACATATATACGTTTTTTTTTCAATATATATTTCAATTCATATTTATTTTTGCATGAGTTTAACGTTAATTTTCTCTGCTATAGTTTAATAAATATGTATATAATTTTGAATGCTGTGTTTTTTGTAATTATTTCCATACTTGCATAACTTGTATACCTTTTATGAGAAGAGAAGGATATAGACCTTAACAAAGCATACCAAAACATCTTGATCGATGAGCTAAGTCGATTAGGTCATGTCCGTCTGTCTGTATATTTGTCCGTTGGTTTCAACGCTGACTTTTCGTTCAATTTTAGTGGTTTATGTTGGGAATTCGGAAAACAGGTGCATTTTTCTTATGAATGAATCATTTCTCGGAATTGGCTAGATCGGACGATTGTTTACATATGATAAATATGTCAGCTTGTGACATAACTTTTCGATTTAATAAGCTAAACACTTGAAATTTTAAACAAAATATTAACAGAAACATTCATCAAGATCGAGCTCCAATGCGACCGTTGGTTCGATGTGCCATTTTGCATTATAACCTCTCGATTTAAGCAGCTAATGGTTTGTAAATTTGTATTGTTTTTAGTTATCATAAGCACAATTTTAACAGTGGAAATCTTCAAGGACTGAGTAACGAAATATATGTACATAAAGATTATATTTTACCATTTGTTCCGATATGGCTCGGTAGTTCCTCTGATTAAACATCGTAGAGCAGAAATATTTTCACTCTTTATGCATTCTATTCATATAATGTGTGACGCCTTCGGCATAGTTGACCACAGCGTTCTTCCCACTTCTTCTTTTTTTTCTTTTAATTGGTTATTATTTAAATTTTTTATACCATATAAATAAAATTTCGATTTATGGCGAATTATTTTAATTAACGTTTTTTGCATTTCAATTTTCGGTATCTTTTTCAATTTAATTTTAGATACAGAGCAACATTGGATAAGTTTTATTAAAATAACTTTTTTTATGTTTTTATTATTTAAGATTTGCATGTTTTATTAAATGTTTATAAATTATATTTAAATTTTTTATAGTATATTAAATTATATTTTTTATTTTATGTTCAATTACTTTAAATGTTATTTTAAAATTTTATAATATTTTAGTTATTAGTTTTACATAATTTATTGAATTGACATTATATTTTTTTCAAATTTTTATCACCTCTGTTAGGATTGAATTGATTATGCGCACCTCAGCAGGTACTTCAAGTGCATACGGCACATTTCGCTTTCGCAGCACTTTCTTACTAGCCTGTTCCAGGAGGCTACCCTCGCCTGCCTCGGTTATTAGGTAGTCCAGCGTCTTCGTCACTTTTTCTTCCACCATGGTCTTCAGAGCGCGCACCTGTTGCGTAATGTGTCGCCGCAACGCTGCAACTTGCTCCGCCGCACTGCCCGCTTCATCACTCTTACTATGCATTTTAGTGGCTTGCCGTAAATCGACCTCATCTATCTCGCCTTCAGACGTTCTGCGGGTCTTTTGAAGCGTTTGCTGCATATCCAAGTTGAATTCATACACATCTTTTGCTCCCGTCACCAAATCCATCGCACTTGTGAGTATCAAGAGGGCTCGGTGATCGCGAGCCAATTGCTTTTCGATACTTTGAACGCCGGCGATGAGCTCGTCATCACTTAATTCATTTGCACCACTTAGTAAATCCTTAACAATCGATACTAGATTCCGTTCCATTTGCTTTTCCGCGTGACGAGCGCCATTTAAAATACCAATGGTGGTTATTACACGCAAGTCTTCGCGAGGTATTCGGGACTCCAAACGCTTGTAGGCACTCATAGCGCGCAAATATTCGGAATTCAACTGTACATGCATTGACTTGTGCACCGGTGTGCTGAAGATAACCTCTGCCAGGACAATTAGTAGTATAGCAGCGTCAGCAATGAAAGGTTTTCGCATTTTGCGCCAGAACCGTGTTATCGCGCGTCTTAGCGATTGTGATGAGGTAGATTGATAGCGATTTTTGCAATTTTTTCGAAAACACGTCAAAAATCTGGAGAAATACACAAACATGTACAACTTTTATGACCGCGACAATGCAACAATGTGCGGGCACTAACTGAGTGCTGTCTCCAGCAAGTCAATTTATATAACCGCCATAATTTCTACTCTCAGTGGGTGCAATGCGATGAAGCATATCAATGGAGTTAGAGCAGTGTCGAATCATTTCATTTATGCAGCAAATATTTGGCCGTATAACAGCCGGAAGCTATAATATGGGCGACACAATACTTATTACCAAACTGATGACATGACTTTGGTCACGAATTCTGTCTCGATTTGTTTTACAGTTCATTGCGCTAGTACGGCAACGCTTCGATAATTTCTTTTAATTTCGATACATGTATATTTGTCTGTTTTATTTTTTATTTTTTGTAGATAATACATATTTTATTTCCTCTGAGCAATAGATAATTATACTGCCCCTGTATTCGAATCATTTTAAGTTCGATCCTAAAATATACGGATGGGTTAGTTGCACGCTGATTACTTATGAGTCGCAAGGCCTTGCTTGCTACCACATCATTGATAAAAAATATCGATAGATTTAGTTTAATGATTAAGGTAACAAAAACGATATCCGTAAGGAATAAGGTAAATATATACATATTCTTTAAGATAGCAATGTCAATTAAAATATGGAACAAATGCATGATTATGCCTTAAACCTATTAAAAACCATAGTAAAGTAGCAAGAAATGATGGAAAACCACTTAACTAATACGGCAATATAAAAGATTCTTTTTCAAATCTTAATCAATTCAAAATATTTAAAAAGTACTTTTCTGCATTATAAAAACAACAGCCAAGAACGTCGATAAGCCCTCCTACTATTTATTTAAGTTCGTTATTATTTGCGAATTATTTAAATTTTTACTTAAATATACATATAACAAATTTAGATAAATAAGTGAAAACAATCAGATATATTATTAATACAAATTATAGCGTAATGTACCTAAAACACCTACTTGAGAAACACTAGAAGAAGTTTTGTGACATGAAAGCCACGAACTTACACCATTTCTTTTAAAAGGAAATAAAACCGAAAGCGATGACAGCAAAATTATTGAAGGTTGATCTAGAAATCATTATACCCTTCTGAACAGGTTACATTTCGATAAATGTTTAAGAAATAAAAGCTGCATATAACTAGTATTAAATAGCATCACATCTCATAACAAAGTAGCTACTTGAACATCAAGCGCTCATCAAAATTGCAATGAAACAAAAACAAAATAAATAAATGTTGTGCTACCAAAACTTTTTATAACTTTACAACTTTACTACATTTTGCGCCACCTTTTGAATCCCCTAATTATTTCTTTTGATTTCTTTTGAAACGTCGGTATTTTTTTCAGTATCAATAATCAAATTATATTCTTCGTTGCTCGTTTCACCAGAGAACTTAAATATATAGAGAAGGTGAAAATTTCCAGTGCTTTTGGTGAATTGTGAAACGTTTTGACCACGGAATCTTACCTCGGAAAAATAACATTTAAACATTGACTTAACAGAGATACGAGTACTAGCAGAAATCTTAGCTAATAATTTTGCGAAAACGGCAATAAATATAAGAATGTTATAGAAAAACTGTTATTCGATAGATTGTGATTGAATATTTTTTAACGTGCTTTTCTTTAAATTTATTTAAAAATTCGTTTAAAATGCCGCCAATTCGGAAATACCCGCCGGTAGAGTGTTAAGAGAAACGTCGAGTGTTCTTTATGAAGGAGCGTAGCCTTTCGATGGATACACCCAAGAGCCCCTCGGGCAGCTAAGAAGGTAATGTTGAGATGACTCCACCTCATCATCCTCCATACAGCACCCACATCTTGGATCAGAAATGATGCCCAGCCTAACGGAGTGGGTCCCCATCGGGCAGTGCCCTGTCAGAACACTGATCAGGGCCGAGAGTAATGGCCTGAAAATGTTTCATAATTCCCAAGACCGTCTGCGGTCCGCAACCGGCCAAATCTATAAGGAATAATTTTCTCAAATTTGATTTACATACCCCTTACGGCAAAATCTCAAGTAGCGTAGTAAAAAACCTTACTTTATAGACCAAAATAATACTAATTTGAAAATATGCCCCAAACTAACAGAGACGCATATATGTCCCGGGGCTTACGAAAAATGAGCGTTTCCAGAGCCATCAGCTTTTTAGTAACTCCGTTGCAGCCGGAATTTAAATGGCACTATATACAATATAGTGTAAGCGCCAAAATTATTTTTATTATTAATCTAAAACTCTTTGGTGACATCGTAGAATGTGCCAAAGCGATACAGATGTTTTGTAAGCGTATGAACGATCTTTCTGACGAAGTATACTGTAAAACGTTATACAACAAAAATGCAATGAAACTTCCAGTTTTCCGAAATTCAATTGACAAAATTAATCGCCTCAAGGACCATATCAATTTCATAAAATCGATTAAACCATATTCCAAAAACATTTTATGTCTAGACGGCTTTGTAGTAACTCCTAATTCCATGATAAGTCTTACCCAAGATATATTCTCAGAATTTAAAGATATTTCGTTTATGCTCCTTGGTAAATTAAACCAAGATGCCCTTGAAATTTTTTTTTATAAGATTAGAGCCAACTTGGGTATTAATACCCACCCTTCTGCCTACGAGATTCAATTCATTGTAGCCAGGCTTATGTCCATGCACATTTTACGTCGTCAATTTTCTAAAACTGGCAGTAATTGCGAAGAGGACGACGATATGAGCCTGAACTGGAATAATTGTCAAGAAGATGCTCTTATGGGAACAATGAACACAGCGGATCACTCCCTCTTAGGAAATATTAGCATTCCAGATGTGCGATTTGATATTTCTGAAAAACCACCAGAATTGCAAGTAAAACGATACTACACTGGATACGCTATATACGAGAAAGTCGTTCGTAAACTAAAATGCGAAAACTGCGCAAAGTTGATGATAAGCAAAGGCAAAAATTTAATTAGAGAACCCGAGTCCCTTATTCGTTCTAAAAACTATAAAGATGCCGTAGATTTAAGGCTGGTAAATCCAGATGATAAAGTTTTGGAGATATGCCGCATGTAAATGGCTTTATATAATGATCTTTTTGCTCAACTTGCCCATAGGACTGAAGTTAAGGCTCTTATAGTAGCAGCGATAAGAAGTAGAACACAGCTGATTTATCCCGAATGGTTCCTCGAAGCAGGTAATTACTCCGAGCATCGGCATAAATTCTTAGATTTTTTAGTTACCGTTTTGTTATATAAAAATTCAAAGTGGCTGGCTCAAAAAACGGCGGAAATCCATTCAGAAGTAAGACAACTTAAACTTAATAAAAAACTTAAGCAATTCAATTTGGTACCTAATAAATTAAACATACAATAATGTATGTACATATGTATATATGTACATATGTAAATTCACTGTACTAACAAGGGAAGAAAAAGAAGGTATAAATATATTAAAAATGAAGTTCATAATATTAACTAAATTTTATTATATTTTCAGAAAAAAACAAGAAAATTTTTTTTTTTTTTTAAAAGTATATTATTAGTAGGTTAGTTGTATATTTTACGGTTAGAGTATAAGTAACTATTTGTAGGTAAATAATGAATTTGAAAAAAGATTGTGCAGAAGTTCGTAATAAAATGTTGCGGTGTTTCTAATACATATTGAAGTTATTTTGCAGTATTTACTATATTATTTTTATCATTAACTTTGAAGTCGTTAAATAGTTTGATTTAACATTTTTATTTGCATGGTTGAATTATTAGTGTAGTTGTAACAGGTACCCAGTTGGTAGTTAGTTGGTACCTAATAAATGCATGCCCACGAGCCAAATTTCTTTAAAACATATATACATATGTATGTACTAAGCATACTAAGTAAACTTTTATTAAAATATGATATAAGTACATACATACATTGATTATAAAGAAATTGGTGAAACAGCTAAATGACCACTCGATTTATACATTGATTAGGTCGTGTGAGAATTTGCAAATGGTTAGGACAAATTCGTAGATCGGGTCTACTTACATATGTTTACTTTTACTACTCTTAAATAAAAATATATCTACATACATATGTACATACAATGCTAATCGCTTTTCTTTTATTTCAGGATTTGTTTATTTCTTTTCAGAATCTTTTCTTCTTTCTATTTCAGATATTTTAATATTATTATTAATTAATTTTAGTATTTTTGTATTATTGACCATATTGACTATTGATTTAAAAAATAAAAAAAAATTATAAATAAATAAATAAAATCGATTGAAATGCCCACAAACATACAATATTATTTAATTTAAAACTCCGAGTTGCCTACTTCTTTTGATATCGCTTGTTTGTTTCGCTTTTCTGTTCTTGTTAAAATAATATATATGTGACATTTGTACGTGAACGTAGATTTGTTCATATGTTTTACATATTTGTGTCGTTAAGTTTGCAATTTTGTCAGAAATTTCCACAAGTAGGGACTTAGATCGTTGACTTCTGTTATGATCATTGGTGTGGTTGATAGAGGCGAAAAACATTTTTCGCCCGTCGATCGTTTTGCATGGGTTCAATTCCAGCAACAACCACTTTGGTACGAAAATTTTTATTTGATTTGGTGGTTGATTTTTATGCTTTTTTTGCTCTTCGAAAGAAGAAGAAATGTGGAGTTAGAAGGGGGGTAATCTTACTGTTTGGTAACAAATATGAATAGATCGACAAAAGGAACAAAGAACACAATTTTCAAGGCGCCATGATACATACATATGTATGGATGTATCGATTAGCGATATAGTAATACACATGGTATTGTGAACATTTTGGAGATGTTTTTTTTTCAAATTGGAGCAGTTTTGTCTCTGTTTGCCGTTAATGTTTGTTATCTACGTATATTCGTAATCAAAGGTTATTTCACATAATGGTGTTCATTACTTCTCCACAGGAAATACATATTTTTAAGAAAATCTCAGAAACTTTATTTGTTTAATTGCTTGAATGGGGAAGAATATCAAAACACTCATTTATTGTGCTGGGACACTTGAAGGGATTGTTGAGCTCTCAACGCAGTATTGTGCCAAATTGCAGCGAAATGACGTATTCTATCATTTAATTTTTTTGTTCTTGTTGAAGCATCCGACTTTCCTATCATTCTTGGTATTGCGCTATCAACACAATGTATCGCTCTCAACGCAATGTTTCGCTCTGAATGCATGTGCTGTCAACGCATTATTGCGCTACTGCGCTACGGCGCTACTGAGTTCACAAGTTGGTGTATCAGTGCACATAACTACATAACTCACCTTGAGTATCAACTCAATAACGCAGCGCTGCGTTACGTTACGCATCAATTTTTAGTAGAGAGGGCGTGAGAATGAAAGGGACGAGTTCACATGCCTCCTCTCATATTTGTTGTTTTTTTTATGTATAAAAGTATATAAAGAATATATAGAAAAAATACTTTATACATAAAAAAAATTCTGACATGTACATGAAAATCGCCGATACACGTGTATTTTTATTTTTTTGTCCCCTTTCCGAAAAAGTATATTTGGTTCAAAGGACAGAACTAAAGCTCGTTTTTGTAACGCAGTGTTATGGATATGGAAACATACACAATTAAATACAGGGGCGGATCCAGAACGTTTTTTGAGGGGGAGGCGAATGAAAATTGCTATAGATGCTTTTCGTGAGACAAATCAAGTTTGTTGTGGCAGCTACCTTTATCTTATAATCAAATGAACATTTTCGTATTTTTTAAATTTCGTTCAACTGTAATTCATTTAGGTGTGCAGTATCTCCATAAAAATGTATGTATATTTGACAAGTATAGCTGATATAGCTTTTCCTTGCAGCTATTCGGACATTGAAATCAAGGTTAAGGTTTCTACAGCAAGATGTTTGCAAGTTTAACTGCTAAGCACACTGAGATAATGGTTCACTAGCGTAACAAAGGCAAAACATGAAAGTGAAAAGGTCCTACGAGTTCTGTGACATGCGGGATACGTCTTTCGTTACTTTATCCAATTTGGCGACTTTGAACTCACTTTAACGGTCTTATTAAATAAAGTACATTAATACACAATTCCTTCACATATTCTCAAACCTCGTGCGATTACAGGTATCGGATTTGCCTTGTCCTGCAAACACGCACTTGGCTCAAAGGCTGTGAAGAATCCGTTCAGTAATGTACTATTTATGCTTCGGGAGGAACAAAAGTAGGCAATATTCATAATGTATACTAAAAATCATTTGATTGCTATTGTTTACGAAAAATTCAATATATGTAAAAAAAACCAAATTGAGTTCTGGGGGGGTAGGGCGAGGAAACGATTAATAAATAATAAAATAGACCCACAACCAGCCCTTTGACGGGAATCGAACTATGATTAAAAATGCAGCAGCCCTTACTTGTAGACAAAATTCTTCAGGTTCGACCACTGGATTGTTAAATAAAACATGCTCGGATTTCCTTAATGCTAACTTTATTTGTTTACAAATAATTGACAACACTTAACAACGCTATTTAATTCACGGATACTTGCACTTGCGCACTCGCAACTTTAAAACTCTTAGCTTACAACTTTCCAACTTTACTCTTCAAGGTTTAATTACAAACTGAATTCCCTAACGCCGTGGCAACGCCTTTTTATACTCCGAGCTGCGTGCACTGTGGCAGCTCTAGAACATTATCGATCGTTATCGAAAGTTCTCGATTGCGATTGTTCTATTTGCTTTTTCTCGACGTCTCTATCCCTTTCTCGGTTTCTCTTCCGTATGTCATTCGTGTTTTGGAATATCGCCACACTGCCCTCCACCTAAGTCTGATCGTCCCGAACAGACACACTAACTGTTCCAAATGACGCAATGAACTACCTTCATTTTGTTCCAAAGTCTCCCAACTGTCTGGATTCGATAAACCACGTCATTTAGCCGTTTTATGACCTTGTACGGACCTTCCCAGTTGCACTGCAATTTCGAGAACAAACCTTTCTTTCGTTGTGGATTATACAACAGTACCAAATCTCCTTCTTGGAATCCTTCGGAATTCATCGCCTTGTCATACCTGGCCTTCATCTTGTCACTCATAATTTGTGTACGCTGCCTAACAAGATCATGCACTTCTCGCAACTCCTCCTCCAGGGTTTTGGACGTTTCCCTACCATTCTTGCGCGCATCACCAGTACCTCCAAACTTTAGATCGCTTGGTAACCGAAGTTCACTGCCAAAAACTACCTTTGCTGGACTTTTACCCGTTGTTTCCTGTACAGCTGACCTACTCCCTAATTTACTCGTAGGAAATGGTTTGGACACATTCGTTGTAATACGCTTAAACTTTGTCTGACCATGACTTCGCTGCAATACACCCCGTGCATTTGCCAATCCACTCTGCTACCGATCGTCGACATCTAACCCAATATAACTTCTGTTTGATTCTCTCCATGGTCTTCGTGATTCCCAAGTGTCCTCCACTCAGTCCATTGTGGAATTCTTTGAGAACATCGGTAATTCTTACCCTTGGGACAACTATGAAATTTCGAGAAAATTGGCCATCCCCGCTTTCCCAAGTCCTATACAAACATCCATATATTAACCTTAATCTGTTCCATTGCGCCCAATACGCCTTTGCGATTGAACTTTCCGCTGCCATTTGCTCTTTGGTTGGCCGTGTACCCATGTACAACCCATGCATTACCACTTTCAAATGCCGATCTTTCTGCTGGCACTTCCTCAATTGGTTTACTTCCCAATTATCCGCAGGCTTCGCTTCCAATCTGCGACAGCTAAAAGCCCGCTCAGAACTACCTTCCAAGACCACTTGCTTACTGCTGAATAGGCCGTCATGCCCAAAGCGAAGTGGTACTTTCACGTTGTTATTCGTCATCATCCTTTTGCCCAAGTCGATGTTCATTCCCTGACTCATAAGGAAGTCCATACCCAATATGACTTCGTCGAAAATCTCCGCTACTATAAACTTGTGTACAACTACCACAGTCCCAATCGCAACTTTGCAGATTACTTCTCCTATAACTCGCGTGTCCTCACCAGTTACTGTCTTCAACTTTGCTCCAGATAAGGATCTGACCTCCTTTGTGACCAGATCTGACCCAATGATGATGTTGTTTGCTGTCCTGTCAATTCGAGGCATATCGATTCTAGGGCATTCAATTGCAGGAGCCAGCCTACGCCCTCTCCGGCTGGCTCGTTTTAGTTTATCGACAGGTTAGGAATCTGTTCGTCTTCAGCTCTGCGCATACAGCCTGCTGAATTCTTACGTCTGTCATAAGCTGTCTTACACTCGCGTGCAAAATGGCCAGCTTCTCCGCATCTGAAGCATTTTCCAGTGCCAATCTCTTTTCCTGTTGAATCAGGGCTGATTTTACCTGCGATCGCCTTAAGTGTTTTAAGCATTTCATTTATTACATCCGGTGATTCAACTTCTACTCGGTGTGCTTTATAGGCTGTTTCCTGGGTTTGGGCATATGAGACAGTTTCAGCAAACGTTGTTCTCGGATTCGCATATGTTGCTCTCTTCGTATATGTGTCTCGTATTCCATTGACAAACTTCTGCATTTTTACTCTTTCAAGGTATTCTCCAGATGTATCTCCAAAAGCCAAATGAGCCAACCTCTCAATTTCGGAAGCAAATTCTTGCAAAGTCTCGTTCGTTCCCTGGAAGCGATTCTCCAGCTCCATTTGGTAAATTTGTCTTCTAAGCTTGCTACCGTAACGTCTTTCTACGGCACCCATTAACGCATCGTAGTTATCCCTTTCACGCTCGGGAACAGTTTGTAGAATCTCAGCTGCCGGTCCTTTTAGTGCTACGAATAGTGCTGCAGTCTTGTCTTCCATGCTCCAATTGTTTGCTGAAGCCGTCTTTTCAAATTGGAGCTTGAAAACCTGGAAAGGAATTGTTCCATCAAAAGATGAAGTTTTTACCTTGGGCGCGTTCGTCGGAGTAGCTGTACGATTCTGCTGCAAATTACGGAGACAACCTTTTAACTCTAGCATCTCAGCGTCAAACTTGTCCTGCCTTTCTTCGAGTTGTTCTTGTTTTTCTTTAAGTACTTCGTTATCTCTGATTAAATTCTCCTTAAGCGATGATATTTCCGACGACACCCGTAATGATATTTGGGAAAAGCGTGCTTCCTGTACTCCCATCTTTGCATCCAATATCTGCGAGATGCTGGCCAAAAGCGAATTTGTATCTAAAGCCGTTGATGCAGTAGCACCCTTGTCCCTATCTTCCACCATCTTGCGTTCGTCTTCCGTATCCTCAGGTTTAGCCTGGAACTCGTAGTTGCCAACTTCAACTCCTTCCTGCTCCATAGCTTCCGACAATCGTGATACCAATTCAGCTTTTCTCCCAGAAGTTGCTAAATAACGTTTTTCCAGCTCCTGCTTGAGCTCTTCAATCTTCAGATCCTGAATCTTTGTCATTTTCTCCGCTATTATCCTTTAGGATTTATTTAACAATCCCACTTCTGACACCAATTGTTACGTTTTTACCCTGAAACGCCGATGATTTCCAAAATTCTTCAGGTTCGACCACTGGATTGTTAAATAAAACACGCTCCTTAATGCTAACTTTATTTGTTTACAAATAATTGACAACACTTAACAACGCTATTTAATTCACGGATACTTGTACTTGCGCACTCGCAACTTTAAAACTCTTAGCTTACAACTTTCCAACTTTACTCTTCAAGGTTTAATTACAAACTGAATTCCCTAACGCCTTTTTATACTCCGAGCTGCGTGCACTGTGGCAGCTCTAGAACATTATCGATCGTTATCGAAAGTTCTCGATTGCGATTGTTCTATTTGCTTTTTCTCGACGTCTCTACCCCTTTCTCGGTTTCTCTTCCGTATGTCATTCGTGTTTTGGAATATCGCCACAATATGTAAAAATGAGTAACAAGGAAAAATTTAAAAATTCATACAAAAATGTCAAGGCACATCAAATAAGTAGGCGCAGCAAAATTTGTTGCGCTTTCAGTACAGTTCGAGGTGTTTGATAAAATATTTCTGAAACTTTGTTCCGTTTTACATAATCCAATTCGTTGAAAGTATGTAATTCTTGCTCAATTCCTTTTGTGCTTTCTGTTTGCTTCCACACGCTTCAACTGAATTGAATTGAACTTTTGCGTTTTCTTTTTCTCACAACAACAAATATGAGAGGAGGCATGTGTACTCGTCCTGTGGAGAAGTACTGAACACGATTGTGTGAAATAACCTTTGATTACGAATATACGTAGATAACAAACATTAACGGCAAACAGAGACAAAACTGCTCCAATTTGAAAAAAAAACATCTCCAAAATTTTTACCGCACCAGTTCACAATACGATGTGTATTACAATATCGCTACTCGATACATACATATGTGTGTATGTATCATGGCGCCTTGAAAATTGTGTTCTTTGTTCCTTTTGTCGATGTATTCATATTTGTTAACAAACAATATTATTTTGCATAAAAAAATTAATCACCACAGTAAGATTACACCCCTTCTAACTCCACATTTCTTCTTCTTTCGAAGAGCAAAAAAAGCATAAAAATCAACCACCAAATCAAATAAAAATTTTCGTACCAAAGTGGTTGTTGCTGGAATTGAACCCATGCAAAACGATCGACGGGCGAAAAATGTTTTTCGCCTCTATCAACCACACCAATGACCATAACAGAAGTCAACGATCTAAGTCCCTACTTGTGGAAATTTCTGACAAAATTGCAAATTTACCGACACAAATATGTAAAACATATGAACAAATCTACGTTCACGTACAAATGTCACATATATATTATTTTAACAAGAACAGAAAAGCGATATCAAAAGAAGTAGGCAACTCGGAGTTTTAAATTAAATAATATTGTATGTTTGTGGGCATTTCAATCGATTTTATTTATTTATTTTTAATTTTTTTTATTTTTTAAATCAATAGTCAATATGGTCAAGAATACAAAAATACTAAAATTAATTAATAATAATATTAAAATATCTGAAATAGAAAGAACAAAAGATTCTGAAAAGAAATAAACAAATCCTGAAATAAAAGAAAAGCGATTAGCATTGTATGTACATACATATGTACGTAGATATATTTTTATTTAAGAGTAGTAAAAGTAAACATATGTAAGTAGACCCGATCTACGAATTTGTCCTAACCATTTGCAAATTCTCACACGACCTAATCAATGTATAAATCGAGTGGTCATTTAGCTGTTTCACCAATTTCTTTATAATCAATGTATGTATGTACTTACATATATCATAATTTAATAAAAGTTTACTTAGTATGCTTAGTACATACATATGTATATATGTTTTAAAGAAATTTGGCTCGTGGGCATGCATTTATTAGATACCAACTAACTACCAACTGGGAACCTGTTACAACTACACTAATAATTCAGCCATGCAAATAAAAATGTTTAATCAAACTATTTAACGACTTCAAAGTTAATGATAAAAATAATATAGTAAATACTGCAAAATAACTTCAATATGTATTAGAAACACCGCAACATTTTATTACGAACTTCTGCACAATCTTTTTTCAAATTCATTATTTACCTACAAATAGTTACTTATACTCTAACCGTAAAATATACAACTACATATATACATATTTTATATACTAATTCATGCTTTTTATAATTTTTTTATTCATAACCTACTAATAATATACTTTTAAAAAAAAAAAAATTTTCTTGTTTTTTTCTGAAAATATAATAAAATTTAGTTAATAGTATAAACTTCATTTTTAATATATTTATACCTTCTTTTTCTTCCCTTGTTAGTACAATGAATTTACATATGTACATATATACATATGTACATACATTATTGTATGTTTAATTTATTAGGTACCAAATTGAATTGCTTAAGTTTTTTATTATGTTTAAGTTGTCTTACTTCTGAATGGATTTCCGCCGTTTGTCGAGCCAGCCACTTTGAATTTTTATATAACAAAACGGTAACTAAAAAATCTAAGAATTTATGCCGATGCTCGGAGTAATTACCTGCTTCGAGGAACCATTCGGGATAAATCAGCTGTGTTCTACTTCTTATCGCTGCTACTATAAGAGCCTTAACTTCAGTCCTATGGGCAAGTTGAGCAAAAAGATCATTATATAAAGCCATTTACATGCGGCATATCTCCAAAACTCTATCATCTGGATTTACCAGCCTTAAATCTACGGCATCTTTATAGTTTTTAGAACGAATAAGGGACTCGGATTCTCTAATTAAATTTTTGCCTTTGCTTATCATCAACTTTGCGCAGTTTTCGCATTTTAGTTTACGAACGACTTTCTCGTATATAGCGTATCCAGTGTAGTATCGTTTTACTTGCAATTCTGGTGGTTTTTCAGAAATATCAAATTGTTCATCTGGAATGCTAATATTTCCTAAGAGGGAGTGATCCGCTGTGTTCATTGTTCCCATAAGAGCATCTTCTTGACAATTATTCCAGTTCAGGCTCATATCGTCATCCTCTTCGCAATTACTGCCAGTTTTAGAAAATTAACGACGTAAAATGTGCATGGACATAAGCCTGGCTACAATGAATTGAATCTCGTAGGCAGAAGGGTGGGTATTAATACCCAAGTTGGCTCTAATCTTATAAAAAAAAATTTCAAGGGCATCTTGGTTTAATTTACCAAGGAGCATAAACGAAATATCTTTAAATTCTGAGAATATATCTTGGGTAAGACTTATCATGGAATTAAGAGTTACTACAAAGCCGTCTAGACATAAAATGTTTTTGGAATATGGTTTAATCGATTTTATGAAATTGATATGGTCCTTGAGGTGATTAATTTTGTCAATTGAATTTCGGAAAACTGGAAGTTGCATTGCATTTTTGTTGTATAACGTTTTACAGTATACTTCGTCAGAAAGATCGTTCATACGCTTACAAAACATCTGTATCGCTTTGGCACATTCTACGATGTGCCCACTGTCACTAAAGATTTTTAGATTAATAATAATAATAATTTTGGCGCTTACACCTTATTGTATATAGAGCCATTTAAATTCCGGCTGCAACGGAGTTACTTAAAAGCTGGGTGGCTCTGGAAACGCTCATTTTTTCGTAAGCCCCGGGACATACATATATGCGACTCCGTTAGTTTGGGGCATTTTTTCAAATTAGTATTATTTTGGTCTTTAAAGTAAAGTTTTTTTACTACGCTACTTGAGATTTTGCCGTAAGGGGTATGTAAATCAAATTTGAGAAAATTATTCCTTATAGATTTTATCAAATGACAGGAGTCAAAGAGAAAATGAATTTTGTTACTGTTGTGGTAAAAGAAGGGTGCTTCTGGAGAAATTTTTAGCAATCTGCTTAGCTGGACATTATTGGCACCTTGGCACAAACAACAGCTTTGACATGGAGTCCAATTTTTTCAGCTGTGTTTATAATAGTTTTCAGTAATTCAATAAGATATCTACCCTTTACAGAATCTTTTGCAATTACGTATGACAAGACATATTTCTACTTCGATGTGATTCTTTTACTCATAAAGAAACAACATTTATTGCCAATGATATTTTGTCGATTGCCTTCTCCATTATCGACAAAGCCATAGATGATGTCTCTTGCTTTATTATAAGTAAGATCATTTTTAATTGCAATTTCGTCAAAGAGAATTTCACAAAGGCGTTGATTTTCAGACTTGTCTTTAACAATTTTTTGCAAATTATCGATTACTTTGTTATTAAAGCCCGGGGCAACGAAACGTACTGTGCGCCAACGGAGAAGACTTTTTCTGTGGGACAAGGCAAAATTATACGCTTTAGACGACATATAGTTGATATTTTTAGCTACTATTTTCTCATATCATCAAAAAAAAAAAGAAAAAGCTTCTCATTAAATACATCTGCCGTTCGGAGTCGGCACAAAACTGTAGGTCCCTCCATTTGTGGTATAATATAAAGACGCACCCCACAAATGGTAGGAGAAGCTCGGCCATACACTGAGCTATATAGTGTACGCGCCAAAATTATATATATATATATATTTCCTCAAATTGTTCATAGGAGCTGCTCATGTTAACAATCAATTTAGCAAATGTAATGGCATATGCGCTAGCGCCTACTGCAGAGATAATTGTCTTCTTTTGAATATCTGAAAGCTTCTTATTTAAATCATCTACTTTCGCCTTAAGGTCATTAACGATTTTTCGAAGCCCAAATTCGTTTAGTTGATACACTCGAATAATTTTGGCGCAGTTTTAAGACAGGGTTCTACATCGATGGGATCATCAATCGGATTTGTTTTAAAGACTTTCATGTATTCTAAATCAGAGTATTTTTCAATCTCTTAAAAAGTGAGGTCTTTTTCCAAAACCAATTCAGGCGAACCACCTGCTACTCTAACTAAAAAGCTAACCTGTTCTCTACTAACATTTAGGCCTGAATGGAAAACGGGGAAGGCTCCATCCAGCAGTCTTTTTGTTGAAATAAACTTCTTGTCAAAATGACGCTCGCAAATAAAAAAAAATTTTCATAAAGGTAAAGGCAATTTCAAGTTGCAAGCAAGAGCCCACTCGTTGCGTGCGATTTCCATCTTGGGAAATTCAAACATTTTCCGCTTTCTGTCGGATTCACATTCAGCAACACAGCAACTCACAGGCACCGGATAGTATAGCAAGCACATGTATTACTATTTTTATTCACAAAATTTAATATAAACATATTTAACATAAATGTGTTAATTTATATACATATCTTACAAGCATAATTTCTAAAATAGACCTATATATTAGAACTATAATTCCATGCGAGAGACTTAGTTTATCTCAGCATGCCTACACGAAGTGCAGATCCGTTGAATCTGCTCTGCATACCGCGGTTAAAATCATCTTTCGAGCACAACGAATACGCAGTGGGTGTTTTCATCGGCATTGAGGGGGCCTTCCACAATGTTCTTCCAAATGCGGTTACATTGGCCCTCGGCCGGCTTGGAGTTGAAACCAACTTGACCAGGTTTTTCTCAAATATTCTATGCGACAGAACTGTCGTGGCGGAGGGGGAAAGCGCATCGGCTCGGCAAAAGGTGAGCAGGGGCACCCCACAAGGAGGTGTTCTTTCATCCTTCCTCTGGAACATTGTCTTAAACGAGGTTCTAGAGAAACTGGAGGGGAGGGGTTGCCGGGTGGTTGCCTATGCGGACGAAGAAGCACTCATAGTCAGGGGGAAGTTCCTGAACTCGCTTTACGATCTCATGCAAGGTTATCTAAATTTGGTTACAAATTGGTCCACAAGCTGTGGTCTAGCTATAAACCCTAACAAGACAGAGCTGGTCTGGTTTACCAGGAAATATAGGGCGCTAGAGGCCCAGTTACCTACGATCGCTGGCACTCCTCTTGTGCTTTCTGACAGAGTCAGGTACTTGGGGGTCATTCTGGACAGGAAGCTTAACTGGAGGCCGAACATAGAAGATAGGGTGAAGAAAGTGTCGGTCACCTTATACTGCTACAGGAGTGACATCGGGAAGAGATGGGGTCTCTCTCCCAGAGTTGTCCTCTGGCTGTACGAAACTATTATTAAACCCATTATGCTCTATGGTGTTTTTATCTGGTGGAGCTCCCTGGATAAATCTACTCTAGCTAAGAATCTGGAACGGATGCAGAGAAGCGCCTTGATTGGAATCAGCGGAGCACTTCGCACCACTCCCACGCTTGCTCTAAATGTGATGCTTGGCATCATTCCTGTAGACTTGGCGGGCAGAGTTGCCGCCGCCCGCTCAGCCATCAGACTGCGAAGCGCCGGGTTCTCCCTCACCCCGGAGTACGGGCACTCAGGGATCCTTAAACAATTCGAATTCATCCCCGAGGATGTCGATCAGGGCGTACCGAAGATCGCCACAAGAGGATCCTTCACCACCCACATCCCATCAATACACGACCTCTGGTGCAAAGGCGCAGTGAACATGTTCTCAGATGGATCGAAACTAGAGGGAAGAGTAGGAGGAGGCGTATTCTGCGAGGAACTGTCGCTCCATAGTTAGTTTACACTACCGGATTTATGCAGCGTTTTTCAAGCTGAAATAGCTGCCATCAAGGAAGCAGTAGACCACTTGCGTCGCAGCACTACTAATACACAGAAGGTGGTAAGCATCTACTCGGATAGCCAAGCCGCAATCAGAGGCCTGGGATCGCTGACGCTGCGGTCGAAGCTGGTCGGGGAATGCCCGGCCTCCTTATCGGCCGCCTCGGAAATCTCCGTATTCGATTGATTTGGGTACCAGGTCACAGCGACACAGCTAGCTCGCCAGGGTACTTCAGAAGTAATCACTTCAGGGAGGAACGGCATTGGAATTCCCATGTCCACATGTGGTCTGCTCCTGGAAAAATGGGCCTTCAGTCGGCTCAGCAAACGCTGGGCGGAAACCCCGACGTGCAAAGGTCCTTTTGGCCGGTTGCGGACCGCAGACGGTCTTGGGAATTATTAAACACTTTCAGGCCATTACTCTCGGCCCTGATCAGTGTTCTGACAGGGCACTGCCCGATGGGGACCCACTCCGTTAGGCTGGGCATCATTTCTGATCCAAGATGTGGGTGCTGTATGGAGGATGATGAGGTGGAGTCATCTCAACAGTACCTTCTTAGCTGCCCTGCTTTCGCTAGGCTTAGATGCAGACACTTTGGCTCATACTTTTTTCGACACTCCCGAGGGGCTCTTGGGTGTATCCATCGAAAGGCTACGCTCCTTCATAAAGAACACTCGACGTTTCTCTTAACACTCTACCGGCGGGTATTTCCGAATTGACGGCATTTTAAACGAATTTTTAAATAAATTTAAAGAAAAGCACGTTAAAAAAATGTTCAATCACAATCTATCGAATAACACTTTTTCTATAACATTCTTATATTTATTGCAGTTTTCGCAAAATTATTAGCATATCCGTTTTAATAATAAATAGGGAGACGAATTTTCAATGAAGTTTTTATTTAAATTTAAAGAAAAGCACGATAAAAAATGTTCAATCTCTGTCGAATTAAACTTTTTCTAGAATATTTTAATCGAAAAATTATTAGCATAGCCGTGCGGATAATAGGAAAAGGAGTCAGAATATATATACATTTTTCGTAATGTATATCATTGGATATAAATTTGGCCATTTCAAATAAAAATATACAGCTTGTTAATACATGCATATGAATTCCATACGTCACCGGTAATTTTACATAAATCGAGACGGCTTATAAATATTATTCATTTATTACATAACGAACTTTGAATACAAAAGAAGGCGGACTACTCATATGCATATCTAGATACAAACATTCATGCGTTAAGACATACTTATGTATATGTTTCAATGTGCAATTGCAAAAATTTATAACAGAACAACTTAACCAGGGAATGTTAAATTAAGATTTCTGCTAGTACTCGTATCTCTGTTAAATCAATGTTGAAATGTTATTTTTCCGAGGTAAGATTCCATGGTCAAAACGTTTCACAATTCACCAAAAGCACTGGAAATTTGCACCTTCTCTATACATTTAAGTTCTCTGGTTTCACATCTTTCTTATTCCTTCATTGATAAGCAGAGGGAAATAAATATTCATTTTTTTTTAAGAACATTGCACGTGATAAGTGAACAGTCAGCGAGCTCGCGTTAAATAAGCAATATGGCAACTTTTGGTTTCTTAAAAGCTTATATTTTAATCGTCTTGTTCTATAATAGTTTCACAAGCGTTCCAGCTCATTTGAGTCTGTTAAATAAGAAAAATGCGTGGAATACACCGCAGGTATTTCAACAAGATGTACCAAAAGACGGAAACGGTAAATATGATATACCTGATGGCGCTGACTCTACTAAACCGTCAGGTATACATACATACATATACATATATGTACATACCCACGTACATACACGCATACATATATACTGGTTTTAAAAACTTTTCAATGCACATTTGTACAAATGTACTTTTACATTTGTATACGACTACACTGTTAATTTTATTTTAGGACAACATATAGAAGCAGAAAGAATATGGAATAATTATGACGCAGTCAATATTAGGACGAGAATTAATTTCAGGACTCCGAGTAAACCTACCCAGCCTACCAGGCGAAAAAATAGATTTATAATCAATGGGTAATTAACCGAGTGTATTAAGTAATGACAGCATCTACATTCTTCAAGATTTTTATGTCAAATCTTCAGGCCTATCATGAATTCCGTCGGAGCTCCCGACGTGACAATGTCGGGAAATTGCTATCATTAATTCCGACGTGATCACGAAATTTTTACGAAATTTTGAAATTCGGGAGATTGCGATCACGAATTCCGAGTGAAACGCAATTTTGACATTAATTAGTGAGAATTAATTAATTTAAATTTATTTTTCACAGGTCAACCCATCCACTAACCGGAGTTAGTATGAGACTAGTGAATATGACGAACGGGCAGACATTGCACAAGGTTTTCCAAAAACCCCGTGCAAGTATAAAGTGGTAATGTACATTCAACTATAATATAAATAAAACTTAAACAGCAACCACCTGGAACAAAGTAAATAGGCATACATGTTTGCCAATTTGTTGAATTTTTATAAAAAGTAGAACGATATTTTGTTTTTGTTATTCTCTTTATTTAAAACGTCGAAAGCGTCGGAATTGTTGATAGCATTTTTCCCGAATTCGTGACGAAAGATTTTGTAACGACGGGAGTTCATTCGGAATCAGTGATTAGGCTGTTTATTAAATTGATTACCCCAAAGTATGTTCAAAAATAAAAAATAATATATAAATAGTAGACTTTGTGGAAAACGGATGATTATTAACATATGTATGTAGTATGTGCATCAACATATGTAAGTAACTTTAAAAAATTTAACAATTTTAATTACAAAGAAAAAATGGTGCAATTTGTAAAATCAAAAATGGCAACTTTATATGCGGTCCCCAGAATAGAAATTTTTTCGATCCGACGAAAGAATATGACAAAACCGACTTTTATGCTGGTAGACTTCAAAGGCAGCTAAATGCAACACCTTCCAAACCTCTTCCTCCTCCACCAGAACAGTTTATTTTGATTAAAACAGTAGCGTAACTATTTGCAAAGACTTTGACTAATCAAATATACTTATACATATATATCTATACTAATTATATAAAATCGCTTATATGCAAAATGTTTGTAATGGCTAATCTCATAAAGTTCTGAAGCGATTTTTATAAACTTTTTTTTTAAATAAAGCATTTGCCCTAGGCTCGCGAGTGGCATACTTATTTTTTTAATTTCCCGAAATCTAACCCCTTTTCTTTCGGGTTGAAGATTTTAAGAAGCCAAAAATATTGCAAGCATAAGATTTTTCATTTGTCAAACGCAGCCTATAGCGTAGCATGATTTGTCATTATGTGCATACATATGTATGTATGTTGCTAAGAGAGTAAAACCACAAAGAAAAAACTTTGAATTACGTGTACAAATTAACGCAGAACAAGTGGATAAGCGCTAAACACACAAATGCTCATATAAATTGTCATACTTATGTATGCATGGCTATACTATTATGTATATAAATTTGATTGCATGGGAAGTGTTCGTCATGCTTTGGCACTCATAAAACTGACCGATTTTAATAATTTTTTAAAATTAAGATTTTGTTGAGAACAGCTGAGTGGCATACTTATTTTTTTATTATTGGAAGATGAACACCTTTTTTTTGGCGGTAATGTTACAAAAAATACAAAGAAATATAGATATACGCCAATTTTTAATCGAAATAGGCTATGAAAAAATAGTTGATGTTTTTATTTTCAAATTATTAAATAGAAATCAGGAACATGCAAGACGTTTGTGACTTCACTTCTTTTGGCGAAAGTTCGTAGTGAAGCCAAAATTACTGTTGCTGTAGCCTCTTCTGGCATTGCTGCTACTCTTCTAAGTAGGGGAAGAACTGCTCACTTCGCTTTCAATCCACCTTTTAATTTTTCACCAGAACAAACCTGTATATGTTCGATAAAAATAAAATTGTGCATTCGCTGTTGTGTTCCAAAGAGCATCGCTCATAATATGGGATGACTGTATAATGTCGCATAAATCCAATGTCGATGCCGTAAATACAACACTTAAAGATTTAAGATCATCTACGGCACACAGGCAGATATTGTCAACGCATCCCTTAAAAAGTCTGAAGTTTGGTCACATATACAGAATCTAAAATTGGCTATCAATATACGAGTTCAGCTTAATAGAGATGGTCGTTCAAATCAGTTTGCTGAATACCTACTGAAAATAGACAACGGTACCAACAAATTTACCATTTAGTTTTAAACGAGTACAGTTTCCCGTAAAAACGTGCTTTGCAATAACTATTAACAAGTCACAAGGGAAATTTGCAGTACCATTATAATTGATCTTCGTGTTTTCTCACGGTCAGCTTGTATATCGCGCTGTCGCGAATTGGTGCCCCACAAAATCAAACCTTACTAAATCCAGGAAATGGAAATAAAACGCGGAATGTTTTGTTTAGAGAAGTTTTTAATAACTAAAAAATTACCCTCTCTCTTACTCTTACTTTTATCTTTAATTAACATAATATTTTTTTTTTCGGTATTCGAATTTAACTTTATTTCTTTTAAATAATTTTAATAATTCACTTTTATATCACAGTTGTATAACATTCGCAAAAAAAATACATACATATACATATACGATATATATGGCGTACCATTTACGTATTCCATAAAATTAAGTTACGTTACTGTTGACATTTATTATCTTTCGCTTTACCAACGTTATTTGCATAAGGTTTTTGGTTTATTTTTCTAAGACTTGAATTAATAAATGTTTAATAATCGTGGACGCGAGTAATTTTTATTTAAATTGCACCACATATATGTCACACATATAATAAAATACACATATTTATATTTTTTACATATAATATATACATGAATCCATATATAGAAATACAACTATTAACTTTATGTATAAAATTTACTCGCTCAGTGACCACGAGTTCAAAAATGAGAATACAAAAATAATCAAAAACATATTGCAAACAAATGAATTCCCTTATATACGAGACGTCATTCAAAAGCTACTGAGCGATGCTCATGCTATGCTGACACACGTCTCATGCCCAAAACATCCCAAAACATTGCATGCGAACCGGTTTGACGATTACATACATATTTTGCAAATGAGTCTGATTTTCCCTTTTTTTATGTATAAAAGTATATAAAGAATATATAGAAAAAAATATTTTATACATAAAAAAAAATTCTGACGTGTACATGAAAATCGCCGTTACACGTGTATTTTTATTTTTTCTCCCCTTTCCGAAAAAGTATATTTGGTTCATAGAACAGAATGTTTGTAACGCGGTGTTTGTAACGCAGTGTTATCGTGCAATAATTGTACGCCAACGTACATAATGCTCCAATGTCATTTCAAGAAGCCGATTAGTGACGTATTGCTTAATTGTTGTTTCTTGTTATTGTTACCTATTTTTTACTAACTATGCTTCTTAATCTGATTGAAGTATAAGCGTAATATTTGTAGTGATCTTACGAGTAAAAAGTAATTTTGTATTGTTTTATTGCTTTTATGTTCTATGCAAAAATAAATTACAGACTCCCTGAAGAAGGCTCTAATAGCGCCGAAACGCGTAGGAGGATAAAAGAAACTTAACTTAATTGAAAAAATGTGTCATACCATCGTGTTTGATGAATCTCGATCCTTTTCCGGATTACACATATGTATGTATGTACATACATATCTATTATATAAAATTCTCGTGTCACAGTTTTAGTTACCATACTCTTCCGAAACGGCTAAACCGATTTTGATGAAATTTTATATGTATATTTGGTATTCTGAGAATAGGTTGTTATTTATTTTTTATATTCTTAAGTGATAAAGTTGGCCCACCCAAAAATTTTAAGTGTACCCGCTCAAAAATTTGATGTCATCGATTTCAATGTAACTTTGTAATAATGTTGTGTTATTTGTTCACTACATTTTTAAACATTGGGGAGAGTTAATTGTGAAAGGTTGCAGATGTACAGTGGCTCAAACTTTTGTGCATGTAAAAGTTTGATAATTCATAGTAGAAAAAAGAAGTTTTAAAATTTTGTTTCGCATTTTTCGCACAAATCGACCGCTTCGATTTTTTGAAAACCAGATAAATATAAAGCTTGACTTTTTTCCTAGAAAATGATGTATAAATCATTATGGAACTAAATCAATTAGATACTTAATTAAAGCTTTAAAGAGCGCTGTGTACCAGCGGGTACACTTGACAAATTTTGCTCCTATTACATATGTATATTGAACTCGAGTTCAGTTTTTAAGAAAGAAAGCAAGAATAGTTTGTGCGTCAAGGGATACGTACCTTGGTGCCCAAGGCTAACATACATATGCTGTGCCAATGAAAATAGAATGGAAATAAAATAAAATAAAAACAAAATGTAAAAATTTTGTCTGTGGTTTTATTATTATGACAGGCAGTATATGCTGTTTCAATTATTTTCAAATTATTTGCGTTGCAATATTTTGCCATATCCAGATCCTGATTTACCGCCTTAAACGCCCCTGGGCACCAAAAAAGCCACTCCTGATACTTCAAAAAAAATTGTATGGTACATATGTATTTAAAAATGTTATACAAATATTTTATAAATGCATATATTAAATTAATACATCAGGGGACTAAGATAATTAAAATATTTTACCAATTAAAATTTGAACGAATATAGAAAATCTTTATTTTACAAAAGAATAAAACCTATGTATATTGATTTTGATTTTCCGACAGGGTGGAAATTTGATGTATATTGGAACGCTTTTCAGTCATCCCTTGTCAAATTATGTTTTGTGACATCCCGGTTTCGGCATTGTCCCATCTTCAGTGTCGTTTTCGTTCTGAGTAATAGGTGTTAGTTATGCTGTTTTTTTCCAGATATTGCATTCAGTTTTACGAAATGTTTGCAATTTTGGTGTTTTATGCTTTTGGTACCTGAATTTTCGTACGTATAAAATTCTGTTGAGTGAGTTTTTTATTATTCGGTTCTCTTCGGGTTTCCTTGATACAGGTGAAGTCGGTAATTTTAGTTTTGTGCAACATTTTGTTTTGGTCCTGTGTGTTGTTGTCTGTCTTTTTACCTATGCTATTGTTCGTGGCCGATGTGGTCGAGTTGGTAGCGTGCGTGCTATAACTCGATATGCCGGTGAGTTCAAGGTTCGATTATCAGTCAGGGCAAGCAAAATCTTAACCACAGAAAAAGTTTTTTGTAATAACGGTCACCCCTCGGCAGGCAATGGCAAACCACCGAGGGTATTTCTGCCATTAAAAAGCTTCTCATTAAATACATCTGCCGTTCGGAGTCGGCACAAAATTGTAGGTCCTTCCATTTGTGGTATATTATAAAGACGCACACCACAAATGGTACGAAAAGCTCGTCCAAACACAGAGCTATATAGTGTAAGAGCCAAATTATTATTATTGTTCTGTCCTTTGTATACATACTTAAGCGGTTCGAATATTGCGTCGGAATATGTATGTGTTTGCTCGTTTATTACTCTGCCATCAAAGGTTCTTTGCTTATAAAACTCCATGTTTTCGAGTACGTTCAGGCGGCGTCCCTTCTGTTACACATGAAGTAGTTTGGCTATCTTCTTAATATTTGCTGGTGGACATTTATTTCTGAACATGTGGTTAACGAAATTCGACCAGGTACAGTGGTCGGCTTTCGTACCCTTTTGTTGTAGTCTGCTATGTGTTCGCGGAATCTTGTTCTTATTTTCCGTCATGTTTGTCGTATGTAGCTATATTGGCATTTGCAGGTCAGCTTGTATACTCCTTGTTTGTTAAATGGGTATTCGGTATTCATGCTGGTTCGAAGCATTTTTCCTAGGTTATTAATTGTTTTAAATGCTGTCTGGATGTTTCGTTTTTTACAAAAGTTTGCTAATTTATATGTATGTATCTGTCCCAGTATAAGTTAGTACCGCCCATTTTCTTTTGTCTTTCTCTTACTCGTTTTTTCTCTGTCTGTCTTTATTTTGTCGGATTTTGTTCACAACATTATTTTTGTATCCGTTATTCCTTCCTTTGATAAAGGTGTTTTTTCAAGTTTATTAGTTAAATATCTTAGTGCGGCCATTTTATGCTGTTGAGGATGGTTTGAGGTATTGTGAATTATGGTGTCCATTGCCGTTGCTTTCCTATATATTTCGTATCTGAACTCCTTGAGGATTTTATCAATCTTGATTGCTAGATCCATATAGTTCATTTTTCCATCGTAGATATATTTTATGTTTCCATGTTGTTTATTTAGATATTCTAATATTTCTTCCTCATTGTCGTTACGCATATAATATCATCAACGTACCTGGCATAACTTCTTACCCCAAGTTTATTAGTTAATTATTTCATGTATTTCTGTTCTACGTTTTGCATAAAAACCTCCAAGAGGATGGCCGAAGTTGGGTTTCCCATTCCCAGTCCTTTTGTTTGCCTGTATATTTTGTTGTTGAAAGTAGTAAAGTAGTTTTGGCTGAGCGTGGTCCTTAGGGTGTTTGTTATCTGTGTTTTAATTTTGTCTTTAGGTTTTTCAAGTAAAGTCTTTCATACTATGTCAATTGTCTCTGAAAGGGGTATCGAAGGATATAATTCTTTAATATCAAATAATACTAATTTTGTGTTTTTGTGATCTTTTCTGTCGTGTTGGTTATTTCGTATTGGTTATTAGTATGGCCTTTAGGAATTTTGAGAGCTTGTAGCCAGGTGTCGATGTGTAGTTCACTATAGGCCTCACTGGAATATCTGGTTTGTATATTTTTGGTTGTACAATTAGTGGAGGTGCCTTCTAGCAGGCGCACGAGAAATTTGAATTGGAAATATTGTCAACGTTCACAAAGTACTTTCATCCGAGATTCATATGTACATCAAATGGGTATTAGCAAAAATCTTTTCTTTTTTTTTTAATTTTTTATTTTAATTTACATTGTCCAGTTTTGTACAATTTAAAAAAGATAAAATATTTCTGAAACTTTAGCTTTCAAAGGCAAAAACAAAATACACATACATACATTTTTTTATTTTTGTACTGCGCCTACCTATTAAATATGCCTTTGCTTTGTTCTTATAATATGCATTTGACTAAATAAAAAATTCTAATCCAGTTTCTTTTTCATTTCTTTTGATTGCTTATGATTTTTTTTTTCAATATATTTTGAGAAAAATTTTGCTGCATCCCATTTTTGGCGCCCTTTGTGACACGGCGCCCCAGGGCAGCGGTCCATGTTGCCCCTGAGTAAATCCGGCCCTGTCCATATCAGTTGCTTCGTTGATAACCTTACTGATACTTTCGCTGATAACAGCTAAATTCCATGCACTGTTTCGAATTAAGAACATTTCATCATATTAGTAAAGCATTTGCGTTCACCAATTAACTTGTCCATATTAACTTGTGAAATGTTCACTAAGAACTTTGTACTGAAAAATTACAATGCTTTATTTTTGTTTTACTACGCACTGAGTTGCATATCAGTTGTTTCTACGCATCACACTGATTTTGATTTCAACCGCGCGTTTGGTAATGATAACAACCGACTTTACCGCCACCAATTGGCCGTGGCGAGTATAAGTGATCGTGAGACTAACGACGAATACTCGGAAGAGCCGCGAGACCATCATCCTTGGGAAATGCGCCACTTTCCACCTTTTCATCACACTAACATCCGAAATCGTATTTATAAAAATAAAGAAACCCCATTAACGTGGTTGAATACATATGCTGCGGACACTGAAATAGCTTCAACTGATCCACATCATCCATGGCGTTTACGACAGACGCATGGTAGGCACAGGTGGCATGGGGCAGACTATGAGCCAAGTACTGGCGAGCAACAAAACCGGAGGGGTTATAACAATGAAAACAGTGGGGAAATTAAATCGACAACAGTTAGTCCCAATTTTTCGTCAACATCAACAACAGATGATTCGTTTACTTCTAGCACAACCGATAATACATTAGCCATTGATATAAGAAGCAATTTTGCGTGAGGTGTTCATATTAAATCAGCTGTTCCCGTTTTGTTTTATATTAGTATATACATATGTACATAAAAATACACACCATACATACATATATATGTTTTGGCTTTTGTTTAAAAAGAATAAAGATATTACATACGAATTTCTCCAATTAAAATAATGACTTTTGTGCTATATAACACAAAAACTTAATTTGATAGTATAGAGTTCTATTGATGTAAATGGATGTTATCACTTATTATTTGTTGTATAGCTATTTTATAGCTGATCGATTACACAGAGCAATAGCACACATGGCACGATCTATAGCAACATTATACTAGAAATAAACGTAAGCAAATCTGCGTTTTTAATTTTTCACTAGCAGGTCAGAATATCTTTTTAATTCCTATTAGATATTTTGTGAACTGCTTGGAAGATTTTGCGTAGATCTAATTTCGAAATGAAAATGAGTTGGTCCTCTTTTATATAAAGGTAATGGAAATAAGTTGTAGCTTTGGAAGTAAATGTAAATTCAAAAACTTTTAAATGTTTTTTAAGCGAGAAATACATACATATGTAGAGTAGAAGAGGTAATGTGGTAAATTGCTTTTTAGACAAAATGAATGAAATGATTAACTAGCCGTCGGTAAGGTAGGTGCCCGGTGACCGACGGAGCTTAATGGCAATCGACATGTATTTGCGACCAAAGGTGTGGCGACATTTGTAAAATTCACGTTTTCGGGACGAGAAAAGTCTTTTTTTTCGTGAGAAAAAAGTAATTTGTTGCACTGTAAAATACACCAATGAAGTGTTTTCCGAAGTGAAATTTCCTGCCAATGAAAAATAATTCTTTATTTTTGAGGGAATTGTGTTTTTCAATGAGTTATTTGTTAACCTGAAAAATTACCCTTGGGAAAAATGTGGTGCATTTGATGTGCGGTAATATCGTGCACTATAAAGAATGTAGTAAATTGAATATACTGATATTTACATAGGTCTATTTTTTGAATACAAAGAGCTGTTATATTTAGTTTTATCGAAGTTTCAGTATTCAAAAAAAAACTAAAGAAATAAATAAAAAAAATGTTCAACGTTTCCTTCCATAACAACCATTTATTGCGGTTCACCAAGTCTTCTGTTCTTATATTTCATCTAGCAAATAGCCAAATTTTACTTGTGTTAAATTTTTTTATTTTCAACTCTGTTTCTTGACTTCATATGATTTTATATAGATATAACTTATATATATAACTCTCTACTTAAAATTATTTGTAGAATAATAAATAAATACATAACAATGGCCCACTTTCTTAAATCAAACCAATAATTATAACTTTTTTCACATTCTGATACCTTGACTACGCTCGAAAAATAATGCACCACATGTCCCACAAATTTCGATGGGGGTAATGTGTACTTTTTTATACCTTACATGGAAATGGGATATTACCTTGTTGTAAGTATCAGAAGGATAAGAGTTGGACCCATGAAGAAGTATGCCGATGTAATCAGGGTGAAGAGGTGAGTCGATTTAGCTATGTCCCTCTGTCTCTCTGTCTGTCAGTCTGTTTTTACGCAAACTAGTCCCTCAGTTTTTGAGATATTTGAATGAAACCCGACAGTCAGGTGCCTTTTTATAATTTATTAGGCATTTGTCGGAACCGGCTAGATCGGATGACAATATTCAGATATTTTTTTTGCTTCATAACTCCTTCATTTAAGAAGCAAGACGTATGAAGGTCCACCATTCTAAGCTCTATATAAGCAGATCAAAGATATATAACATAGAGGTCCCATACAACTGATTGTTCAGATGTTTCATTTAGCACGAAAACACCTCCATTAAAGCAGCTTAAGTATTGAAATTTTGCACAAATAAAAGCTATCAGGAGAACTGTTTCAGCAGTGAAAATCATTAAGATCGGATATATATTACTTATAGCTGCCATACAACCGTTAGTTCAGATATGCATATTTGGCCAAAACTCCTTCACTAAATCGGGTAAAGACTTGTAATTTTCCACAAATATTAAGTATTATTGGGGATTTTATAGCAGTCAGAATCATTAATATCAAATTAATATTACATATGGCTCTCATACAATTCAGCCATTCATGAAAGGTATAAAGCCTTCGGCATATCCGAAGACAGTTTTTTTTTTAATTGTTTTTTTTTTTATAATTTACACCAAGAAGATTTCTTGCTACAAAAATGTTGTTTTACGTAAATATAACAAGATAATTATAATTCGAATGTATGCTTACTCGTTGTATTCAGTTGAAAAATTCGATTATATGAGCAAGTCAAAAAGAGTGCACCATTACCACCTTCTTACTCTAAGAATAATAATAATTTGACGCGTATATTTAATACATTTATATATGTATGTGTTCGACTATATCAATAAATCCTTTATTTTCGGTGCGGGATATGAAAACTTCCCTTTGGTCACAAAAAAAAACAATTGGTGAAATTTCAACCGTCTATCTAGCTAGCGTTTCCCTTTATTATTGTTGTTAGGGAGATAGCACTGCGACCTTTAGATCTATTGTGCCCCCAGTTGGATTAAAGATATTCCTTTAGTCCAACTTCCGAGATAAATCTTAGTATTGAGCCTAAGTCTCTGGAAGCTTTCCCACCGTCCGTAATCAGATATTCCGCTTTATTTGTAACCAATTATGTAAGTTAATATATTCGCTAGCGCCCAGTGTGCATAATTCCCACCGCCAACCATTACACGTGCGCTGCGTCAGCAGAATCTTATTTCACCACATACTGCAATTGGGCCATTGCATAACCAATGCTACACCTGTGGGAAACCAAGGCCACGGTCGTTACCGGCGGATATGCTTACGCAAGCATTTCATAACACAGTGAAATGCCCGTGGGAAACCAACGCCACAGCCAGCACCAATGAACATCGTTACGCAAGGGCTGCGTCGCTGCTGCTACACCGAGGCCTGGTGATCGACGCGGTTGCAGTTGAGTGGGCAGTTGCATAGGGGTGCTAGTAGTGTTAAGACACACTTAGAATATTTAGTTAACCGTAACTTAAGTCGTAATATTAAAGTGATTAAATAAAGTTATTTGTAACGTTTATAATCCTTGTGTTTGAGTTTAGGGCGAGTTGGCCCTTCTATTTTTTTAAGTGTAAGGATCAAAGATCCTTTAACTGGCGCCCGAGCAGGGACCAGTAGTGAAAGCAAAAAATTTTTTTGTGTGAAGCTAAAAATATAAAAGCCTAGAAGCTTATATTAAGAAAGAGTAATAACTCTTAAATAAGAAAACAAGTGAAAGCAGTGAAAAAAATTGTTTGCGTGAAAGCTAAAAATATAAAAGCATAGAAGCTTATAGTAAGGAAGGAGAAAAAACAAAAAAGTGAAAGTGAATACAAAGGACGTATTAGATGTTTAAACTATTATAGTAAGTAAGACGTATTTCGATATTCCTTTTTATTCCTTCTCCACAGATAACTATGGATTCGTTGCAAGCCACTGTGACGAACCTGGCTGGTGTCGTCAATGCACTCCTCGAGAAAATGAACTCCATGGAGAGGCGGGTCTCTTCCTTTGACTCCCTGCAGTCTCGGCTTGTCCACCTCGAGGGCGGGACAGCAATGAATGTGCCGGAAGAACCGGAGGTGCAACCCAGACCTCCTACTACAGAAGCTGATCTGAAGGAGATCTGTAGGCTTCCTGACTCGGTAAAGGAGTTGCAGGCCTTCGACGGCAACCCCGTAAGGTACGTGTCATGGGTGCACTCAGTGGAGAGCATCCTATCAGATTTTAGGGTAGTTAAGGATAAGCCGATTTATCGTGCTATCCCTTAACACATTCGTCAAAAGGTACGTGGAGGAGCCGATGCTGCTCTAATATCCTACAATATTTTCGACACAAACTGGGCCGAAATCAAGGAGTGTTTATCACTCCACTACGCGGATAAACGCGATATCCGTACGCTCGAGTACCAACTCCACCAACTGTCACAAAGGGATTCACGGCTGGACGAATTTTATGCCGCCGTGAATCACCAATTTTCGTTGATTATCAACAAAATCAAAACGGAGTCCTACTCCGAGGAGACAACCAAGGTCCTGATTGATACTTATAGAAACCGTGCCTTAGACGTCTTCATACGTGGCTTGAATGGGGAGCTTGCGAAAATGCTTCTCATTCAACGCCCTAAAACCTTACCGGAGGCATACTCTGTGTGCCTCGAAATACAAAATACAAACTTCCGAAATTTAACTATCCACACTGCGCGTGCCAATAACCGTGTTGTCGCTCCAACAAATACAATCCCGGGTAGGATGCATGGCTTCAGTACCGACAGGGCTCCTCCACTTCCACCTAGAACGACCTGGCGTCCTCACGAGCGTCGACCTCCGTTCGAAAAACGGCAGGTTGCCCCAAAGCAAGACCAACCACCTGTTGAAAAGATGGACGTTGACCAGTCCGTGCAAAGCAAACGCGTTAATTAATCGGCCAAATCCCTTCAAGCGTGGTGCTAAGTCCGAGAACCTTCCTTGTAAGCAACAGAGATTGTACCACGTTACTACAGATGACACCGAACAGAGGGACGACTACTCCGCTACTGCTGAGGAAGAGGATTTTCTATCCAACGGCCATCTAGCGTACCATACATAGAATACAGGCTGCCGGACGGGCGCACATTAGATTTCCTGGTGGACACTGGTGCGAATAAGAATTTTATAAAAGCAACGGTGGTCAAGCAGGGCAAACCAGTAAGTAAGTCCTTTAGTGTAAGATCAGCTGGGGGTTGTATAGACATAAATGAAAAAACATCATTAAAGTTTTTCAACAATATCGGCATCGATTCTGAAGTAACGTTCTTCGTCCTACCTGGACTATGCACATTTGACGGAATCATTGGCGACGATACCCTTAAGGATATAGGTGCAGTAGTGGATAGGAAAAATAATTTACTAGAAATTAATAAATGCAAAATACCGCTTAAAGCACGGATATCTAGTGAGGTAAACTATGCGATATCCAAGGATCTTCCACGCGAAACTGTAGAAAAGGTAAATGAACTAATTGAAAGCTATAGTGAACTATTCCTGCCTATAAATGGGAGCGAATTGGTAGATACCAGTGTGCGTGCAGAGATAAGGACCTCGACATCCGACCCTATTTACAGTAAGAGCTATCCTTATCCTTCGTGCATGAGAGAAGAGGTTGAGAGACAGGTACAGGAACTGCTCGAAGAAGGAGTTATCCGGCCATCAAAAAGCCCCTATAACTCCCCAATTTGGGTGGTTCCGAAAAAGCCTAAACCAAACGGCGAAAAACAATTCCGCATGGTTATAGACTATAAAAGATTGAACGCCGTTACCATTGCAGATACCTACCCGATTCCTGATATAAATGCAACCTTATGTAGCCTAGGTCAATCTAAATACTATACAACTATTGACCTGACATCAGGTTTCCATCAGATACCTATGAAGGAATCTGATATTCCCAAGACAGCGTTTTCTACGATGAATGGGAAATACGAGTTCTTACGGCTACCCTTCGGGTTGAAAAACGCTCCGGCAATCTTCCAGCGAATGATCGACGATGTGCTCAAGCAATATATTGGTAAGATTTGCTATGTGTACATCGACGATATCATTGTGTTCGGAAAGGACGCAGATGACCATTTACAAAATATAGAGAAGGTATTCTCAAGATTGCTTGAAGTGAACCTGAGGGTGAACCTGGAGAAAACGTGTTTCCTCGAAACTGAAGTCGAATTCCTTGGCTACATCATCACCCCCGACGGCGTTCGCCCTGACCCAAAAAAAGTTGAAGCCATGAATCTAATCCTGCCCCCACAGAACCTGAAGGACCTTAAAAGCTTTCTGGGTATGACTTCGTATTACCGGAAGTTTATTCGTGACTACGCAAAAATCGCGAAGCCATTGACCAATCTGACGCGTGGGGAAAATGCGCAGGGTTTCAAGGAGGGTGGAAATTAAGCTCGATAGTGAGGCATTACAAGCCTTTGTCGATTTAAAACGATTGCTCACTTCCGCCGATGTCCTAGCCTTCCCCGCCTTTGAAAACCCGTTTAATCTAACTACCGATGCGTCAAATTATGCTATAGGAGCAGTGCTATCGCAGGGGGATATCGGTAAGGACAAACCAATTGCATACATCTCTCGTTCTCTAAACAAGACCGAGGAAAACTACGATACAAATGAAAAGGAGATGCTTGCTATTGTGTGGGCATTAGATAATTTGAGGTCCTATTTGTATGGTGCGAAAAAAATAAAAATTTACACCGATCATCAACCACTTACCTTTTCTTTAAGCTGTCGCAACTACAACGCGAAAATAAAGCGCTGGAAGGCGCGAATCGAGGAATATAATTGCGAGATCATCTACAAACCAGGAAAAGCTAACGTTGTTGCCGATGCACTCTCCCGTCTCAAAACTGAAATTAACGCTTTATCTGACTCTGTTATACCTGAACCTCCCGCTAGCGACGTTGGAAATCCTGACGAAGGAGCCCCATCCGAAGCCACGATGCACTCCGCTGGACAGGACAGTTCTGATCTTATACCCCACGTGGAGGCTCCTATAAATGTCTTTCGAAATCAGGTAATATTTAGAGTAGGCCAGGAATCCCGATGTCACGAACAGCCTCATCCTGGTTACGCCAGACACTACATATCACTACCCGCTTTTGACAGTACGACCCTCATCCCCATACTAAAGGAAATCCTCAAACCTAACTTGATTAATAGAATAAAAATTCCTGAGGAATACCTTTGGTTATTGCAGAATATCTACGCTAATCACTTCCACAGGTATAAGATTAGAATTACCCAACGAGTAGTGGAAGATGTAACTATAGTTGACAGAGTTTTTAATATAATAGAACAGGAGCATCGTCGAGCCCACAGGAATCCTAGGGAAAATAGGGAACAAATTCTCGAAAAATATTACTTTCCAGGTATGGCTAAGCAAATCAGAGACTATGTTGCCCAGTGCGATGTCTGCAAATTAAACAAATACGACAGACACCCTGCGAAGCCACATATCCAACCAACGCCGATCCCTAATTATCCTTGTGAAATTTTACATATTGACCTTTTCGAAACAGAAAAACAGAAATTTTTGAGCTGTATAGACAAATTTTCCAAATTTGCGAAACTGTTTCCCATAAAAAATAAATCGTCCATTTATCTTCGCAGGAAGCTAACGGATGTCCTGCACTACTTTTCTGTGCCAAGGATACTTGTCATGGACAACGAGCGAGGATTCCTAACCCCGCTCGTACTGAATTACATCAGGTCTCTAGGCGTAGAAATCTACCAAACCCCAACGCAACGAAGCGAAGCAAATGGACAGGTTGAGCGGCTTCATTCAACCATAATTGAAATTTACCGCTGCATCACTGGCGAATTTGCAAGGTTATCCCCGAAAGAGCGAGTGTCTATAGCTGTAGATAGGTATAACAACACCATACACTCCACTACAAAAAAGAAACCGGTGGATATATTCTTGAATAGGACAGCCAGGATTAATTACCAAAATTTGACAGACTTTAGGGATCAAACCCATGAAAATATCAAGGCCTTGCTGTTACATGAACAAGAATCCAGAAATACAAGGATAAACGAAAAACGATTGCCACCACGGGAATTTAATAACGGCGATACGCTGTTTATAGCCAACAAACAAATAAAATCAAAACAAAAACCTTTATTTAAAAAGGAAACCGTCGCAGAGAATAGAAATGCGACCATACTAACCGAGAGTGGGAAGAAATTCCACAAATCGGACGTAAAAAATGTGTAAGAGACACATGATAACATTGGTCAAAAGGTAAAAATAGTCCGGGCGGTCCGGGATGCAAACGTATGTTTGTAATGATGGGGTCAGGGTGGTTCAATTCCACGCAGCCTAGTGGTCTGGGCTGACCCAATCGAAGTGGTTCAACTCCTCCACGAGAATCTATCGCTTATTTGCGTGAAGTCACCTGTGCCATGAGTAGGTCATTTGCAATTATAAACGCTTATGACTAAAAGGGATCCACACGGGCCTTCCATAGTCAATAATACCTATAGGCCAATGCAAATGCTAAAATTCAACCAGAACTAAACAAGCAATTTGCGAAATGCAATTGACTAGTGCACAATAATGCACGCGAGAAAAGCGTCAAAACGCATATACTTACGAAAAAAAATAAAATCATGCAAAAAAGCGCACAAAAAGCGCACAAAAGATGCCAAAATGGTAACAAAAATACTTACAAATTTAAACAAAGTAATGAACAAATGATAGAAAAATAAAAGTTGATACTTTCTTTTTCTATAATTTCCCATTTTTTGTTTAAGTCTAAAATAAAAATACAAAAAATTATAAAAAAAAGTATACAATACTAATGCAGTAACACTTTCACATAACAATACTAATCACTAATTTAATCCACTAACTTTTAACAAACCATTGCCTCACTACTGGGTTCCCAAACCAAAAAATATAATCAAAACAAAATCTAAATTCTATCAACATTTACTAACCACTATGCAACTCACAGTTAGGATAAGAAAATATAGACATAAGTATACAATCTAGCTCTTAAGAACTATTAAGAAATACACATGCTTATTTAGTAATAGAATAATATTAGCAATAGAAATAGAATATATTAGTTTATAATAAATTTAGAACCAATTTAGAATAAAAATGTAAAATTTTTTTTTAGTTTTTAATACTTTTGTTCTAATCAAATTGATACAACTATGTTAATGGATTTAGGGGGAACATTATCATAATTAGTCTAATACGTTATTTTAATTCATAGCATCAGCTTTTGCGCAATAGCGCACTCCTATGACTTATTTAAAATAGATGCACCACTAGCAACTATCCGAGACGGGTATGGATGGATTATTGATGGACACTTTAAGCTAATCCACGCTGTAAACCTGGAGCGTTACGAAATGGCCACAAACCGACTAGAGGAAGCACTATCCAGTAGAAACGAATCACCTGCAGTTTATGAAGTACTCTCATTCCAGTTGAGCAGAATCCGTACACATCTGGGCGAATTGAATGGGTACGAATCATCTAGACCCAAACGATCGATAAACTGGATTGGTTCGGCTTGGAAATGGATTGCTGGCTCACCCGACGCAACAGATTGGGATGCAGTTCTTCAAAATGAAGATGCCCTGAACCAAAACAACAATCAGCAATATAAGGTAAATGCTGCAATTTTCAAAAAAACTGATGAATTATTGCAGAAGCTCAATGGCATTGTGACCGCCACCAACGAAGTCATGCACGAGAAGAACCTTGAAAGGATTTCTCAGGAAATCCAACACAAGATCATCCTTCTGAGGGAAGATGTCAACGAGCTGATCCGCGCATGTCAGATGGCCAAAGCTGGCGTGGTCAATACCAATCTTTTGAGTAAGGAAGAGGTCAACCAGCTTGTCAGCGAGATAGACGTACTCCCATATAGTAATGCTATTGAAGCAATTGAGTATAGCAAACCTTCGATATACACCAACGGTACGCTATTATTGTACGTGTTATCCGTGCCCAAGGTGACTGAAGAAAGGTTTAATCACCTAATTGCAAGAGCTAACATCCAAGAAGGCCACCGAGTGGAGTTGGCATACACAACGATTTTGATTAACAAGCGCGAGACATATGGTATAAGAAAGGATTGCATGCGGCTAACCTCTGCAATGGTCTGCGAACGAAAATCCTTGGATTTGTTACCAGAGACTGGTTGCATTGCACGTCTCCTCAAGGGAGGACATGCCAGTTGCAGTTATCTGACCTACAACGAATCTAACGTCGAACTGATCAAGGAAGACACAATTTTCCTCGACAATTTCAGCGGAAGCATAGGATCAGGTAAACCCGCAATCAGTTTAAATGGTTCTTATATTCTACAGACGGACAATGAGACTGTGACCATCAACAACCAGAGCTATTCGAGCACAAGCATCTCAGGAGCTCAAGTTCTCCCACCAGTTTTGACCAGCATAACCAACCGAAGCATGGCGCTGAACCTTAACCTCGTACACGCGGTTGACAACATCAAATTACTGGGTTACCTCAAGGAAAAAACGAATTGGTTTACCATTATCGAATCCCTGGGACTAGTCGCTCTATTGCTGATGATTTGGTACATTTGGCGCAAAATCACTGCAAAGATTAACTTACCTGAGCTGAAGTTATCCTTACCGGCCAGGCGTAATAGTATCCAACGTAGGAAGCGCTCTTCCTTGCCGCATGATCTGCGAGACGCAGATTTTTGATGGGGAGGAGTTAATATATTCGCTAGCGCCCAGTCTGCATAATTCCCACTGCCAACCATTACACGTGCGCTGCGTCAGCAGAATCTTATTTCACCACATACTGCAATTGGGCCATTGCATAACCAATGCTACACCTGTGGGAAACCAAGGCCACGGTCGTTACCGGCGGATATGCTTACGCAAGCATTTCATAACACAGTGAAATGCCCGTGGGAAACCAACGCCACAGCCAGCACCAATGAACATCGTTACGCAAGGGCTGCGTCGCTGCTGCTACACCGAGGCCTGGTGATCGACGCGGTTGCAGTTGAGTGGGCAGTTGCATAGGGGTGCTAGTAGTGTTAAGACACACTTAGAATATTTAGTTAACCGTAACTTAAGTCGTAATATTAAAGTGATTAAATAAAGTTATTTGTAACGTTTATAATCCTTGTGTTTGAGTTTAGGGCGAGTTGGCCCTTCTATTTTTTTAAGTGTAAGGATCAAAGATCCTTTAACTTGTATATATAATATATATAATTTTTGCAAATTTTGGTGTGTGACACAACGGTTCGTCAACAAGGGATAACGAAATTAAATATATGTTACAAATAATAAAATTTGTAAGTACAGTCGATCTCATTTCAACGCGTTTCTTTTACGCGGTTTTACTTTTATAGCGCGAATTTTAAGAACACGGATTATTCTGCAATACAAATATTGTTCTTTGTATCACTAGTATCATCGTTAAAATTTGAAATCGGGCCATAACCACGCCCACCTTTTGAAAAATTTAAAAACTTAATTTTTTCGGTATCTATTGGAACATATTGGGTAAAATTTGGTATTTGCAGCGTTTTTAAACAAAGAAACTGGATTTTCATGAAATTTTGAAAAATTGGCGTTGCCAAGCCGACATTCTATGATAAAATATATACGCGTGGGTATTATAAATTCGGCTTTTTTCACTTGGTTTTGAATATTTTTTTCTATAAATAAGTAAATTGCCAGAAATTAATGATTGTTTTTAGCCAATTAAAACTTGCACCTTGTCAAATGTAATTGTATTCGATATAATACTGCATACCGTTATTTTTGCGGTAGAGCACTAAAATTTCGCTACTTTTTGTATTTTATGACCAGGAGGGGTTTTCAAAATATAATGTCACATTTGAAATTTCTGGGCACGTACATTCAAATAAATTTTTTTTTGATTGTATTAGTACACCAATCACTATCATGTGTTCATGGTTTCAACTACGAGGGAGCTTACAAAAGTTCGATTAGTTGCCGACTTGAAATTTTTTTGGTAAATCTAAAAATACCAAATCCTTTGAAATTACTTTATTAGTCTTACTTTCTAATTTCAGAATGATCGGTTACAATGGAAAGGAGAAAACGCAAGATAGCTGAAGATAGATTAGACGAAATTCCACTGATGACGTCACTATAGCTCTGGTGAAGTCCAAAATTGACGAAGACCCACGATTGACACAAGAAATGATTGTTAATGAATTGGGCATGAATGCCATGGCTGTATCGCGAATATTAAATAATCATCAACCCGTAAAAGCTAAGCAACACAAGTAATGATGTCAGTTTACTTCACCCGATCTAAAATCGTAGCTGCTATTCCGCTGGAAAAGGGTCAGACGGTAACTGCAAAATGGTACACCGAAAACTGCTTACCAAAAGTTTTCAAAAATTTTTTGGAAAACCGGAAGAAAGAGGATTTGCAACACTACTTTTTTCATCATGGCAACGCGGCAGCCCACACTGCTGAAATAACGAGTAAACGAGTAACTTCATTGCGATCTCTGGGATCGAAGAAATACGTCCAGCAGCATATTCCCCGGATATAGCACCTTGTGGTTTCTGGTTATTTCCAAAAATTAAAAAAATTTGAAAGGAAAGGTCTTTAATAGCAACACGGAGATAATTAATGCGGATAATGCTGAACTTGATAAGCGTAAAAAGCAAGATTTTGAAGACTGTTTTCAGAAGTGGATTTATAGACTTAGGAAATGCATTGAAATCAATGGCGATTATGTAGAGAAGATCAAAAATGACAAAGATTCCAAATAAATACAAAAAGAATTTGTTATTGTTTGGCCATTTCACTATTTATTTTAAATATTTTTGAGCTTTAAGGCCGATTGGTTTATTTGAAATTATTAGGAAAAAAACAACAATACTCAAAGCGGTAGAAGTTATAGAACTATTTCGGAAATCACCACATTTCCTCATCAGACTTATTTCTTCTTGGCTTCTGCGGGAGTCGAACCCGCAACAACATGCGCAATACTTAAGCCGGTAGCTAAACGCTTACACTGCGTAAGCTTAGCTGAATGCTCAAAAATATTTAAAAAAAAAAAAAGAATTTGTTTTGTTTTTTTTTCTGGTCAACTAATCGATTTTTTGTTAATCCCCTCGTATGAGGAATTCTTTGATTGTTTGTGAGAGACATATTAAGTCTGCAAAACACCTAAAAGTGCCATACAATAATAATAACAATTTGGCGCTTACACAAAACTGCTCAGTATTTGGCCGAGCTTCTCCTACCATTTGTAGTGTGCGTCTTTATATTATACCACAAATGGAGGGACCAACAATTTTGTGCCGACTCCGAACGGCAGACGTATTTAATGAGAAGCTTTTTCATGGCAGAAATACCCTCGGAGGTTTGACATTGCCTACCGAGGGATGACCGCTATTAGAAAAATACTTTTCTAGAATTTAGATTTGACTTGCTCTCGCTGAGATTCGAACCTCGATCCCAGCGGCATATCGAGTAATAGCACGCACCGCTAGCCACTCGACCACAGCGGCTACTAAGTGGTACAAGCTTTTTCAAGAAAGCCGAGAAGACGCCAATCACGAACCTTGCTATGGACGCCCCAGCTCGCCGACAACTGTTGAAATCGGTGAGGAATTGAAAAAAATAGTGTTGCGGAATCACCAATTGTGAAGGTTCTGGTGGCGTAGGTATCTCAGTTATTACGTGCCATGCCATTTTTTTGAGATGCTTTGCGCATGACACGTGTGCCAGCCAGAAGTTTTTTCCCAAAGTGCGAAAACAAGAACCGCCGTATCCGCATCGTTAAAGATCTGTAAAACGGCGTTAATGAAAATCTTACTTACTAACTATGATATGATGACATCAGCCAAAATCGCACAGTCGGTTGATACGCCAAATTAATTAATAAAATATTCAGGTCAACACAACACGCCAGTTTCCCCTATCTCTGGCTAATTGGCGCCAATTGGAAATTCCAAGTATAGGCAAGTTTTTTTCCAATTAGTGTTTCCAACGCAGAGGAAGTCTTACTTTTCCTTTGCTACCACCAGCGGGTGCCGCGTCGAAAACCTTCAGGGCTGGAGCTATTTCATTCAATCTAACGACTTGACCTAGCCAGCGGAGCCGCTCATTCTTAATCCGCTGCACTATGTCTACGTCCTTGTAAAGCTTGTAACAGCTCATTGTTCCATGGTATGCAGTATTTGCCATCGCAAAGTCGCAAAGGTCCATAAGCCTTTCGGAGAATCTTTCTCTCAAACACTCCCAGAGTTCCATACAATACGACAGACAAAATGAGAGACTTAGGGTCAGTTTTTCAGTGCAAGTTGAACTCTGTTTGTCGTTTAAACTAAGTTTAAACTCAGAATGCAGTTTTTCAGTCAACTTTAAACGGAGTTTAAACTAAGTTTAAACGGCCGATTGTGCTCGGTTAAACTTAGTTTAACTTATCAGCTGTTTGCTAACTACTTCGTTTTGGTTGCAACAAATTTATTTTGCCGCAAGGAAACTAAGTTTAAATTTAAACTGAGTTTAACTAAACTTAGTTTAAACTGAGTTTAAACCAGCACTGAAAAACTGGCCCTTATAGAGTACGGTTTTTGTCCGTCGAAAGAGTACTTCACTGTGCAATTGCCTACTAAGTCCGAAGTTGCACTTATTGGCAAGAGAGATTCTCCATTGGGTTTCAAGGCTGACTTTTTCAAATTTCTTACTGTCAACAGTAATGTTGGTTCCCATACGCGAATGGGCTGATTGTCTGATGACAGGAGATATATATTTTTATTTGCCGTTGTTAGCCTCCAAAAAGATACGCTTTGTTTCTCTATTCTATTTGGACAAGGTAGAATGAACTGTGCGGTTGTTAAAGCCGATAATGTCAATGTCGTCGGCGTACACCAGCAATTGCATACTCTTATAAAAGATGTTGTCTGACCGATTTAGTTATGCGGCTCGAATTGTGTTCTCCTGCATCAGGTTAAAAAAATCGCAAGACAAAGAGTCGCCCTGTCTGAAGACTCGTTTGATATCAACCGGCTGGGAGAGGTCCTTCCCAATCCTGACGGAGCTACTGGTGTTGCTTAACGTCGTTTTGCATAGCCGTACAAGTTTTGCGGGATACCAAAATCAGAAATAGCGGCATATAGGCAACTTATTCTTGTGCTATCGAGAGTAGCCTTGAAATCGACAAGAAGATGATGGTTGTCGATTAATCTTTCTCGACTTTTCCACACTGATAAGGTCCAATCAGTTCATTGACGAAGCGCTTTAGTCTTTAACTCAATCCGTTCGCCAGAACCTTATATGCTCTGTCCATCATTTAAATATGCTGTGGACATCAGTTACCAGGTCGCCGTTGTCATTCCTGCAAGAACTCACCCCTGTCTTGCAACCTTCTGGTAGCCGTCGAACTATCTGAAAGAATTTTCGGGCGCTTTTCTAGTCGGCCAACATCTCAAGCTCTTCGCACTCAAGAATGATAGAATACAAGATTGCAACAATCGAGCTGAGAGCAACAATCTGTGAGGCAATAGTATCCTCAAAATGGGAAAGGTTGATTAGATACCTTCACATGGCAATATTTATATGTAACCATTGTGCAATGTAAAAGTATGCGAAGCAAAAATTAGCACGTCTATTCATTAACACAAACTTATGTCCCGATAGTAAAAAAAATCAACCAACTTTGAAAACCGCATAGCTCGCGTTGCTCCCAAACGCAATGTAGCCCTCTGGCAGCATCTTCACGTTTCATAGCGGCAAGGCAATTCATGTCATATCAGTTGTTTTTTCGGGCTCGCTGAAATCCGATGGTTTCATTAGCGGTGGCACGTATATAGCGAGAAATGGGATTCCACTACTCGGAAATATTGTTCGCCTGATTATTGCACTTACAAAAAAGGAGTGCAAGTAGGGTGGCGAAGTGAGTGTCTATCGCGATTGCTGCTTGCTAATATCGAGCTTTCGTTGTGTCTATATTCGCGCACTTTTTGCTGCACAGTGCCGTGTGCGGATATTGGCTGCGACAAAAAATTTATCCTTGTCGATGTTAGCTCCTCGGATCGTACGTTCATTAAGGACACTGGAATCATGCCTTCCGTCTATCACAACATGGTCGATTTGGTTACGTGTTTTACCATCAGGAGTTTGCCATGTAGCAAGTTAAATCGTCTTATACCGGAACTTGGTGTTACAGACTACCATGTTTCGGGCCCCTACGAAGTCGACGTTCGTCGTAGAGACTGAATTTTCCGACTGTGGGACAAATGATGTCCTCCTTTCCCACGTTGGCGTTAAAATCGCTTAGAACGTAGAAGCGATCTTTTTATTTTTTTATCCTATTTATTTTAACATTCTTTTAAAACAAAATTCAATCTAAAACATAAACTCTTTTAATACGAGTTTCGGAATTTCTTTATTACAATACGAAATTTTAAGTAAGAAAATCTTTTGAATTTGTGTTAATTAGTGGAAATATTTATGCACTTGCATACATAGATTTTGATCCACGCATTATTATTATATCATTGCAGTATCTATTAAAAAAATTACAATAGTTTCTTGCGTGTATGATTAAACTGAGATGAAAATATATTGTGTCTGTATTTAACTCCTATTTTTCCTACTGGGTATATATTACAGGGAAAATATGCATTTTAAGAGATAAACTTATATTTATAAGTATGTTTATAAAAACTTTTGCATATACATACATAACTAAAAAATTGTTAGCAAAACAAAAAAAGTTATTCTCACTTGTATTAGTATTTTCAACTGATAAGCGGTGGTTACAAGTAGTTGAAACTGAATAGCCGCTTCAAAGTAGTCGTATTTGCAACGAAGCTTTAAACGGAAGCGAATATTTTCTTGCAATCTAAAAAATTTTTTGTTAATTTTTAATGTTTCAATATATCAAGTTATCATTTATCTTTATATTAGTAAAATGTCTCATTTACGCAGCAGTTCCGCAAATAATGGCAGACAAGCTACAAGCGCATGATATCGAAAATCAGCAGCCAAATGATAATTTAATATTAATGAAGTTTATAAGGGAGCAGCAGTTAAAGAAACAAATACAACTTCAGCAAAATCAAACAGGCGATTTTCAACAAAAAAAAGGTCGTTATCATGTTGTCACTGGGACAACAAGACCGATAACTGCGGTGAATCGAAATTCTTCAACTTCTTCAAGAATTAATTCAAAATCCATTGGTACTCGACGAAACTCCACTACTATAGCGGCTGAAAAAACTGTCGATGGCTCCTTCTTTATCAATGCAACAGAGCCATATGCTGAGCAGATCGTGCTCTTCGTGTCCCCTAAACGTAAATGTTATAAACGTCGCTTGCGATGTTGAACCACACGTTGTACAAATAATTTAATATATTTATATTATTGTTTGTATGTATTTATATACATATTTTTTATAATAAACTAAAAGTGGTAAAACTTTCCATGAACAATAAATTAGCTAATATATTTTTTTTCACTGCCTCCTCGAAATTTTCTGCGAAATACTTTAAAATCAATCCCTGAAAAATTGAGCTTTAATATAAATATTACGTACTTGCTCTAAGTGCCTAAAAAAAGATAATTACAAAAATATTTTTAATGATTTGAGTCACAAATTTATGAAAATCACTAATTATAATAAATAAAAAGCTCATTATCTCGAAATATATCAACAATGTTTAAAGAAAATTGGATTTACTAAAACTTTGTCATTTAACATTTTTCTGCATCGATGGCTGACTACAACAACAAAATAACAAGAAATTCCTGAAAACACCTACGTCGCAATAGGCGCTTTTATAAAGAATTTAATCCTGAGCAATTTGTCTTTTTAAAAATAAAGCAAATTAATCTACGTGTATTTTGTTTGGAAAATCTTTAGATGATTAACGCTAGTACTTAATATTAATATTAAGTGCTCAAATTTCCAGAGAATTTTTTTGGAGTATTTTCAGGTTGGAATACAAAAAAAATAGTCGCAAAAAACGCACCCTAATGTACATAGCGTTTTTTTTTTTCAAACAGCGGTCAATTAGCAGACAATGGTGAATCACCGAGAGTATTTCTGTCATCAAAAAGCCTCCAATAAAATTCATTCGCCATTTGGAGTCGATATAAAACTTGGAGTCCCTCAATTTCGTCAGCGTAGCTTTGTTCTTTTGCATATACTTGACGATTTTAAAAGCTAAAAAGGCTGCTTTGATGAATTCAAAAACAATGTCCCGCAGTCAGAGTTAAGATGAAAAGGCTCTAATTTATTAGAGTCAGTTTTTTCTCAACTATCTTAGGTGTTACATATAATAATGATATAATAATTTTGGCGCTTACACTATATAGCTCAGTGTTTGGCCGAGCTCCTACAATTTGTGGTGTGCGTTTTTTATTATATACCACAAATGGAAGGACCTACAGTTTTGTGCCGACTCCGACCGGCAGATGTATTTAATGAGAACATTTTTCATGGCAGAAATACCCTCGGAGGTTTTCCTTTGCCTGCCGAGATTAGAAAAAACTTTTTCTATGATTACACGGCGTTACAAACACCGCGTTACACACATTCTTTCCTATGGACTAAATATACTTTTTCGGAAAGGGGAGAAAAAATAAAAATACACGTGTATCGGCGATTTTCATGTACACGTCAGAATTTTTTTTTATGTATAAAGTATTTTTTCTATATATTCTTCATATACTTTTATACATAAAAAACAGAAATTCTGACGTGTACATGAAAATCGCCGATACACGTGTATTTTTATTTTATCTCCCCTTTCCGAAAAAGTATATTTGGTTCATAGGGCGGAACTAAAGCTCGTTTTTGTAACCCAGTGTTAAGATTTTGCTTGTCCTGAGTGAGAATCGAACCTCGAACTCACCGGCATGTCGAGTTATAGCACGCAGCTTTACAACCAAGTATAATTCCATTGCATAGTTTCGCGATGATTTTGGCATGTTATGACTTTCGGGGGAAAGTTTAGATTTTCTTCTGATAGTTAATTATTTTGATGGGAATCGCTAAAATAAAAAAAAACTCAACAAATATGAACTTAGTATAAGTAGAAATTAACAAGCATTATTTATGGCCTATAACTACTTACTGAATTAGAGTATGAAGCGAAATGAAAGTACCAACTTGGCGCCGAAATCGTTAGCAAACGCGCTCACACCAGCGCACAGTGGCCGAAAAGGCTCATCTAGCGGCGTTTAATTAATAGCGCTTAGGAAAAATTTATTTTTGTTTGTGTAATAATTTTTTCCAGTGGAAAATAGATTAAATTACAAAGTTAAATAAAATATTTTTTTTTTTAATTATTTATATTTTATTTTTTTTTAATGCAAGTTTATTTATTTATTATTGTTTTATCATATCTAATGCTTCAGGAGGTAAAGATTTATTTTTCTTATTTGGAAGGTGCCGTATATTACTTATATTAGGATCAGAGGAAATAAGCAAATTATGAAAAGCGTCCTCATTGGTTGCGACTCGTGACATTTTTCTTGAGAAGCTTTCACGATATAGCTTGTAGTTCTTTTGACGGGCTTCTAAAACGTCTTCCGACAGTTGGCCAATAGGAACAGCAAAGTTTTCAATAACGTCAGCACCATGAATAAGTATTTTATGAACGCTTACAGGTATTTTATACCAACTATATTTGCTGACAAATAGTTTGGAATTTGGTTGTGTCAATTTTCAGTCCGGATGAAAGAGTAACCAGAACTATGGAAAAACGTTGCACGAGCTCATAATCAATTCCAATTATACTAGCTGTTTTTGCAGGGTCCTTGAAAAACGTACGGGCAGTGTTACCATCATTCGTGTTACCCCCACCTTGTTTCGGAAAATCTACTAATATTCCTAACTCATTACTGAGCTGGTTTTGAAGATAGACTTTTTTATCTTGAACCTGTTTTTTGGCCTCCTCTCCTCTTGCCTGCCAACATTTGTTATTAAGTTTGTATGATAAGCGCAATAATGATTCCATAAATCGTATGTGTGCGTGGAGAGTTTGTAAACCATGGCCATATGCGTTACTATCACAGGGTATGTTTAAACATTTTTCCAAGTCATTCATATCCTTTGGAGAAGCTTTACATATGTAGCAAACAGCACTAGCTTTATTTTTGTTAATTGCGTTGCAAGTTTTACCGTCAACCATTGTATTCAACAGCACGAGATATATGTTAATGGGTTTTCCGTTTATAGTTAAACTAGTAGGTTGTAGAATATTTATTTCAGTTTCCATTCGATTGAACTCTGCCAAAGTGGTATCCGAACTTTCCTTAGCAAATTCAAACCTAATTGGCCGGTAATATCTTGGTGAGGAAGTTCTTGGATTTATCCATAATTTTGAACGTCATTTTCAGATTTCTTCTTGATTTCTAAAGGCACAATGCATGTTAACATTATATCTGAATCGCTTGCGGCAGCATTAAGTAAAAAATTTTGCTTATAGCGGGAGTGTCCCCCACTACCGTCCACTCCCCACTTCCAAGTACATTCAAAAGTATCGCCATTTTCACATCCAATATCAAATACTTCACGCTGTGCTTCTGAAAGACGCTGAACAGTAGGATCCAGCAAGGGCTTGCCTTCAGCTAAGGTTTCTGTAATCGTAATTGATGTAATAGGTGGGTAACATATTTTCTTTGCTTCCATTATAGAATCATAGCTAGGGTATATGTTCGTATTTCTTTCTTTAGCACTTTTTTAAAGATTTTTATACTGATGCTTCGTTAATTTTAATTCTGTTATTAGAGCTAACGCTTCTTCAGGTGTATACGGGATTGCTGATTTTGTTATCTGAGGTACTTTTAGTTTCTTCATCCATTTTCTTGAAATATTTTCTCTGGCCTTCTAAGTTCTGATTTTTCTTTATTTATTTCCATTTCTATAGGCATTTGAAATTTCTTAGACAGCCAACTCTCTTCTGAATTTAAGAACACACGAAGCATACGTTTCTGTGCAACCCACTTTTGAAAAATTAATGACACAAACTTTTTGGTGTAAAGGAAACATTTTTTATGTTTGTCCTCATTTACATCCAATATGGAAAGTTTTGAATAAACAAACTTTATGACTTCACCCGCACAATCAGAAACAGACGATTTGAAAAGTCTGTTCTCTCTTATAAATAAAAATATATCATTTTTTGTTAGTGACGGCCTCTCCGTTTGAAGAGCATTGCTACCTAAAAAATATAAAAAATATATTTTATGGCGGCTTTTGGCCCGTAATGTTAATTGTTATTTAAAGTGAATGATTAAAACTTTATAATAAAATTACTTTCGTGATCAGACTATGTTGGTCTTTTTTTATATCGTTCATTAAAAAAAATTATTAATTTTGTAAGCAAAATATTGACTGCATATATTATAGACACCATTTTCAATCCTTAATTTTTATAATATAAATATAAAATTAATTTTTTGTTAAGTACTTACAATGAAGATCTTGCGACATATTTGCTTTTTTTTTATTCTTCTTGAGCCAATAAAAACTTGTACTTACAGTGACAATGCAAATTCTTAACTGGAGCACATAATAACAAATTGAAATCAAACTTACTCATTGCGGCGAAAGTACAGTTACAAATTTGTGCGCTAGCCTCCTTTGTTGTTTCTAAGTCATTATTTGAATATTGCTCTCTACATTTAATGGGAAAAAATGTTGAAAAAACAAGGTCCTTTTTTACTTTTGTCCAGCTACTGATGTATGAAATCGACCACCGTGCAGCGTGCCATTGTAAAGCATTTATACACGTGTTGTGTTCTATGCATGCCAACAAATAAAAAAGCACTTTTTGATCGAAAACAGCGGTAATTTAACCAATATTAAGCAATTGGTACATTAAAATATTTGAAATTGTGATATTTCTTAACTCAGCCAATGGTGTATTTGAACAAGAAATAATAGATGAAGAACATTAAATTATAAGATCCTTTTGTTTAAACACTTTAATACCAAATATAGTGCAAATGCAACGGTTTCATGATGTTCTTACTACAACTTATCATTGTACACTTCGTTTTGTAAAAAAAAACCCTTAATCATTTGTTTCATTGTTTTGCACGCGAATGTGACTTTATGTTTCTTTTCCTTTTTGACTCGATATTTTGGTACGCTATGACGTCACACACCTTTCAAACCGAAACCAAAAAAGGTAACGGAACAAAGGTGTCGTAGTCTTCGGATTTATCACTCTTGCTACTAAAGTACTGTAGGCCAAATCTTAGAATCGTAGCAAAATAAATTTAAAATAACTTTGGATAGAATCATAGTTCAGCTTAATGAATCGAAAATGCATTTTTTGTTATTCGCTGCCTTTCGAATTTTTTTAGTTTTTCGCTTATATCCCTTTATTATAAATTCTCGTACCTGAATGTTTTGCATTTAATTGTATAAGCACAAATATACATATAAAACACGAAACAAATCCACCTAATCAGCTGTTAATACGGAGAAGTAAAATTTTTTGGGAATCAGAGAATAATCGGAAAATATGGAACTTTTAATATATGATAAACGAAAGTCTGAACACACTGAAGAGGTCAGACCATATCTCACAGTCATCAACTGACAAAAAGTACTAAACAATTTGCTGAAATTTTTTTATGAACGGTGTTTTTTATGTTTATTAAATGTTATGTGAATAATTGTTTGACGCAATTAAAATTCATAGTTGGCATGCCTTTTATTATTGAGGGGAGTTTTATGAAAGCTTTCTTGCATAAATGTATCTTTAACTTTGAGAATTTTTATAAATGCCACATTTGAACTCTGTTGCCAATATACAGGTCTTCTAAGGTACATATATTTTTTTTTTTTTACTTGGCACCACCTCTGTTGGTCTACCACCCGTGTCGGGTCCGTCGTCCCCGCCCACTTATGTAATTTCCGCCCAATTGCGTTTGATATGCCTGACATCTGACACTACTTAAATGTTATAAGTTAATTTTATTATCTATATAATTCGAAGTTGAACTTCATTGAGCCTGTCGTAATGGACGGAAATCCGAGCAGCCAATTTCACAGGTTAGTTGATTTCCGCCTACTCAGCATTGCTAAAACTATAAAGAGCCCTATAGTAAGCCGAGGCCGTCGGAACGGACTTGGTTCCGAGCGGCTTCTTGCCCGGCTATGAACTCTGCAGACAAATCGAGCCTGATGGACAAGTTCTCTTGCTGCGCAGACTCAGCGGGTAGCATGACCGAGGTGGTCCAGCAAACGAATACCAAGAGCCGCACTAAACTGCAGCTGAAGAGCGTTTGGTTCCAGCCCTCATAATTTCCTCACTTTGACGCTTAAGATTACCTACTCAAACGTAGAGCTTGCATCCAGTCATATTTGTCGGAACGGACGAGATTCCGAGCAACATCTAGCAGAACTAACCTTTGTGTGGGTGGTCCAATGAACGAGATCCAGATCCGCACCGTGTTTGCTGGAGGAGAGCGTTCGGTTCCAACACGGGACCACTCCGCGTACCTTAGCTTTTTGTGTATTTCTGCTATAGCGCCACTTATTGCTTCTCAATCTCGGATAGAGCTAAGCATTTTATCGATTATATTATCCGGCCTAAGAGGATCTGCAGATAGAGTACTTATAATAATCTTAGCTGCTGAAAATCGTGAGCAAGATAATAAGACGTGCCTCGCATCTTCGTCTAGATTGCACGTTGGACAGAGGGCGGAATCGTCCAGCCTGAAGCGCTTAAGGTATTTTCTGTAGCAGCCATGGCCAGTAAGGAATTGGGTTAGGTGAAAGTTGACTTCCCCGTGCTTTCGATTGGCCCACTTCTAAATGTTGGGGATAAGAGTGTGTCCATCTTCTTTTTCGGAGTTATCTCAGCGCTCCGGCCATTTTTCTAAGGATAACGCTTTTTCTTGGACAGCAATTGTCTCTGCGTTGTCGAATTGCTGAAATTTTCTCTCTCTTTCTTCAGTATATCGAAGGGAGTCATGCCGCGTCATCCGAAGTTGTTTTATACACACACGTCATTCGTAGAGCGCATAGCCTATACACAGTCTCGTAAGGCTTCCGGTAGGCTTTTAATTTCAATGACTTAGCCCAGACTGGCGCTGCATAAAGCAAGGATGAGCAAATTACGGTAGCTAAAATGAATGGAACGTTTGCTGCTTCTAGGTCCGAAACATAACCTATCGTCGATAATCACACCAAGGTACTTTAACTGGCGGGAGGATCGAATATTGTGGCTATTTAGCCATTTAGTGACCGTCTCTATTGTGGCGTTCACTTTGACTTCGATATTTGATATTTGCTTACCTACTGCTACCAGTGCGATATCATCAGCGAACCAGATTATGTCTACTCCGTCGGGGCGCGGTAGGCGAAAGACTTCGTCGTACATTATGCTCCACAATATTGGACCTAGTACTGAGCCCTGGGGAACCCCCGCTGTAACGGTATAATTTTTAGTTCCAGCGTCGGTAGAATATTCCAAAACTCTATCTTCCAGGTATCTTCTAATGAATATGTATGCCGGATCGTGTAGTTATAGGAGTGGTGTTAGGATGTGTTCCCAGTTTGCAGAGTTGAAGGCGTTTTTAATATCGAGTGTTACTGTGGCACAGTAATGTTTATCGCCCCCTCTCCATCTTTTACCAGCAATTGCATTTGTGGCAATTGAGACTACTTCATGTATTGCATCTATGGTCGACCTTCGCTTACGGAAGCCGTACTGACGTCCATGGCTTTTTTCTATTCATAATAGCTTGGAAATAAGTCAGGGTGAATGACATTAACTACAGTTCGCAATAAATTATATTTCCGCACTGATAACTTTAAATCATAAAATAAAGCAAGCGCTTGATAGATTGATAACGTCTTATCAGTTTCCAAATCATCGTGTGAATTGATTTGCAGCCGCTTTTATTTCTGTAGGGGGTGTTGAAGAGATTAGCTCATGAACCTTGTACCGTTTACTTCGCTCGCTTGCATCTTCAAGCGCGATTCTTGGCCTGCCTCTGCTAGTACTTGACTCCTATAAAATATACAGAAATGTTATTTATTTTAAATATACAAGGTGGCGCAAAAGTAAACTTCCGATGTTTTTTGGCTGTAATTTAAGGAATAAATTAAATGAATAAATAGTCAGCAATATTCCGCGTTTATTGTTTATTAACGTGTATTTCGCATGTGTTTACTACACAAATGTCAAAACAGAACTGACATTAGGGGCCAATCGCAAATTTATAGCTTTTTCTCATAGGAGGATTACTTTTGCGCCACCTTGTAGAGACGAAAAAATAAACTAACATGATCAATTGGTGGACTCGCATGAGCAATTGACTCGCTTAAACCTTTTATTTCTATGCACTGATCGAGCCATGATGCGTGCCGCTCTTCAAAGGACGCTCTTTTACGATAGCTAGCATTCCATAAGTTTTGGAATTTAAGTGCTAACAAATCTAATTGTTTTACTCAAATTTTGTTATCTATAGGCTTTGTTGCATTTTCTTCAACGCATTTTACCATAGCGCTTATTAAATCACTGCGCTTTAATTGTTTATTTGACAGCCATACTTCAAAAAGCGAACGTATTTTTACATTCAGAGGCACTGAAAAAAAAAATTAAAAATCTATCTGCACCTCTCTGCAGCTAGAATTTATTTTAAATTAAAGTACATTCTTGTAACATGCAAAATTTTAAAAATGTGTTATTAAATGTATTTTTTAAATTGTCCAATGAACTTTTGTAACTTTTGATATTTTCACTTCACAAAACAACTTTTTTTCGAGTAACGGTACCCCGAACAAGGTAATCAAAACTGATAAGAAAACAGTGTTCTTGTAAGAAAAAACTACTTTTTATAATAAAATAAACAGTTTGATACACATATGTTTATAAACAATTAATAATAAATACTTACATTTGGTATACAAAAAAGTCTTTATCTCACTAAAGTATATAATTATTTTATAGTGCAAATTTGATGTACTGTTGCGACCAGCTTGTAATATTTTTTGTAAAATTTGTTTTTAGTATTTCTTAATAGATATGTTTTTTTCCAAACTGTACAAAAAAATACCAACAAGTTGGACTTCATTTCTTGTGATTTTTTGCCATACTCGCAACACTGTGCGTCGCTGCTATTTTTGGCTGATTGGGTTGTCTCTCATATTTGCTTTCTTTGCATACTGTGCAGTTGGTTATTTTTCGCCTGATTTAGTTCATCATTATAACCCAACGGAAACCCACTTTCCCGCCCAACCGGCACGAGGGGCTCAATCCGCATAACGTACGGATGTTTTTTAAATATACAAATCTTAGGTGCCGAGTCGTGACAGAAGAAAGTTTGTTAAGCGTCGAGATCCCAAGCTGCTCAGCTACAGAATAAGAATTCATCAGCCGAATACAAAGTTAGAGAAATGCAAAGTAAGAAAATTGGATCGTTAGCTGTTATTAAGAGAGGATAGAATAGTTCTTTTAATTATAAAAAGTGAGTCCGATACATCAAAGGTGCTGGAATGATTGTTAAAGTCTTGGCATAAACCCCGAAACGGTTCATTCAACTCAAAGTTAGTTCTGCATAGTTTCAAGAAAAGTGGTTTAAAGTTTCTCGTTGCACGGGAGGGTACATTAAAATTAATTTGCTCTAGAAGAAATGGACTTGAGATCCATCCATTGACTAATTTTACGAGAAATATTATACCTAACATTTCTCTGCGACTCGAAAGAGTAGGAAGATTGATAAGTTTTAAACGACTAGTGTAAGGGGGAAGATTGTATGGCGAATCCCATCGAAGATTTCTCAAAGCAAAAAGTAAGAATTGTTTTTGTATTGACTCTAGTTGGTCTGAGTGGACCTGATAACGAGGATTCCAAACTATGGAACCATACTCCAGTATTGGTCTAACTAATGAAGTAAAAAGTGTTTTAGTTATATACGGGTCGCGGAATTCCTTTGACCAACGCTTTACAAAAGCCAGTACACCCCTTGCTTTATTAACTGTGGAACTAATATGAAAATTAAACTTGAGTTTACAATCCATACCAACACCCAGGTCAACAAAACTGTTTACATGTTCTAGGACGTAGTTATTTATTTTGTAGGAGGCCGGCTGAATGGTTCGTCGAGAAAAGCACATGAATTTACATTTGTTAAGGTTAAGCGGCATATAATTAATACTGCACCAATTGACTATGCTGTCCAAATCTTGCTGTAGCAAGGATCTTTCTTCAGCCGAGGCATAAGTCTTAAAAAGTTTAACATCATCCGCGTACATCAATATTTTAGAATACTTTACTACTGTAGAAATGTCGTTTATGAATAGCAGGAACAGAATCGGTCCGAGGTGGCTGCCCTGAGGAACTCCAGAGGAAACATCGATGATCCCAGAATGAAAATTTTTAAAAACTACCTTTTGCGTCCTACCGGAGAGATAAGAAGACATCCAACAGAGGATACCAGGTTGAAAACCAAGCAGATCTAGTTTACGGATGAGTAAAGAGTGACATACTTTGTCAAATGCTTTACTAAAATCAGTATATATAACATCAGTATCAATGCATTCCCTAAACCCATTTGAAACATGGGTGGTAAATTCAAGTAAATTTGTAATGGTCGATTTGCCCTTACAGAAGCCATGTTGGCAATTTGCTATTATTGAGGAAATCGGATAAGTCATTTGATTGGTAACAATAGCTTCAAACAACTTCGGGATAGAAGAGAGTTTAGCTATACCACGATAGTTTTCAATAGAAGACCTGCTTCCAGATTTATGAAGGGGGATTATGTAAGACTGTTTCCATATTGACGGAAAAACTCCTTGCTGGAGGGACAAATTAAACAAGTTCGATAATGGCAGGTACAGGTGCTTTGCACATTTTTTTAGGAAACATGTCGGGATCATATCAGGGCCGTACTTGAATGATTCTTTTAAAGATATTAAATAATGAAAAACATCATCTGATGATATGACTGGAATATTAATAGAGTTATTGGGGCTCAGCTTGTATGGATAGGAAATACAGTTATATTTAAATTGAGTGGTGTAGTTAGATTTAAAGAACTGGGCAAATAGATTGGCAATAATCTCGTTATCACATGACACAGTACTTTGATATTTCATTGCGGAAGGGAATGCATTTACTCTGCGCTTAGAATTAACGAAACCATAGAAAGCTTTCGGGTCGTGGATAATGTTCATTTTCATTTTATTCAAGTATTTTTCATAACAGTTTTTATTTAATTCTAGATATTTATGTCGCAAGACTGAATAATTAAGATAATCCACATGACGACCAGTACTTTTATATATTTTAAAAGAACGCGATTTTTTATTTTTTAAAGTTCTCAAGTCTTTAGTGAACCATAAAGGGGCTGATTCATCACGAATACAAGAACCTTTAGGTACATGTTTAAGAAATAAGTTGTATAAAGTATTGTTGAAGTCCAAAACATTACGCTCAATATCGCCATTGTAGTAAGGCCAAGTTATTTTAGATAAGTCATAGTTTAATTTTTTAAAATTAGCTTTTCTAAAATCGAAGCTGTCATTAGAATTAAAAGCTTTCGATCCAGAAACCCGCTCTCCGTCTATGATCTCGTATGACAATTCAATTGCAGGATGATATACATCCTCAGGCAAAACCAATGGATCACATCGATTTAAGGAGGCCCTGTACATGTTGTCAACAAAAACCAAATCCAAGACCCTCCCCAACTTGTTTTGTAGGGTATTAACCTGGTTCAGACAAAGTTCAGTCATCCCCTCCAGAAAGGCGTTGTTAATGGAAGGTACGATATGACCATCAATCATATTCCAAGAAATGTTTGGGAGATTAAAATCACCCAACACAATCAATGAGTCGGGAGGCCTAAGCATTGAGTCCACAATCCCAAGTAAAGAAATATGATCACTATATACCGACAAGTCAGACTGAGGAGGTATATAGCAGAGGGCTAAATAAATATAAGACTTGCTTAATTGCACTCGTATGCACTTAAATTCAGTAGACTCAATGATAGGGACGTTAACCACTTCAGATGGTAATGAAGAATGGACAGCAAAAAGAACACCTCCACCGATCCTGCACTCTCGATCATTTCTGTAAATATGATATTCACTGCAAAGAATCTCCGAATCAAAAACGTGAGGTTTAAGCCAAGTTTCAGTAAAAGCTATAATGTTAAAATTACAGTGATAACTCTTCAAAAGCAAGTCAGTTAGTTTTGTATTCAAGCCTCTAACATTTTGGTAATATATATCAAGTTTAGTTTTTATCAGTTTTTTGACTCCGGATTAGGATTAGAGATTTTTGCTAAGTTTTTATTATTTATGTTGGGTTTAAACTCGAATTCGCGAACAAAAGCCCCAGTCGGCCAAAAAGAGCTATTTAAAAGTATATTAAAGTTTTCGGAAGTTACATCGATTTTAAATGAAGAAATGTTTCTCTTGTAATTAAAGTTAAATTTCCTGATAGTTATGTCATCAGTCTTAACCTTAGATGAAATGTGAAACTTGATATCCTCAACTGTGGTATCACTGGAAAATCTTGATATAAAAATAGATTTTCTCTGAGGAACCACAACCAGCCCCCTAGCAGGCGCCACAGAAACCCCAGCAGAATTTTTGCTTTCGCTGCTTTCCTTTTGAACTGATCTCTGTGCAGCAGCTTTTGATGTAGAAGGTTCAACAGCCTGAGGACAAGGCGAGGAGAAACTAATCAACTCCCCTGAGGGAGAAGAAATAATTGTCGTCGGAATGGGATTTGGCTCAGCTTCGTCAGACGGACTCTCAATACGTTTCCGTTTACTATTACGGCTAATAGGAATACTCGTATTCTCTAAGCATTTAAAAGAATTAAATACGTTTTCGTAGTGTTTGAATTTTTCGGTAAGAACATTTAGCTCCTTACCAATCTCAGAGAAACCGTTCCTACACTGCCTAAAAAATTTAAAAAGATCAACTTCAGTTGACCTACATTTCAGACAAGACCAGCGGACACCCTTACCATCATCAATCAAATCTAACACTCTACCTGTCAAACCAGCACACTTCATGTGGGCAAGCCCATCGCAAAGCCAGCAAGACACAAAGCGTTCAGACCCACTCTTAACTTGGCAGTTAGGATAATTACAAGACATGGTATATTATTAATTAGAATTAAAATTACAATTTATAGGACTAGCAGAAGAAAGGATCTAACAGTGGTAAGCAGTTTAGCAAAAAAAGCAGTTTAGCAAAAAAAGCAGTATAGAAGTCGGTAAGGCAGGGAAATATTTTTTTTCAATAATTTCTGCTTTGTTCTCGATTGCGTTTCTATGTGCCCTTAAATGCTATTTCAATATAATGTTTTCTTGCTCCTGTTCGTTAGTTATGTCCTCCACCAATTTCTGTGTATACCTGCATTTGTAATTGCTAAAATGATGCGGATAAACCTTTTGAATTATACCCATGGTCCTTTCGTCGGTGTGGATTATATTAATCATGGACGGATTTAAGTATCTTTTGAAAAACATCATAATATTTTGCTCATCGAAGGAAGGTTCGTTTACTATGTGACGTTGCTTAGTTGAAAAAATTATTTTAAATTTGTAGGTTGGTGTTTCGGCTAGCTCGAGAAAAATTTGATTTTTAAAAACATTAATTGGTACTTCTGCGCAGGGTATTAAATTATGACCTGAGCTATCATCACTGTGAGTAGTGGATGTAAGCGAGTTTATTTGAGCTGGTATTCTCGATAGGGCATCTGCCACTACATTCGATTTTCCCGGTGAATAAATGAGTTCATGGTTGTATTCCTCCAAGATGGCTTTCCATCTGGCTGTTGGTATTTTTGTGACTCAGCGCATATATCAAAGGTTGATGGTCAGTAACTATCTTTATTTTTTTAGAACCGTAAAGATAACTGCTTAGAGAATTGAGAGACCAGATTATAGCAAGCATCAGTGAGTAATTGACTGTTTAACAGCTCACACGTGCTTACTGCGTCTCCTTAGCTACCATCGTTTTGCTGTCAAAAGTAGTGTTGTTGTGCGGTGTTTATTTTCTAAATATAGTGACTTTCCGCCAAGGGCATCTAATTTTTCTCATAAATGTATAAGCGTGAAAAAAGAGAGTGAGTGATTGTAGTGCACAATAATAGTGTTCCCCCAATCATGGCCTCCGATCCTGGAGATAGAGACCAAAATTATTTTGCAATACTAGGAGCAGAACACAGAGTGTAAAAAAATCACAAAATGGAAAGATGGCAAAATTGTGAACACTCCTCTCCATATCATTTCGTTTAGTGCATATGAATTACCTTTTTAGAATTAGAAGTAAACGTTGCATGGCTCAAAGTCAAGGTAGAGCCCTACATCCCATCCCCAATGCAGTGTAAAAACTGCTTCATCATGGGACATACAGCAAAACATTGCAAATATGTCTCCAAATGTAACGTTTGTTCTACTATTACTCACGATCCCTCTCCTTGCACAAAAGTTGAATGCATTAATTGCAAGCAAAATCACAGATCCGACAACAAAAATTGCCCAACATTACAGAAAAGAAAAGATATACTCACATTCAAAACCTTAAACAAATGCAGCTTTAGAGAAGCAACCGAAAAAATAAACAACAACCACAAAGAATACGTCTCAAAAACAGAAGAATTAGAAGAAGCAATAGAAAAAAAGACAACGAAATCCAAAGAACAGAAAACAAACAACCAATCTAACAACTACGACAATCATCTCCCCACCTCTTATCCTTCCCACTCTCAACCTAGCACGAACAATGAAACCGACATAATCACCGAAACTCATGCAATGATTAGCAATATCACTAAGCAACAGAGCACACAAAAAATCAACTCCACAATTAGACTCAATAACCAAAAAGAAAGCAACTACTCTACAAATTACTCAATAACATACAACAACAATAGCCCAATCTCCCTTCGCAATGCTCACACTCTCTCGAATCAGCTTCTCAACCATCCATCAGCACAACACACTACCGATGACAGCAACGCAATCCAAAATGCACTTCTCTCACTCCCCGCCAACTCTTTTAGCTCTGAAACGCCCTTTGATATTGACTTATAAGAAACTCTTACTATCGAAATTCTCTTTCGACAGTAGAGATTCATTTTTTCACCACCCATCGTCTGAATATGGTACTTAAGATTCTACAGTGGAATCTTAATGGCTACCGCAACAATTACAATGAGCTCTCTTTACTCTTAAAAGAACACAAATTCCACATCGTAGCACTGCAAGAAACACACCTCTTCTCTAACCAACCATCTAGTATGATTCCTTCAAACTTCTCAATTTACACTAATAATGACATAGAGCGCAATTCAATCGCCAAAAGGGGAGTTGCTTTATTAATCCATAATTCACTGGAACATTCCTGCCTCAACATAAAAACAAACACCTTAGCTATAGCAGCAAACATCAAATCCGAAATTCCTTTCACAATAATCAGCACTTACATATCTCCAACTGATAACGTATCAGAAAGTGACCTACAGAATTTAATCACTAATTCAAACTATCCCACTTTACTTATCGGGGATTTCAATGGGTGGAGTCCATTATGCGGCTCACCAAACTTCAACAAAAGAGGCAAAATAGTCACGGACTTTATACAAAACAATAACCTCATTATACTCAACGACACATCCCCTACTCACTTTTCTACATGTTCAACACATACGCACTTAGATCTAAGCATATGTAACCCACCGCTTAACATCGCTGCGACATGGACAACGCTAGACGATCCACACAGTAGCGACCATTTACCCATTTTCTTATCATTATTTGGGTACATGCAAAGGCGTAATACCAACTACCGCTCTAGGTACAACCTAACTCTAGCTGATTGGGAGTCGTATGGAAAATCCATAGAAAACCAACTAGATGGGCTTACTTTAAACTCTAACAACAGCAACCAATCAGCAGCATTGTTTCTACGAAAAATCAAACAAGCTGCGAACTTGACCATACCTTTAACTAAACCTCATTTGTATGCTCGTACAACCTACTGGTGGAACGAACGTCTAGCTTCGCTCCGACATGAAAAGGTCTGCTCCTGGAAAATTGCTAAATATAGTCCCACAAAAGAAAACATTTTGCAATATAAGAAGGCTAATGCAAAGTTTAAAAGAGAGGCAAAAATTTCAAAACGTGCAGCATTTATAGACTTTACTAAAGACATAAACCATCAAACCCCATCTAAAACTCTATGGAAGAAAGTAAACATCCTTCACGGCCATTTCTCCTCAAACAATATCCACGTGATTCAAAATTCCGATAACATCGCTGTCTCAACACCAACAGAAATTGGGAAGGTATTTTCGAAAGCCTGGTCTGAATACTCAAGTAATAGTAAATTTAGCACTGAATTTGTTGAGAGCAAAATCCGCTGTATATATCCCTTATAGAAGATGATATCTAGAAGACTTATGTGGTACCTTTTAAATAAAAATCTTCTATTAAACCAACAAACTGCTTTCAAGCCTGGTCGCGGTATAGTAGACGCCCTTCTCACTCTCGACGAACATATCGTCAACTCTATATCCTGCAAAAACCACTTCTCCATAATGTCGTTAGATATGGAAAAAGCTTTCGATCGAGTTGGTCTACATACCATTATAGGAAAATTAACTTCATGGAAATTGGGTCCAAATATCATTAATTACATACGACATTATCTTCAAAATCGAAAATTCCGCGTTAAAGTAAATGACATTGTATCGGAGGAATGGCCCATAGAAAATGGCATCCCTCAAGGTTCGCCCTTATCCGTAACCCTTTTCCTTATTGCGTACGACCACTTAAGCCGTATCATAAATGAACATAAATATTTCAAGCACATATTATATGCCGATGACCTCTATGTCTTCGGTACGGTCCGCGATTCAATCATCTTTTCAACTCAAGTCAACACGCTACTAAACACTATCTAAAGTTGGTGCCACATCAGTGGTACTAAAATATCTATAACTAAGTCCAAACATCTACATATATGTAATAAACGCAATTGTAATCACCTATCATTAAGTATTACTAATAATGAAATTACAAACGTAACTAAACTTAAAATACTAGGTATAGTCTTTAATCATAAGTACACATGGAATGATCACGTTACACATCTCTGTGCATCACTTCAAAATAGATTAAACGTCGTCAAGTGCCTCAACAATAAAAAATTGGAAAGTAACTCTAACACTCTCATACAAATTACAAAATCTACAATTCTGTCTAAAACTGATTATGGCTTCCCCATATTCGGCTCAACCTCGAAAAGGAATTGGGCAAAAATTGCATCAATATACCATTCAGCAGCTCGACTGGCAATAGGAGCCTTTCGTACAACTCCCATAATGAATATATTAGCCGAAGCGGGGTTACCTTCCCTGAATTGCAGACTACTTTATATTACCAAAAGCATGATCTCCAAATTTGCATACACCGAGGGTTCTCCTCTACAAGCGGTACTGAAAAACAGGCTAAACAGAAAACGAAATACAAAAAAATCTTCGGTACTACAAACGTTGTTAGGTATGGCAAAGGAAATGGATATCTTCATCACCGCGGCTCCAGGTCATCGCCTTCGCGCACCTCCTTGGGCTCTTCAAAAAAGCAGCATTATCCTAGATCTGGCCAAACATAAAAAGGAAAACACACCACCAAAGGTTTATATACAAAAATTCCTACACATATGTAACACACACATCAATTGCAAAACTCTCTACACGGATGGTTCCAAGCACGAAAACATCGTTGCCTGGGTTACTACCAGGTTTCGCCTCGGTGTTTACTGCAGAAGCAACAGCAATTATCCACGCTTGTCAAGTAGCAAAAGAAAGTAGACAGAAACACATAATCTGCAGTGATTCCCTTTCATCGCTAGAAGCCATTCTAAATACCAACTTTGTCGACCCAACTATAGGCCAAATAAGAGATATACTCATCGACAACATTGGTAAAATAAAACTTCTTTGGCTACCCAGTCACATCGGTATACAAGGCAATACACTAGCGGACTCGGAAGCTAAACTTGCCATCAGATCTCCGTTGAAGCTCATTAATACTATTAATAAAAACGACATTAAAAATCTAGCCTATAAATATCATCTCAAATCGGAAAACGAGTGTTGGACTGAATACGCACACTATTATAAAACAATAAATCCTAATCGCCAGCCATCGATCTTACCCACAACAATACCCAGGATGCAAAACATTATTTACACCCGCTTCCGGCTTGGGCATACTAGACTAACGCACAAGCACCTTTTGGAAAAGACCCAACCGCCCGTATGCCCGTACTGCAAAGCTGAGGATCTCACAATCCAGCACTTAATACAAACCTGCCCAGCACTAGAAGCCGTGCGCCGGGAACTAAGTAATCCAGACATAAAAGAACTGCTTTCCGAAGTAACACATGTGAACATAAAAGAAATCATAAAATTTACCCATAAACTAAACATCTATTTTGAATTGTGATATTTTAGATCATTACTTCTTAGTTAATATATTACTGCATAACATATGAAGCTGATGGCCTCAGTCGCTAAAGCTTATTTCTAGATTGTTAAGGCATAATTGTATTATCCTTATACAACAAATAAGTAAAATAAAAATAATATAGCAAGCATCTCCTTTTCATTAGCAGCGTAATGCCATTCTGCTTTACACAGAGTTCTTGATATAAAGGTTATGGGCCTGCCGTCTTGTGATAAGACGGCTCCAAGAGCAAAGTCGGAGACGTCCGTGATCAATTCGAAGTCTTTTTCGGAGTTTGGTTGAGAAAGGACGATATCTTTCGATGCTAATGTATTTTTAATTTTGTTAAATGCATTTAAAGCTTCTGCGTCTAATTTTATATCTGTTTTCCTAGATTGATTTTTTGGTACATTTCCGGCTTCTCCTCGAAGGAGTGCGGTGAGAGGTTTGGTTAATTTAAAATAATCTCTGATAAAACGAAGGTAGTATCCTGACATACCTAAAAAGGATATTAATTCTTTCAAATTTCTTGGCAAGGGAAATTGCGCTACGGCGTCTAGCTTTTTGGGATTAGTTTTTATACCTTCGGGAGTAGCAAAGTACCCCAGTAATTCGACCTCCTGCTTTGAGAATTCGAACTTGTCCAATTGTATTTTCATAGTAGCGTTCTCTAGGGTTTTGAATACCAATTCAATATTTTTTAAGTGCTGCTTTTCCTCCTTGCTGAATATTATTACATCGTCGATGTAAACATAGCATCTAGTTGCAATGTGTTGACGAAGGATGTCATCGAGTGCCCTTTGATATGTGGAAGGGGCATTCTTAAGCCCGAAGGGCAATCGCAGATATTCATATTTCTCGTTGTTTACGGAAAATGCTGTCGGATTCGCGAAGTGGTATTTAGTGAAACCCACTCTTTAAGTCAATGACAGTAAATAGTTTATTATTTCCGAGATTTGCTAGAACCTCGTTAATCTCGGGTATAGGGTATTTATCGGGAATTGTAACGGAATTGAGTTTGCGGTAGTCGATAACCATTCGATACTTCTTTTTACCAGGAGCATCCATTTTTTTGTCGACAATCCAGACTGGGGAGTTATAGGGAGATTTCGATCTTCTTATTATTCTGTTAGCAAGAAGTTCTTCGACCAGGCGTTCAATCTCTTCTTTAAGGGCCATTGGGTATGGGTATGGTTTAGAGTAAAGAGGAGTAGTATATGTGAGCTTTTCGTCGAGATCGGCGAAGAGGTTTGGGCATTTCCTACTAATATCGTTTACTTTATTTTGCTGTACTAGGGAAAGGTGTGGAATATTGATTTCAACATTATTGACTTCCTGTGATATCCTTTGCTTTAAATGGATATTTATGTTTTGGCAAATTCTCATTAAATTTCTATCTGTATGGATATTTGTCTTTAATAGTCTGAGGTTTTGCTGTGCTGTAGTTGTTATGGTAGGAATCATTGTCGTAGATTCCGTTTGGGTCTGGTTCTTCTTGATAATCAGTATAGTTTACAGTTAGCGGAGGGAGGACGTTACTGTGGTTGCTTATTCTGGTTAATATTGGGTCCATTTTGATAATTGACCTGCCTTAAGTGAAGGGAATTGTCCACTTCCATCGGGACTGGTGGCTTTGGGGGCAAATTTGGTCTGTTATTAAAGGGAGTGTTTACTGGATTATAGGTGTTATTTTTTTGGTTATATCCTGATGGGGATCCTTGAAAATTTTGTGGGTAGTTATAATTGTTGCGTGGAATGATAGTTTGTTGAACTCTGTAGGCTGGTGGAGCATACGAGTATTGGTGGTATCGGTTCGATTGACGGCCAAATGTTTGTTGGCCGGGATTTTGTCTAGGTGAATAAGAATAAGTTCAGGATAAAAGGGTATGTTATTATTAAATGTCGTATTTTGACGAACAGGTTGTGGTAGTGTTTGACTCATTGACTTATGCACATTATGTGCATTATACATACGGAAGGACCTGTTGTCTATTTTTTGGCATAAACGCAAAGCTTGAGGCAAAGTCGTAGGTTCACGAATGCTTAGGAGGCGAGGTAGATCACCGTTCAGTCCTCTGATAAACGTATCGAGGTCTTTGTCTCTATAGGTGTTCGTCATTGTCCTTATAGACTCGTCGCTTAGATCGAGGCACGCTATTTTATCCAAAATTAGAGAGAGGTGTTAATACACCTTTTGGTAAAAAATTGGGATATTGTCATGGCGTTGTTCCAACGTTGTCATTTGGTATTCTAGGGTACCAATGACCCTTTTGTCCGAATATTGCATCATAATTCACTTCCTGATTTGCGTCCAGTCAAGTGGAGTGCTATAAGACTCCAGAGCCGTGTCGGCATCACCGACTATTTTGTGCCTTACGGTATGCAAAATTGAGAAATATTTTGGAGTGTCCTTAAGTCCTTCATATGCTGTGAGAATCCTATCTACAATTTTCCTCCAGGAGTTGGTTTCTCCTGGACGACCCAAGAACTCCCTAAGACATTTTACCATGTCTGGAATCCTATCTAAGCTATGCGCCACAGCGTGGTCGGGCTCTCTAGAACCGTTTAGATAATATGCACTCATTCTTCCGAGTACTTCCCTCACTATTGTTTCTACAGACGTGGGATTTGGAATAGTAGGATTTTCAGAATGGGTGGCTCCGAATTCTATTCTAAGTTGATTTAGTTGTTCAGCTAATTCTTCGGCAGTGTCTGGCATTTTGCTATTTTTTTACGTACATATATCCTTTTGCAAAAATCTGTTTTTGCCTTAATTACTTATCGCTTGATTTTGAAATTTAAATTATATTCATTTAAAGCAGCTCCGTAATCGAATCACAATTTCTTATTCTTCAAATATTTATATCACAAAGCTAAATTTTAATTATTTATTTCACTTAGTTATCTATCTTCTAGAAAAGTTAGGTAGTACTAGTTTGTCACAATTTCTTAATCCTGTAAAATTAATTTAGCATGGCTTAATTTTCATTAATTATTTATCATTTAATTTTCGAATTCAAGTAGTATTACTTTGGCACAGCTTTTTTCGATCAATTAATAACAATTTCTTAGTATTTTAATATTAATTTGACACAACTTAATTTCAATTAGTTATTTATCGTTCAATTTAAAAATTTAGGTAGTATTATTTTTGCACAATTTTTTCGTAAACTAATCGCAATTTCTTAATATAAGTTTCTTACATTAGTGTCCAGCGTGACATTGACGGGAATTTTATGGGCGCTCAGGGATGGTCCTTTTCCTTCAGTGCTGGGGCCCTCTGCGTCACTGGTTTTCCTCCTGTCCTGCTAAGGTAGCCGCTTCTTGTTCCTTTTTTATTTTTCACATTCACTAATCGCGTAGCCGTTTGTTGTTCGGGCTTTACTACTTTCGCGCGTTGGTCCCTGCTCGGGCGCCAGTTAAAACATTACTTGTTTAATGAGTTAAAAAAATATATGTTTAGGGAGCCGTGCTCCTGTATTCACATCAAAATTCTAACTGCCTATTACAAACTGTATTTCTTATAACTAAACCCACGTTTGCCTTGCTGCAGCGTGAAAGGAATTTGCTGACGCATTTGATACATTTCTAGTTTTATCAAAATCAGATACAGATTTTCCGAATAACTCGATCCTGTGCCATCTAGCGGATCCTTTTTTCGTGAACGTATTTCTGGCCACTGTGGTCGAGTGGATAGCAAACCTCCGATGGTATTTCTGTCATGAAAAAGTTTCTCATAAAATACATCTGCCGTTCGGAGTCGGCACAAAACGGTAGATCACTCCATTTGTGGTATAATATAAAAACGCACACCACAAACGGTAGGAGAAGCTCGGCCAAACACTGAGCTGTATAGAGAAAGCCCCAAATTAATATTATATTATTATTTCTGGTCCCACCGTCAGTATACATTTATAATTTCATCAAAATCAAACAAAAAATACATATTTTCTATATATCTCGATTCCTGCACCATCTAATAGATTAAAGCCTTTACCCACGGCTCCAAGGAATGCACTACATTATTTGGTGGAAATCCGTTCATCGAAAAACCGCATAAATTTAGATGCTTCATGTAAAAAGCTCCAAAAAACGCATAAAAAATCCTATAAAGCCATATTACGGAAAACGAAACAATTTATTTTTTCATCAAATGAAAATAATTGTGTTATGTAACTCTCTTTGTCTCGCTTTGTAAAAACCTCATATTTTCAAATCCGCATAAAGGAACACCTAAGTGTATATATACATAGATTAGACTATTTGAAAAAGGACTTTATATATATTTTTTGAGTTCATTCAACTTTCTCGTTTCGTTTATAAAAAACTCTTTGTGAAGAAATTATAGGATTTAACAATTAACTAAAAGCAAACGCACGCAAAAATAAGAATTTTCATTAAAAAAAATGTTTCATTATTTTTTTCAAATTTTTTTTGACACAGTCTAGTGTATTTGCAAAAGTACCTGATGCTTTTGTTTAGTCTTACTCGGTATCTACTAGGGTGTTCGATTATTCGAGTTTTTTGTAAAGATGGTTTTCGAATTATTCGACAAATAGCAGTTTGAAAAAAAAAACAGGCTCTTAACCGGTTCTTGTTCCCAGTAAGAAAAGCTACATAAATGTGCATACATGTCACTAAATGCTATTATTTTAACGATTGAATTCTTTGAAAAATTAAATCTAGTCACAGTTTTAGAAGAGTTGGCATTAATTGGTCTCAAAATAAAGCCTCTAGTATCATAATAAAGTCTCTCAATTATGACCAGGTGATAAGCAGGTCACAAAAATTAAGACAAAACATAAAAAATTAAAACGTGAAAGCGAGGAGAGGCAATAATCTGCAACTCGATACATACCCCCGAATTCAGTTAGCAGTCTCAGTCTCTTATAAAGACAAAAGTCACAATTTTATACCAGTTGGCATTCATTAGTTTCAAAATAAGGCCTCTGGTCTCAAAATAAAGTCTCTAAATAGTGACCTGATCACAAAAAATTTAAATAAAAAAAAAATAAAAAAACGTGAAAGCGAGGAAACCCAATAATCTCTAACTCATTTTAAAACTTGAGATGATACGAAGTTACTTAATTCGGGCAAAAGTCTCAAATTTTAAAACTTGAGATTATACCAAATGGCGAGCTAGAAGGACGTGTTGTCAAAAAGGCGGTGTACATTTTTTCAAGATTTTGCCGTCGTTTTATGACACTTATCTAAATATATAAAATCTTTTAAAATATATTTGCTGCGATATTTCTACAAATTATTTAATTTTCGAATTAGCCTTATCTAGTTGATAAGCACTTTGTGGTTGCTGTTTTATTTTTTTCCATTTCTCACAATTTAATAAATACCTAATTTCTTAGTTCAAAATCTCTCCAAATACCAAATATGACTCAATTTGCTGTAACAGATACCGAAAAAACGGAGTTTTTGCATTTTTCAAAAACTTCCCCTATATGGGAGGTGGGCGTAGCTATTGACCGATCTTGACCATTTTCAATACCAACCTGTCCTGTCCAAAGAGCAATATACATACATTGTACATATGTAGCAAATTTCATTGAGATATCTCAATTTTTACTCAAGTTATTGTAACCACGGACTGAAGAACGGACAGACAGTCAGGGCTAAATCGATTTCTCTTTTCATTCTGATCATTTTAGTATACATCTATCTCGATTATTTTTTGCTGTTACAAACAACCGTTATGCGAACAAAGTTATTATACTCTTGTGTACAATTACGCTCGGGTATAAAAAAATTGTTTCTTAGCTAAGTTAAATGCGGTACAGTGGTGCTTCTGGGTATGCGGTTACAGTTGCGCGGCTGTACTCAATCCCTTCTCTTACGTCCTAGCTCGTGCACCCTAGAGCGGGAGCTTAAGTGGCGCCACTCCGACATATTCAGTTTAAGGGTCCACTAAAGTCCGCAGCGTCTGTTCACCAGGAGGTGCGGCTGCCAGCGGGCGTCTGTCTTGGAGCAAGCGGCACCCTATATAAACGAGTTCAAATTTTCACCCCCAGCAATGGGTTGTGTGCAGGACTAGGAACCCGCCACATAAAAAACAACTTTCAATGAAAAGGAAAACAAAGCCTCGGATGAGATCCCCTTTTTTAATGACGACCACGACATACGTATTAAGGACAATGATTTGAGGGCATGCACCTGGAATGTACGGACCATTAATTGGGAAGGTGACTCTGCCCGGCTGGTTGATGTCCTCAGCAGAGCAAAGGCTGACATCACCGCCATCCAAGAGATGCGATGGACGGGGCAAGGGAAAATAGTGAAAGGCCCTTGCGACATCTACTACAGCTGCCATGTAAAGGAGCGCAAAGTCGGTGTCGGATTTGTGGTGGGAGAGAGACTGCGCCGTAAAGTATGGTCGTTGACTCCGGTGGACGAACGTCTCCCACAATCCGCATCAAGGCGAGATTCTTTAACATCTCCCTGATTTGCGCATACGCCCCGACGGAAGATAAGGATTATGGGACTAAAGATCGATTCTACGATCTCCTTGGCGGCACGTATGAGCGGTGCCCCAACCACGATATAAAAATCGTGCTTGGCGATTTTAATGCCAGGGCCCGAAACATGGCTGTAGTACCAGATTCCAGCATAAGAAGATTCATCAGGCTACGTGGCTGTCTCCAGATAGTAAGACACGAAACCAAATCGACCACGTTGTGATAGACGGAATGCATGCTTCCAGAGTCTTAATGTGCGCACGATCCGAGCAACCAACATCGACCCGGATCATTTTCTTGTGGCAGCTAAGATCCGCATGCAAAATGAACACAAGGAAAGCTCGACGTCGGAATTCTGCAATCGCAACAGACAGCCACCCACTTCGCCACCAGACTTGCACTCCTGCTCTCTGAAAGTAATAATCAACAGAATGATATTTCCGAAGTGGAACCGTATTTTTCGCTGTCTACATACCGCTGCTGAAGAATCCATAGGCCCGAAAAACCAATGGTATGACGAGGAATGTCGCGCCGCTACGGAACGTAAAGACGCTGCCTACAGGGCTACACTGCGATCTGGCGCAATGTTGGTTGTGCGGAAGCATTATCGTGAGTTGAAGAAGGAAGCAAGACGCATTTTTTGTAAGAAAAAGAGAGAGGCCGAAATGCGTCAGTGCGAAGAGCTTGAGATGCTGGCCGACTGGAAAAGCAACAGAATTTTTTTTCAGAATTTACGGCGGCTAACAGAAGGTTTCAAGAGCGGGGCGAATTCCTGTAAGAATGACAATGGCGACCAATCCAATCCAACACAGAATCTCTCTTGCCAACAATTGCTACTTCGGACTGAGTAGGCAATTGCACAGTAAAGTGGTAGCAAAGGAAAAGTAAGACTTCTTCTGCGTTGGAAAGACTAAGTGGAAAAAGACTTGGCCCTACTTTTCCAATTGGCGCCAGTTAGTACGAGATAGGGACAGACAGCGTGCTTTGTTAACATCGGCCAAAATCGCTTAGGCGGTTGATGCGCCAATTAATTAAGTAAGTAATACAACATTTAATCCATTCTTATATTTTGTATGAAATTTTTAAGATTTTACATTAAAATATATATATATTAATTAAAACATAATAAAACAAGTAAAAAAAACTGTCTTCGGCTATGCCGATGGCATCATACATTTCATGAATGAAAGAATTGTATGGAAGCCATATGTATTTATTAATTCGATGTTAATGATTTTAACTGCTATAAAAGTCCAAATAGTAATTAATATATATTAGATATTATTTGTGCTGCTTAAATTGAGGGGTTTTCGTGCTAAGTGCAATATCTGAACAAACAGTTTTATGGGAGATACATATATTTTATATATCTTTGATCTATATGATTTTCATTATTTGTTTTTCAATTAGCTTAAGGCCAATTTTTATTGGAAAATATTATAGAGAAAACACAAAGCCTGCACCTAAACAGGCTCAGCCAAGCTTACGCTGTGTGAGCTGTTGTTATTTGATCATCTTCCTTTACAAATCACTACAATCAAGTGCGGTTATTCCGCCGCTATTTCTACTTGACTGTGTAGTTGTTGTTTGTACAAATTTAATGTATATTTTTACATATGTTTGTTAGACAGGCTCAACCTTATTATTGATTTTCACTTCTTCTATAGAGCTTAGAATATCGGACCTTGTTGGATAATTTCAAACTCCTAGCTGCTTAAATGAAGGAGTTATGAAGCTAAATATAATATCTCAACAATAAATTACAAAAAGGCACCTGACAGACAAGTTTTATACAAATAGCTCAAAAACTAAGGGACTAGTTTGCGTTCAAGCAGACGGACAGACAGACGGAAATGGCTAAATCGACTCAGCTCATCACCCTGATCACATCGGCATACTTCTTGATGGGTCCAACTCGTATCATTCTGGTACTTACAAACATCGGATCAAAGTTAATATACCATTCCCATGAAAGGTATAAAAATTGATTGAAGTAAGTGGTGAAGGAAAAATAGGAAAAATAAGAGCAGCTCACACAGCGTAAGCTTTGCTGAGTTCGTTTAATAAAAACCTATCGTCCTTAAGCTCAAAAATAATTAAATATGATATTTTATACTAAATCCTTACAAGTACTTTAGTTTTTATAACTGTTGATTCTGTTGTCATTGAAACTATCTGTAATATTGTTGTCCCCTTTATCGTCAACACATTTTATAGCGCTTTGTTCCATGTGCTACTAATGTATCACCAAATATTTGATTTATCGTGTATTTGACTACGATAATGACATACCGTAAAATGTTCAGGTAATATTACATAATCCTGCAATTAGGCAACACAATTTTATGCGCAACCCTTGAGAAGCCGTTTCGAATCCCACTCGAAGCAATGATTTTTATTTTTGTTTTTATAAATAGACAGGTCTTCATTTATATTATTATTAAAGGAGACAATTAGTCTCTTCATATGACATGCTCAAACCAAAGGGAACAGTTTATTCCATACTCGTATTAATAGATCAGAAGTTGTATTTGTCGCATCTTCTCTTTCGACTATTCCCGTAGTCATCCTTAACTAATCGCATTTTGCAGGGAAGCTTTAGTTTGACCTGCCGAAACAGAAGATATCTCACATCAAGTAGTAAAATAAATCAACTCTTATTTTTAATGTGTAATTGTGAATAAATTGTTTCAGCTTCCCGTTCTAAAATAATCTAATATCAGAGCGCATGCTTAGTTGCCAATGATTGTATGGACAAATGAACGGTTTTGAGATTTGTATGTTATATACCGCTTAAGTATACTTAAGTAATAACTACTTTAAAACTTGTTCAACTTTGTTTCGGGTAATTAGTTCAAGGAGCCTTTGTAGCAAACTTTCATTATTCATATTTATTTTTTCTATTCTGCACGTTGTACTTACTGCTTTGCATACAAGTATGTATGTTTGCATACCGTATGCGCATATATACAACAATTTAATTTGCCAATTTAAAAATTATTTTTCTAACCAGAAAAGGTATGTATGTATGTAAAATATCGTTTATCTAAATGCTGACTCAACGCTTTACCAAAGTAATTGGAGCATAAAAATGACTTAAACGAAATCTATTGTAAGTACCTTGCTACAGTATAATTATATTTATGCATATCTATATACATAATATGTGTGTAAGTATTTTGCATATGCGCTCGAGAAATTGTCACGGCTTATTGACCACCAAGCATTATATCATTTACAAAATACTGAAAACTGTGTGAAAAAAATATTTTATGTCAAAGTTAATAATACTCAAAATTAATGCACAGCCACCCTTAACGAGATAAACAGATTTTTTTTTTAGTTTTGCACTAAAGGTTCGGGGTTCTATGTTAAAAATACTTATCAAATTTTATAACAAACAAATTTTTAAAATAGTTGAGCAATTATAAAAAGAGCATTAAAGCATTAATTTCTTTGTTAGGTTTTTATTTATAAAATCACAATTTCAAAAATCTTTGTAATACTTAAAATTAATTTGGCAAAACTTTAGCCACCGACCACAGCAGCTTTCATTGTAGCAAAGTTGTTGGCCATCAGCGAAGAGTTGACAGGTGCTTTAAATCCCTTTACTTTAAGTCCAATTCTTTTGAACTGACACTGCTGAAATTACAGTTTTTTTTACTTTTTTAACTTAAAGCCATATTGAGAAATCTAATATATTTGTTAAAGATACTAACTACATAGAAGAAATAAATTTTCCAGATTATTTGACTTTGTTCCTCGAAATTTTTCGAGCGAAATATTAAGGCAAAGTTTACAAGCTTTGTTATAATTATTCGGAAAATTAATAAAAATCAAAATGCAGCAATAAAATTTAACAAAATGTATATTTCAAAGAGCTTTAGAAATAAATTTACCTACTCATTTCTATACTAATTGACTACAAATCTGACGTGCACTGCTTTTTTTGCAATAAAATATTTTATCTACAATTTAACTTTGTGCATTTTTTTTAAATAGAACACTCCTTTATAATCTAAGCGCATGTGATATAAACATATGTACTTATACATACTCATACATTTTCTTTCATTGTATTTACTTTTCATTACATATTTTTAAATTGAAATTTAGTTTATTTTCTAACCAAAACCATGTAACCCAAGGCAGATCTTACAGGTAACCGCAGTAGAGAAATTGCAACCCTGCCAAGTTTCTTGATATACCTTAATTGTTAATAAGAACTATCAAATTAGTCAAGTATAAATAAAGGTTGACAAAACACAAATTCAATTCATCCTAAATAATTCAATACAAAATCTACATTTTTATTTCAGAACTTGATGTTTGAGTATTGGGACAGAGTTGGGCATCAAGGAGTTTTATAACTTATACATTTTTTTTTATATGCTAAGAATTTCGCAACACCGTCAGTGAACAATTTTTCAAAATTCCGCTGTTATTTATACCCACTTTTTGTTTGCAATTTATCATAATAATTTTCTAACTTTTTTGTTTTGTACAAAGTTAGATGCTTTGATTTATATTGTTATTATTGTTATTATTTACAAAAATAAGAAAAAAAATAATAATTACTACAGGTTTTCATTTTCATTCATATATATATTCACAAAATTATAGGAAGCTATTTTTCGCATCGCAAACCCCTTTACAGAAGCGATTACGGGCCAAAGGTGTATGATGTAAAAGCAGGGGTCCCACAGGGATCAGCCCTTGGACCACTTTTGTGGAACCTTATGTACGACGGCGTTTTAAGCCTGGAAATGTCACCACGCACAAAAGTCGTTGGTTTTGCAGACGATATCGCTGTTTTAATTGTTGCAATGCACCTAACGCTGGCCGACCACAAGACCGAGGCACTTTTAATATGCAGCAGAAAGGCAGTGGAGTTTCTGAATATTCGCGTGGGGACAGAGGTAATCACATCCAAGCCTGTTATCAAATATTTGGGTGTGATGATAGACTCCCGACTCAATTTCAAGCCCCACTTGGAGTACGTCTCTAAGAAAGCATCTAGAGTGCAGTCAAGCTTATCGCGGATTATGCCAAATAACGGAGGACCGAAACACAGTAAACGAATCCTCTACAGTACGGTTATTAGCTCAATCCTACTGTATGCGGCCCCAGTCTGGGCCGACGCGCTGCTTGTGAAAAGCTACGCGAAAAAGATAACAACTGTCTATCGGCTAAGCGCCTTACGAGCGGTTTGTGGATTCTGTACAATTTCAGACGAAGCATCTTATGTTATAGCTGGACAAATTCCAGTAGATATCATGGCTCATGAAATGAAACGAATTTATGAAAGGCTTTCCGGGAGTAACGGAACAATAAACCCAAACGAAGTAAAAAAGGAAGAAAGATGCCGATCAATGAACACCTGGCAGAATCGTTGGAATAGCTCCACAAAAGGCAGGTGGACATATAAGCTGATACCAAATATCAACAAATGGTTGGAGAGAAACCATGGTGACACAAACTTTCACCTTACACAGTTCCTCTCGGGACATGGAGTATATCGGAAGTATTTAACTAAATTTGGTCATGATAGTTCCCCTTGCTGCCCAACATGTAGAGACAGCGAAGAAGACGCGGAACACATTATGTTCCAATGTCCACGTTACGCTCCTCAAGTTCGTACAATCTTAGACGGAGTAAACATCATTGACTTCATGCTCCAGTCAAGCGAAAGGTGGGGAAAAATATGAGCTCTCGTATCGCGCATTCACATAGATCTTAGGCGTGCAGAGATGGCACGACGTAGCCAACAACACAGGTAAAGAGCGAGTAAGCTAACCAGCCCCGTGAGGTAATACCTCTTTTGGCAGTTCCGCGGGGAGAGTGGTCGTGGTGGAGAGAGTTTAGTAACGTAGGTGTAGTCAAGAGACTGCAAGTCGTGCATGCTGCTATGGGAATAGCAGTACTCATGAGAGTTTTCTCTTCACGGGAGTTCCCCAAAAAAAAAAAAAAAAAAAAAAACATACGAGTTTGTGTTTCTCACAATGAATTATAAAAAAAGATCTCAAGTGAGCGCTAACAATTTAGCAAACCACACGATTTTGTACAAATTTACTTGCATGTACTTTTATAGGGGCAGTACTTTTTCGGGTTTTTTGTTAGTTTATACTTATAATATATATATGTCGAATTCTCCATATCGTTTATGCTATTTATGATATACAGTGATTCGCAGGTGGCTACACTATTTTCTCAAACCATTCGCGTCACTCTGCTTCTCAAAAACGACTCCATCATCAAACTCATTTTCCTATCTCAGTCAATTTCATAGCCAACTATTCACATTTGGCTTCTCTGAGCTTACTGAGTTTTATTATTTAGCAAGTGTTTTTCCTAACAAGTGTTTATTTTAAATAGCAGTGTACCACCATTGCTTCGCTCAAGCAATACATTATTGCTTGGCATATCTACCATAGCTCCGACACGGCCATTCTGACAAGACACACGACCTCGTGTGATTTACATACTCGGTCACTCCTGACCCAATAATGCAATTCAACCGTCATTTTCTTTTTTTTTTAATTCAGTTTTTATAATTCATTTCATTTATTTAAATTTATTGTACAAAATGATACAAACTAAAGCTTATGTATTAAAAGAAAGAATTCATTAAATTAATTCAATTCAGAGCTGAATACATGCATACAACTACGGCCATTCTGGCCTACCACACGTCCTCGTGCGGTAATTTTCACATTCATTAATCGCTTCCTTCCAGCTTAATCAATATCGTTCTGACACTTAACCAGCGTTAGAGTTAGAACTTGTCTCACATCTGATACTGACTACTTTCATTTAACCATTCCAACACTTAGCCAGCGTTTAGAGACTCTTTCAACTTCTCATCCATTAATACTTCCTTCCAGTATTAATGTATACAAAGGTTAATTATTATTATTATTTTTTTTTTTTTTATTGAACATATTCAATATATAATTACGCTACATGTATTCAGATGAAATTAGAAAATTACTAAATTAATGTACAATTCTTTACTCAGCGTCTACGACATCTAAATCTACTTCTCCTTCAGGCATTTTGCGTAACCGATCATGAGCGTATTTATAAGTCCTCTTGGAGCTAAGATTCGAAATTACATATCTGTCGCCATCTAAAATTTCAATAATTTTAAATGGTCCCTTATATTTAGGGTCGAGTTTTGTTTGGTTTCGTTCCTCATTTTGAAGCAAAACGAAGTCACCAAGAGCAAACTTGTTTACTTTGGCTTTACCTTGGTCAAATTTAATTTTATTATACTTGGCACTTTTTTCCATATTGGTTGTGGCTTCTTGTCTCACTGCGTCAATATCAACGACTTGGTCACTTCCATCGCATGAATTAAGGTCAAGGGGTCTAGCGATTTTACCTATCATCAACCCAGGGCTAGATTTTGTAACGCGGTTAGCGGTACAATTTAAAGCTAACTGTACATCGAGGAGTGCATCTTGCCATGAACTATCTTTACTAGTTTCAACAGCCGTAAGCATATTCTTTAACGTACTCATTACCCGTTCAACTTGTCCATTGGACCGTGAACTACCTGTTGCTATTAAGTGAAGGTTGATTCCACGCATTTTACAAAATTCACGGAACTCGGAGCTCGCAAAGCATCTTCCCTGATCTGCTGTGATACGTACAGGTGCCCGAATACTGCTGGCAGTATCAATGTGAGTTTTATGGTACAAAATCACAAACTTCGTGAAAGCATCAATCATTACAAAGACATACTCTTTCTTATCGTTTTTCCCACTAAGTTTTCCTGTGGCATCTATATGTACTGTATGCCAAGGTATTGGAATTTTGGGTATAGGGTGGAGCTCAGCTTGTATCTTTCCTGAGTGGGATTTTGAAATCTTGCATGTAATGCAATTGTCAATAAGTTTTTTTTGTAAATTTTGCCATATTTTTAAACCAATATATTTCATACAATTTTTCAAGCGTTTTTTCCCACCCGACAAACATTAATGCTTTATGTGTTGTGTTTACAAAAGACCACCAGTGCTCTAGGAAGCATGGGTATACATCTAGTCCTACCATGACGTTGTATTTTACGATGCAATATACCAAAATGAAGCTCGTACGTTTTAGATAAATCATTATTAAGTTTTTCTTCCTTAAGGTCAGTTATTAGTTTTACAATATCAGGATCGCGTTGCTGCTCAGCCAACATCCAGTCTTTAGAAAGTTCTGCAAAGTTAATCTCTTTTTGTTGAACCTTCGGTGAATTCGATGTTGCCTTTAGAGGCAGTGGATTTCTCGAAAAGAAATCTACATGACACATTCGATTTCCGTTTCTATGAACAATGTCAAAGTCAAACGCTTGTAGAAACGCCCACCACCTATGTACTCTGGGAGTTAAGTCTAATTTGGTGCGAGATGACTTAAGAGAATTGCAGTCTGTTACTACCGTAAAGCTTCGGCCATGCAAATAATGCCTGAAATGCTTTATTGCATTAACAACTGCCAAAGTTTCTATTTCATATGAATGGTATTTTGATTCTGCGGAAGTCGTACTTTTACTAAAATACGCAACTGCATGAAGCTTGTCATCGTTCTTTTGCAAGAGCACTGCACCGTATCCTATCGAGCTTGCATCAGTGTGCAACTCTATGGAAAAATTTGGATCAAACATGGCTAGAACAGGAGTATTTGTAAGAACAGAGATAATTTTTTTCCTTATGGATTCATGGGATGAATTCCAATCAAGATGTGTCTTAGTGGCACTAGTCAATCTATACAATGGCGTCATGATTTGCGAAAACTTAGGAATAAATTGTCGAAAATATGAGGCCAATCCTATAAATTGTCGCACCTGAGTAATAGATTGAGGAGGAGGTAAAGCTATTAATGCTTAAATTTTTTTCGGATTTGGCCTAATTTCTCCACTGCTAACTTCAAACCCTAAATACTCCACTTTTTTCTTCATAAAACAACACTTTTTGCTATTTAAAGAAAACCCGACCTTCGCAAGCGTGCTTAAGACATTTTCTATCCTTTTTAAACTTTCGTTTAAGTCTTCATTTCCTAAAACCAGGATGTCATCCATGTAAACTACAACATAAGTATTGGCAAGCTCTCCAAGAACTTTCATTACAGCACGTTGGAATACTGCAGGAGCGTTTCGTAGCCCAAATGGCATAGCCAGATACTCAAAATGACCTTCAGGCGTTACGAAGGCGGTTCTTTCAATCGAATCGGAATGGACGGGTATTTGGTGGTATCCACTTGTCATATCTAGAGTGGTAAAATAGTGGCAGCCATGCAGTCTATTAATCTGATCAGAAATCAGGGGTAATGGAAATCGGTCAGGAATAGTGTTATCATTCAGTTGTCGAAAATCAACACACATTCGGTCTGACCCATCTTTTTTCTTAACCAGTAAAATAGGACTTGAAAAAGGTGAGCTACTAGGTCGAATAACATTTGTTTTTAACAGTTCGTCAACTTTATTTCGAACAATTCGGCGCTCTTCAGGACTCATCCTGTATGGTCGTCTACAAACTGTCTTGTTTGGATCTTTAAGTCTAATTTGCATGGGCTCTATATTAAAAGAACTACACGGGGTATTTTCTATGAATCTGTCTCTAAATTTGTTCAAAATTTCAATCAACTTAGGTTTATGTTCAATGGGAATATCAGTATCAATGTCATTAAAATTTACGTCAACATTTTTAATGTCACATACGTTTACTTCGGCAGAATCTAATTTGCAAAACTGCAAAGTTTTCAGAGTCATTTTAACACATATATGTACTTTGTGTCAAAATTTCACAACCAATCATAATATTATATTTCAAAAAATTATCTGGTAAAATATGAAAGAGAATTTTTATTTTTATATTATCAATCTCTACCAAAGTCAAAATTTGCAAGGTGCTCTTTATACTTGTTTGACCAATACCGGTCATCGTACGACATTATTTATTCGCCTACCACAAAATTTGGAACTTAGAGACTCCTTGATTAATGAGCATTCCGCTCCAGAATCAAAATAAAATGCATAAAGCTCACCTGACTGACGCAAACTACCTGAAGGAGTATTCAAAACGCATACGTCAACACGTCGGCTAGAAAATCCACTAGTTTTATTATTCAATTCCTTTGCTTTTAATATGGTTGGACATCGCGACGCATAGTGACCAGGCTCACGACAGCGGAAGCAGACAATATTTGTTGAAGTCGAAGTTGATGAATTCTTGTCCCAAGCCTTGCTGATTGAAGTATTTTGCTGGGCCGGTGTTCTAAAGCTGATTCGACACACTGCAGCCTTGTGGCCCATTTTACCGCACTTATAGCATTTGAAAATGTCATACACAACCTTTTGCCGCTTACCGCCTACCTCTTCAGATTTAATTTTAGTAGCTGCAAATTTCCTTTTCAAAAGCGGCATTGCTTTCAATTCTCGCGTTAATTGGTTCCTTGTGGAAATGTTGGTAGTAAAGGCAAGACGGTGAATACGTGGCTCGAATTGAGCAATATGTGCTAGAACAGTTGAAACAGCAATTTGTTCTGTTGATACTTTTTGCAGCTTTAAACTGAGTGAAGTAATCAGCGCTGCTGCATATGACGCTATACATTCGCCATCCTTTGGTTTGCTACTTTGTAATTGAATCAAGAAAGCAGCCAGGGCCTCAGAAAAACTAAATCTTGCGATGAAAAGCTCCTTGAAATCGTTCCATGACATTTGCGGAAATGCTACTTGAGACAGCCATGTAGCAGCTGCCCCCTTCAAAGCTTGAGTGAGCGATAACATCAACACAGAACCTTGCAATATGTGTCCTTCCATGACAATATCGGCCGTTGATATCCAGGAATGTGCACTTACATCTGCTCCGTCAGGATCAAATTCAGGCAACTGTATCCTATCACTGTTTGGAGCTTTGAGCGTTTTTATTAACTCCAAGAATTGTCTATTTTGTTGTTCATACAACATTTTCCATTTTCCTGCATCACTTTCACATTCACTACTAAGTAGGGCATTGGGCACATGCTCCACTTCTGATGTCGAATTCTCCATATCGTTTATGCTATTTATGATATACATACAGTGATTCGCAGGTGGCTACACTATTTTCTCAAACCATTCGCGTCACTCTGCTTCTCAAAAACGACTCCATCATCAAACTCATTTTCCTATCTCAGTCAATTTCATAGCCTACTATTCACATTTGGCTTCTCCGAGCTTACTGAGTTTTATTATTTAGCAAGTGTTTTTCCTAACAAGTGTTTATTTTAAATAGCAGTGTACCACCATTGCTTCACTCAAGCAATACATTATTGCTTGGCATATCTACCATAGCTCCGACATATATGTTATATACTCCCACATATTAATATATTATGGTATTTCCTTAACGAAACCTTTTTAAATCTAAGTTTGCAGTTTTATGCATATCAAAGTTATAATAATTCAACAAATAAAGTTTTGAACTTAAAAACATTAATAGTTTGTTTCTGGGTACACAGTCTTTTTTTACTTTAAGGGCCGTTTGCACCATTTCCGGCTAGGTTCTAACTAGAACTTCAAACGGCAGTTAAGACCAACTTTCAGATAAGTAAGCGCTGAATAATGACCTGAATTGTAGTTAATCGCCGGTAATTTTAACCGAAGGTGGTGCAAACGGCCTTAAGTATTGGGTTTTCTAAAATTATCAGTAACTTTGTCCATTTGGAAAGGGCTACAAAATTGCTTACTAAAAGATTCCAAATTTCGTTTTAATTATTTCAAAAATCATTGGCAATTTGCCGCTATTGGAAACCTGAACATTTGGTCTACAGCATACCAAAAACAAATTTAAAATATCTTTTTACATAAGAAGTTTGCATTTTTGATAAATATATAACAATTGTTATACATATTTTATTACCATTGAACAGGTAGAAAACGACACTTCTAAATTTTGTGAGAGAGATGAAATTAGAAATAATTTCAACTTAGTGGATGTGAACAAAAAAAAAATTAGTGAAATAAATGTCACTAGAAGAAACCCTTTGTATTGATGAACAAATTACTCCGTTTGAAGATAAATAGTGGTTTCTATATGCGGCCCAAGCGGTATGCCTTACGATTTCGTAGTCTATAAAGCGTCTACAACGCCAATATTCAAATTGGTAAAAAATTTCATAGGGTTTGAGCACCAGCGTTGGTCATAACTTATTTTTCCATATTTGTTTTCTTCCTAAATTTTTTAGAAATTTAAAAATGAACGTAAAATTAAAATAGGTTTGAGTAGCAAGTAAGAAGGAAATTAAAAATATTAAATTGTTTTTACTTGATGGTATTATATTAAAATATTAAATATGTGCTCAAATTCTGTCTGAATTGGGGTGGAGGACAAAGAAAAAGAGATAAAGACTTAAAACAATATGTGTATATACAGACTATGAATGTATAATGAAACATTGGTACTTATTAAATAGATCAAGTTTTTCAATACTACCGCATAAAGATTCGCTCCTTTCAGTGAACTTTACGTGTTGTAACGCATTTCATCGATTTAGCTTTGACGCAAGAATATAGTACAGACCTGACTGCATTAAAAACCATTGCCAAGAAGCGTAAAAAACTTCAGGATCGAAATTGAAAATATACCAAAAATGCGCGGCTGACCTTCTAAGCCAAGAGATGTAGAAAGTGGCACAACTCTGTTAAATTTCTCATAGTGATACAGACTGCTCGGTCAAAACGCAAAAAAATATTTCCAACTGCACCACCACCGTAGGATCGTCCGGGTAAAAAAAACATCTACCCTTTTTTTTTAATGTGAAGAGTGCAGGTTGTTATTAAGCAAAATATATAAAATATATAATTTGTGAAGAGTACGATAGTAATTGTTGACCTTAATTGTTTTTGCCACGGAGAGGATTAGGAAGATTCTCTAAGTATTACAAAACAATTTCACGATGCACGTATTGCACAGGTTGCACGGTAAAAACCGGTTTTCCTATAGGAATGCTTTGCGATTGCTGCAAATCGGGCAACTTGCAAGACTCTTGCAAGATTTCAAAAAATATATCCATTATTTAAGCGCAGAACCGTACTACATAGTTTCAATAATTTGTTCAAATTACCTTTAAAAATCATCTCCATTCACGACTTAAAACGATTATCTTTTGCCACAAAGAAATGGTTGTTTAATGTTGGGGATAATGACTAACTTCAGGTTGACCTTTTGTTGGTTATATTGTCAAAAACAATTATTGTGTTTTTTTACTATTTACTAAAGTTCGTATGTTATAAGGTTTTTTTTTTTTTTTTTTTATTATAAATATATTTTATTTGCAATCTATCAGTTGACAATCAGCAAATTTTATAAATACAAGTATCATGGCAGGATTGATTGTGCTCCAGTGAGACTAATCAATGTATTGTACAACAATTTTATTTTCTAATAGTCTAGTTTATCGTACTTTCTTAAATCTATTTGGAAGGTCCAGAGTATGAGATCTTTTCAGGCGTCTTATATCTATGCTATTGTCTAGTAAATTAATTGCCAGTAAGTTTTCATGGTTAGATAGTCTATCTTGGTATCTTCGAGATATTTTACTGATTTCATCTCTAACATATGGTACATTTAAGTCTTTGTGGATTTCGATGTTGCTTACATACCAAATAGCTCCCGCAATGCTTCGCAAAGTCATAGATTGATATCTTTGAAGTATTTCAATGTTAGAGTTACTCGCAGTCCCCCACAGCTGCATTGCATATGTCCATACTGGCTTGAGGATTGCCTTGTAGAGTCGTACTTTATTTTCGAGGCTAAGTTGCGATCGCGGACCTAAAAGCCAGTACATTTTTTTAGTTTTCAATTTGAGCTGTTTCTGTTTCTCTTTTATGTGGGTCTTCCAGGTGTTTCTTCTGTCCAAATGTAGTCCTAGGTATTTAACAGTTTCTCTTCCGGGTATGGTACAACCATTTAAAGATACAGAGGGACAATTCCCATTCCTTAGTGCAAACGTTATCTGAGCAGACTTCTGTGTGTAAACTTCAATATTCCATTTCTTTAGCCATTTTTCGACCAAAGTAAGCTGTTCTTGCAAATGAAGTGAAGCGTCATCACGATTATAACTTGTGGCAATAAATGCCGTATCATCAGCATATCTAGCAACCTCTACGTCATTTGTAACCGGCAAGTCAGCTGTAAAAATTGTATATAAGACGGGGCCCAGCACGCTCCCTTGTGGAACCCCAGCATCAATCGAATACAACTTTTACATTTACATAGAACTTACGATCACTAAGATATGACTTAAGAAGTAAATAGTAAGGCGCTGGAAGTTTATTTTTTACTTTGTAGAGCATCCCTGGATGCCATACTTTATCGAAAGCTTGTTTAACATCTAGAAAAACGGCTGCGCAGTACTGCTTGGATTCGAAAGCACTTGTAATAACTTTAACAATTCGGTGGCATTGCTCAGGAGTTCCATGCCCCCTTCTAAACCCAAACTGGTGTTCGGGTATTATATTGCCGTCCTCTAAAACAGGTAACATTCTTCTTAAAAGTATCTTTTCAAATACCTTAGAGAAGGTCACCAGTAAGCTAATTGGACGGTATGAAGAAGGGCAGTGATCTGGTTTGTTAGGTTTCGGTATCATGATTATTTCTGCGCATTTCCATTGGCTTGGGTAGTGGTCGAGTCTAGCATTGCATTATAGAAATAAGTAAGAAGTCTGATACATTTTGGAGGCAGGTTTCTAATAGTAAATCCATCAATTTTATCAAATCCAGGGGATTTTTTTAGTTTTATTTTCGTAATCTCAGTTATTACTTCTTTAACAGTGATTTTGCAAATTGGCAAGCTCATCTGGCATGGCGATTCTAAGAAATCTTTCACCTCAGTGACGCTTTCGTCATCAGGGATTAAATTCGGTTGAAAAACCGAATGCAAATGCTGGGCAAATGCTTCGGCTTTCTCTTCATTACCTCTGCACCGGTAACCGTTACTGTCTTCTATGACCGTGTTTCTCCTAGTGGGCCTCTTTAAATATCTGGTTGCCTTCCACAGGTTATGGTCAGGGTTGTTTGCGTAGGGATCTAGATCCTTTAGATATTCTGCAGTCTCTTGATCTTTCATTTCGCGCAGTTTTGCTTTCAACTCTTTAGTTGCCTTGTTGAGAATTATTTTATCAATTGGACTCCGACTTGTTTGCCATCTTTTCCTGATTATCCTTTTCTCTTTGACAAGCTGTCTTAGTTCAATGGGAAAAAATAATTTTCTGTCTTCATTTGTGTTCGGTTGTGAAGTGAAAAGAAATCCCCCTTCATGGATTAAATTGGTAAATTTTTCCACTGCTGCGTCAATCTCATCGCCAGTTTTTAGTGATATATCTAAACTAGTTCGACTCACAAGCCAGTTTTTAAATGCATCTGTATCAGTATTTTTTGTCATGATTCTATATGGTTTTTCTATACTTGACACAGTAGTCACATATGTTAATATTATTGGCGAGTGATCAGAGCTTAAGTCAAAGTTCTCCTTAATGTGGAGTTGGTGTTGTGAAATTCCCTTATACACAACAAAATCTAGCAAGTCAGGTCTTTTTCTGGGATCACTCGGCCAGTATGTAGGTTTCCCGGTAGAAAGAGTTGAGTAGTTAAAAGAGTTTATACATTTGTATAATTCAGTTCCTTTTGGATTAGTGAGTCGAGATCCCCACCACGGATGTTTGGCGTTGTAATCCCCGCCAGCAATAAAGCGGCTACCAAGACTTTGGAAAAATGTTTTATAGTCATCTACCTTAAACGCATACCTCGGCGGTAGGTACACAGCTGCTACAGATACATCAATATGCATACATTTAATTTGAATAGCGGCGGCTTGGATATTTACTAAGTTAATATTATCTAGTTTTTTGAATTTAAGAGTGTTTTTAACAAGTACTGCGGCACCACCGTGCGCTTTGTTGGACGGGTGATTAGCCTTTATAACTTCATAACCTTTTATATATATATATGATTTTTTGGTAAAGTGTGTCTCAGAAACTAACATTATGTCAACGTTATGTGACTTAAGGAAAACACTTATTTCATTACAGTGGTTGGAGAGCCCATTGGCATTCCATATAGCTATACGAATGTCTATATACATAGTTTATTTACAAGGAGCATTATCATATTGAGTAAATTGCTTATTTGTTCAGCTTGTTTTTCTAAAATATTTTCAATTCTGGACAATGCATTACCTTGGTTGTTTGCGTTCTCATCTCCTAATACCTGAGCATAAGTTGGCTGATTACTGTTGTTGGTCCTGTTATATAATTGGTTATTGGGGTTTATGAAATTCGGTTGACTATATTTGGTCTGGCTATTTGGATATTCTTTTTTATTCAATATATTATAAGCAGATTTCTTGTTAGAAATAATTTTTTGATAAATGCTGCAGCCTTTATAGCTGGCAGCGTGGTTCTCAAAACAGTTAGCACATTTAGCTGGAAGGTTCTTGTCTTTTGGACAGTTTTCACTTGGATGTTGTAGCGAGCATTTAACGCATTCAAATTTTTTATTGCAAAAGGACTTAGTGTGACCGAACTCCTGGCATCGAAAGCATTGCACGATATCAGTTACCTTCCTTGGTGATTCAATATTAACAACAGCATTACCAATATATTTTAAATCGTAAATTTCTGCATTTCTATTGTCCGGCTCAAGATCTAAGAAAAACATATTTAGTGGTTCCTTAGTTACGCGACTTTTTATGTTATTAAGACCTCTAACAGCGTGCCCAAGCAACTCAACTTCTTCTTTAATTGTTTCTAATGGCGTGGTATGATGAAGATTTTTGATAACTACACGAAAGGCTCTCTCTTGCTTAAGTTGAAACGTATGAAATTTAATATTATCACTTCTCATTGTTTTGACGAGTTCTCTATACTTTTCGACCGTCTTAATCATGATTCTTACTTTACCATCTCGTTGCGATTTATAAGTAAATTCTTTGAAATTAATTTTTGATTTGAGGTAGCTCAATAAACCACTGATATCACAAACATCAGCCATATAAATTGGTGGTGGCTTTGGAGACTCCAGTACATTACTTCTCTTGTCAGCCTCGGGCTCTTGTTCAATTGCATTTTTGCATTTGCTCACATTTTCCGCGTTTCTATCCTCGTCATCATCACTCAGTAGAAAAAATTTGTTTACATTTTTCGAAGTGCTGGGTCCAAAGTCCAATGCTGGTTGTTTACGAGTCACGTTTGGTGATATCTGGCTTGATCTTTTTGCTGGTCGCTTTTTCACTTTTTGCCATTCCATAACGGCGTTGTCTTCGTCATCATCACTCATGTTATTGCTTGTCTGCAGCTACACTGCAGATTCTTGTAATTTAGTTTTTTTTTTTTTTTTTTTTTTTTTTTTCGTGTCTTTTGTTCTTACTTTGTGTTATTTTATAAAGCACCACAACTGATCTACGACCGTTCTCAGGGAGAGTTGATTGCGAACTGATGTTATAAGGTTGATTTCCATTTCAATTCGACCGGCTTATTCGGGATATTATTTTGTTTTTACACCAAACTCGTATACCATAAATATGTTCGTCTTTTGTGAAAACAGTGAAGTACTCAACTTTGGTTTAAATCAAATGAATAGCTCCCACATTTATTGGCAGCTCGGTTTTCTGATATACAAATTATGTTTTCTGTGTTACTGCAGGTAAGTTCTGTTTTAATTTTTTATAACGAATTTTTTGATATACAAATTAGTTTTTCTGTGTTACTGCAGGTAAGTTTTGTTTTAATTTCCCATAACTTCCATTGTTGTTAACTTTTACCACGCAATAAATACAAAGTGCACAAATTGATTGCTATTAAATATTAAAAAAAAAAAAAAAACGTAGTTTCTATACTAAAATTAAAATAGCTTGAATACAAATTCAATATCAATTGGCCCAACGTGGTTTCTTTAAATCAACCCGTTAATTATTTTTTTTATTTTTCTGACTGCCTTAGATTATCAGATTACCTCTTTGTTTTAAAATCATGTTCATAATCAAATGTGTTTTCGAGAAAATTTTCTATCTTCGAAGTAATTTGCTTTTTTTATACCTTTCATGAAAATGGTATATTAACTTTGGTCCAATGTTTGTAAGTACCAGAATGATAAGAGTTAGACACATCAAAAAGTGTACCGATATGATCAGGGTGATGAGCTGAGTCGATTTAGCCATTTCCGTCTGTCTGTCCGTCTGTTTGAACGCAAACTAGTCCCTCAGTTTTTGAGATATTTGAATGAAACCTAGCAGTCAGGTGCCTTTTTATAATTTATTTGACATTTGTCGGTACCGGCGAGATCGGATGACTATAACGTATATAGTAGCCGATTGTTCACATATTATATTTTTCTACATAACTTGAAATTTTGCAAGAAGCTCCGCTTTTCTTAGCTCTATCTCCCATACAATTGATTTTTCAGATCTTTCATTTAGCACGAAAAAAACCTCAATTTAAACAACTTGAAATTTAGCACAAATAAAAGCTATTATGAGAACTATTTTAGCAGTGAAAATCATTTAAATCGAATAAATAGAACATACAGCTGCCATACAACCGATTGTTCAGATATTGCATTTTGGGCCATAACTCCTTCATTTAATTAGCTAAAGACTTGAAATTTCGCACAAATATTAAGCCTTTTTTAAATTTTTTCTTTGTATGACAATCCTGTCTTTTTTTATACTTAAAGAAAACAGTGATCTCGGGACTATAGTGTGCCGGGACTTCCGTGTCTAAGTAAAACCAACTTCACTTTGCACCGAGGTTAAGGTTGCACAGACGCTACGAAAACCAAGCCACTACTGCAGTTTATACCGCCATCGCGTAACCAAAGTCACTTCATTTTATAGCTTAATCGCAGTGTTAGTTTTTGTCGTGGTTTTTGTGTCTTATAACCAAAAACACGGTTTGGCTTGTTGCAGTTTTTTATTGTCTGTTTGAGTTTTGAGTATTTGCTCATTGGACCATAGCTACAGCGAAACGGTGAAACGGTTTAGTTTCGCTCAAATACATCTCATTTCAATAAGTTGCCTTGTTAGGTGTATGTGTGCCTGCATGTATATTCATTGGCAGACGGCATATTAGCCAGACAAACTTGTAGCGGTGGCACAATCTAATTCGCCTTAATCTGATTTCAAATGCATGCAACTTGGTTTTATTTTTGCCACTTCAACTTTTATGTATAATGCGAACATGCATTGTAGTTGTTGCGCATTTGTTTTGCTTACATTACCAAATTGAAGCATGTTTTGCACAAATTTGCGCAATTCAGCCGCATTTAGTCAAACTCAGCTTCAAACGCCACTTAACGTTAACTGCTGGCGGAGTGTGATGTGGCGTATACGCAAATTTTCCATGTATTCGAGTTTTATTGCTAAACAATCAAAAACAGAACAATCGCTTGGAGATGCGCGCATGCATGTTTGTAAATACTTTAAAATCCACCTATACAATACTATACAATATTACTGCGTGAGCAAGTGCAAGACGTAAAAATAAATGAAAAAACGAAATCAAAACTACTTGGCGGCTGCCACTCTGCTTTGCTCTCCTCTACTCGGTTCGGCTATGGCTGATAACTGCTTAAGTGTGGTCCAGTTGCAGGCGAATGTATCGCAAAGTGGTTATCCTTCAACGTAAATATGAAGACGTGTTTAGACCTGCGTACATGCAAACGTACATAAGTACAGATTAACAGACTTATACAAATATATATGTATAGTACCATCATATTATACTAGATTGAGTACGCCTTATATGATTTTATTTTTGGTTTGCAATTTTGTGTAGTGTGCAACGGTGTAAACGCAATTTTGGTTTTTTTTTAAATTAAGGTTGTCTTTTATTTTTTCGTCAATCTGAAACGTGCTTGCCGTTTACGACAAACTCACGGTTGACATGCCATAAAATATCTAATCGGAAGTGCTTTAGTTTTCCTAATATGGCTTACTATGAATTGAATGCCAAATGCACTTAAAAGCATTTGCATACGCAATAATTTGTTGGCAAATATAAGCATTGCAATGCCTTTCTTACTGGATTGAAGGCTAATATTTGATAAAATGATGGCCCTAAACGGAATGCATAAAATAATTAATTGGCCATTTAGAGCTTTAAAATTGGAACACTTATCTGAATAAATAAAAGTCGCACTCTATTGCCCTTGGGTGTTTACTTACTAAGCATAACAAGAAAAATTGCCAAAAACAATTTAAATATACGTACATAAAACTTATTTTTATTAAAAAATACAATGCGGAGGTGTGAAGTTATTGGAGGATATGTTATAAACACAAGAATGATAGAGAAGATTATACCTTCCGGGGTACTGTTACTTAAAATTTTTCTGATTTGACAGTTGAGTGGCGTCAAGATATTGATAGCGTTGCCAAAAAGATTTAATTGAATACCAAAACTCTAAAAAAAAATACCAAACCCAGAAAAATATTACCAAGAGTCGTATAACTCGTCAAAACCTTAAATTTTTTTTATCTCTATTAAGGTGCAACCATATAGGTATGTACAGGTATGTTCATTTCCTAAGAGCCAGTTTTTTAGTGCAGGTTTAACTCTGTTTGTCGTTTACTCTGAGTATAAGCTCAGTATATAGTTTTTCAGTCAACTTTAAACGGCCGATATTGAAGGGTTAAACTTAATCTAACCTATGAGCTGTTTGATAACTACTTTGTTTTGGTTGCAACAAATTTAATTGAGTGCAAGGAAACTAAGTTTAAATATAAACTGATTATAACTAAACTTAGTTTAAACTGAATTTAAACCAACATAGAAAAACTGGCCCTGAAAGGCTGTCATAACTCATAACATACCATAATCGATTTGATTATGCAGAAATTCCCGTTACCTCTTTTTTTGTGCTACATATGTAAACATGTAAACGTAATAACACTAAAAAAAGCACACTACAACAAAAAACATTTCATTTTACTAACGGGGTACATGCAAATTCAAAACTTCCCAGCATTTTCTCGGGTGTTGGTTTTTTGAGTTAAGACGGTCTTTTAGTTAATAAGCCATATGTTAATAAGCAAATTTCTTATGCAATTGTAAGAAGTTTCAAAGTTTTTCATTATGTTTGTGTAACTTAGTATTTAAAACTTCAAAGAAAACACTTCGGGAAATAACTTTCAAATTGGCAATGCTGTTCTGCGGCCGCACTTACACTTTTACTCTTCTTTGCCCCATCTTTCGTTCACTCACTGTGGTTACGTCAAGCATTTTGGGAAGGCGCAATCTTCTTCTCTACCAGTCTTGTTATAAATATACATACATCTTTCACAATCGAATGTTGCAAATTCTGAGACTATATAAACGGCACTGCGATTATGACATGTTTTGACTATTTAAATTTGTTATATATTATTTCTCATAATTTCTATTGAATAATAGTTTATTCTCTTACCAAATTAAACGACACCGCGATGAAGACATGTTTTGACTATTTAAATTTATTTTATATAATTTCTATTGAATAATAGTTCATTCTTTAACCAAATTATAAAGCTAAGCATCAAACTTAATTAAAATTTTTAATAATTTAAAAAAAAATTCATTAAAATTTCGACTTGAAACTGCCTGGGCCCTCCGTTGGATCAGCAAACTAATGACGATACTTAGCATCTTTTCAGTCTGGCTTTGCAAGAATTACAAAAGTTGAAACTTTATTTACTGATTTCCATCGCTTTTAATGCTCTGGAAAGGATTATAAACAATTCAGGTCGGACATATTTAATATATCGTATAACATATAACAGCCTGATTGCAATTAATATTGGAAGAAGCTATCCCATTGAGACGATCTTCTTTCATAGTTGATCTGAAAAAGATTTTAGTCGCCGCAAAATTGAAAATGTTGTTTCATTCGCCGTAGTCGTAACAGGCAAAACAGCTACGAAGCTCGATGACTGTAATAATTTATATATATGTATGTATATTTATATATGTTTCACAGATTTCATTTCGCTTAATTCGCTACATTAGATGACGGTAGCTTTTTTGTTATTCTAGAATACTAATCATCAACTGACGTTGCTTAAACACTAACATTTCCTAAACTTTAAATTTTTTTATTCTTAACAAAAACATAACTACTTTGATTTAGGTGCACAAAAATGTTTGAAAACAAAAAACAAACATAAAAGAATGCAACAAGGCACATATCTATTAAGTTCTAATTAGTTTTTTTGGTCGCACGGTATTGTGCAACACGCACGAGGTTCAATGCAAAAATCTCGATTGCAATAACTGCAATAAAGTGAAGTTATTATACGCTTCTGAGATGAACACAAGTAACAATAAGAAATACTTGATGATCAAATTCAAAATAAGTTGACAACTCAAACCGATACTCTAGCCAAGGTTTTGATAATTATTCATAAAGGCCTATCCTATAATGAGTTCAGTGTACTCGTTGCACATTAGTCCTTTGCCTATTATAATTATACATATAAAATGCAAAAATTAATGCAAGCCATATTAACTAAATCATAAAAAAACTGTCATCGGTCACCTGCGAGAAGAGCTTGTAATTCCTCCAAATTTGACTTATTTAATCAAATTAAAAAAGTAGCAGAAATTGTTTAAGCTCGGAAGGTGACCGCAAGGATGTAAACGCGATGAGAAATGTTGCCAGTTGATTAAAAATTTAAATACAATGTTTGTTCATTTTTCTGTTGGCCTAGTAAAATGTTAATATTTTATAATTTTATTGAGCTCAAGGCCAGTTTATGGAAGATTTGTTAGTGAAAAAACAACAACAGTTTTTATGGTTGAAGTTATAGTACTATTTCGGAAATCACCACATTTCGGAAATCACCACATTAAGGAAGATGAAATAAACACAACAGCCAACTCGGCTAGCGTAGCACAATAGGTAGCGTATTGGCTCTGCAACTCCGAGCTCCCGGGTTCAAAGCCTGAGAGAAGTGGTTATGAAAATTAAATTAAAAATAATTTAATTTAATAATCAAAAAAGAAGTCTGATGAGGAAATGTGGTGATTTCCGAAATAGTACTATAACTTCAACCATAAAAACTGTTGTTGTTTTTTCACTAACAAATCTTCCATAAACTGGCCTTGAGCTCAATAAAATTATAAAATATTAACATTTTACTAGGCCAACAGAAAAATGAACAAACATTGTATACAAGGATGAGCACGCCTTAAAAATGCATAAAATAAAGAATTTGCAAAATAAAAACACAAACAACAACCACACAAACAATTTAAATAGCGGCAGATCAGTTGCTCTTGTTTGTAGTTGGTTTGTTTAAGGAAGATGAAATAAACACAACAGCCAACTCGGCTAGCGTAGCACAATAGGTAGCGTATTGGCTCTGCAACTCCGAGCTCCCGGGTTCAAAGCCTGAGAGAAGTGGTTATGAAAATTAAATTAAAAATAATTTAATTTAATAATCAAAAAAGAAGTCTGATGAGGAAATGTGGTGATTTCCGAAATAGTACTATAACTTCAACCATAAAAACTGTTGTTGTTTTTTCACTAACAAATCTTCCATAAACTGGCCTTGAGCTCAATAAAATTATAAAATATTAAAAATTTAAATAATAAATATGTATATTTGAAAAATATATATGCCAATATGAAGGTGTCGTATAATTTTGGTATGCACTTTATATATAGAGATAGATTTTACAATTTTTATTGAGCTCAAGGCCAGTTTATAGAAGATTTTTGTGAAAAAACTTAATTAACTTTATTTTATTTCCCGGGTTCAAAGCCTGGGAGAAGTGGTTATGAAAAATAAATTTAATTAATTTAATAAAAAGAAGTCTGATGAGGAAATGTGGTGATTTCCGAAATAGTACTATAATTCCTACCATTAAAAACACTGTTGTTGTTTTTTCACAAAAATCTTCCATAAACTGGCCTTGAGCTCAATAAAAATTGTAAAATTAACATTTACTAGGCCAACAGAAAAATTAACAAACAAAGATATAGAAATATATTGTTAAATTATTACGCAAACCATATGACATAGCAAAAAATTAAAGAGTTACCCGAAAAACTGAGATATGTTCTTTGAACCTCATTTAGACTCCATTCCAAGTCTAACCAACTCTATTGACCGGCCGTCAACTGATGAGTATAAGCACCTTTTTATTGCTTCAGTCAACATGAATACACGTTATAACTTACTTCCAACCCAAAATCATTTATGCACACTGTAATAGCTAGCTTACTGAGCAGAGCAATTGTTTACCCTTTCATTTCACGTACAAACATAAAATCATAATTCCCCAACATTTCCGGAATAAAGTACAATTGCGAATTTTATTATATAATTTTTTTGCTTTAATATGTATATATCGTTTTTTAACCTTTTAAAGGCAAGCACACATATTTAAATCCATGATCGCAGTTTTGCTCCAAATTTCTGCGGCATTCTATATTCCTTTTTTGCTGTCATCGTTACTATTTTTTTCTCCTTTGTTTTGCATTTATGATTGGTGACATTATTTACTGCATATGTAGATTTACTTATAGCATTGAATTATTTATGCACAAACCAAATTCAACACAAACGAAAAGAAGACAAACGAAGTCAATGTCTAAACGTCAAAACCTTGCCATTAGCATCAACATTAATAACGCAGCAGCAAATGGTTAATTTGGGCGATCAACAACCAAAAGTCAACTGTCATGTTATATAATCATGATCAGTTGCAAACAATCGGCTTAAGGTTAAACCAATTAAAATATCGCACTCCACGACATGTCTCGTTCGTAATGTGGCAAAAGGGAGACAGCGTATTGATGCGGTGAGGCGCTCGGTCGGTGGTTAACGTACCTGTGACAAAGATTGCGCTGCTCTTTGTACGCACGTTGCAATTCATCTCGTTTCGTTGTCATATCTTTATACATATATTTTAGTAAGTATATACACAAGCAAGGCCATATTTACAAGGGACGTTAGAGGGGTTCCAACCCGAAATGTTGAAAGAACAACAGGGATTGTTCCACTTTATTGGTATAATTGCCAACAGTTTATCCTTTTTTGTTTTCTACCATGATACAATTGCTTTGGTGTTGTAAAAACAGTTGCATCCTTTTTCCAAAGGTCAGTTAAAGAAAGAATGGTTTTCATTGAAAAAATCGAAAATTTATTTCTGGAAGCTTAATCTTGTAAATTAATTTGCTGCTCGTTGGATGGAAAACCCTTATTTTTTTCAGATTTAAGTAAATGATTTCTGCGATTGTTGCAGCTCTTGAAGAGTTACTGCTTTACTCAGATATTGACGTCTTATCCAAAGCCGATTCATTTTTGAAATCTACAACCAGATGTAAATTTGATTTGAACCAGTTAATGATATTGATAGTGTTTCTTCGTCCTTATACAAAGTTTTGCATTTCCCTTCCTTGAATTTACCAAAAGTAATTGTGCATATCGAAACCGTGTTAGGAGTTATGACGGATTTCCGAAGTATGCAAACTTTTAACGTCGGTTATTGGCGAAATATATCAAAAAAGAATGAACAGGCATTAGTACAAAAGATCCTGAAACTTTTTTCAGGGTGACACTTTTTGTCGATGTTATTCCCACACATATAATTGCGAGACAAATTTATTCAACACAAATCCATTATACAAAAAAATAAATTCTTTATTCCTTCGATTTGCTCTTTAAAAGAAATTGATTTAACTGTATCAGATGCAAAATAATTTGAAACTGGCAAAGCTATTATTGGCAGGGCAACACTTGCGTCCGAGTTCGCTTCGTGGAAGAAGAGCCGGATAAAAATCGTAAGGAATTTTTCCCAACAATTTAGCTAAGTTAAAAGTAATGCGACAATGACAGTCACAACCTGCACAGCGGAAAGATCCTTTTCAACACTGAAAAGATAAATAACTTTTTTGCGAAATTCGATGAGAGCGTAACAGTTTAATAATGAGTACTCATCGTCGATTTGATATTGAAACAGATGAGATAATATATGACATCGCAGCTAAAAAATGTTATAGGAGTACATGCGTATCTGTGAATGTTTGTTCCTTATTTATTGACTGTCTTAGAGAGATTAATATTGGCCCGCGGCAGTGCACCATATTTTTTATAGCTCAAGTCCTCTCTGAATAATGTCGCAGAGGGACTAGGGAACTTTACTCTCGCAATGATCACAATGTCATCCGCATATCCCTGACAGCGAATGCCATTTTCTGTGAAGATCTGCAAGAGTTCATCTACGACAAGGCTCCACAATAAGGGGGACAAGACCCCTCCTTGCGGACATACCTTGACTGTTTTAAGCTGTTCCACAGTGTTGCCAGTATGTGTTTCAACAATTTTGGTATGCAGCAACACAGCTATACATTTCCGAATGGTAGGCTGCACACCTCGTCCTGCCAGCACTCGATCGACACTTGAGTGAGTTGTGTTATCGAAGGCACCCTCAATATCGAGGAAGGCGCAAAGCACCGTTTCTCCACATTCAAAGGCCTCCTAAATCAACTCGGCCAAAGCGGAGAGCGCAGTGTCCATCGATCTGCCTGCCCTATAGGCATGCTGACCACAATACAGAAGCTTGAGAGCGGTGCGCCTAATTTCATTGTCAATTATCTTCTCCATGGCCTAAAGCATGAAAGGAGTAAGGCTTATCGGCCTGAAGGATTTAGCAAGCGAGTTGTCTCTTCAACCTATTTTTGGTATAAAGACAACTCGAGCTCTGTGCCATACCTCAGGAAGATATTCCAGCGCTAGGCTGTCCCTCATGATTTTTACAAGGTAAGGAGTTAGTAGCGTCCCGCCCTGTTGTAGCATCACTGGACTAATGCCGTCCACTCCCGGGAACTTGTACCGCTGAAAAGTCTCCAGAGCCCAGCTGACTGTTCGCCAGTTAATGAGCTCCCTGGCTACTTTCCAGTCATTTGGGGTCGGGCTGAGGACCCGAAGAACAGGATTCCGCCACACCGCAACCGCACCCGGGAAGTGAGCCGCCAACAGAGCACGCGACCTATCTCTGAAGTACCATCAGGTAGCATAATTGCCAACCTGGAGTCTGTGTTTGCCTTTGCCAAAACCCTGTGGAGTCTGACAGCTGCAGGAACTGCAGTAATATTTTCGCAGAAGCTTCTGAAGCTGTCGCGTTTTGCTTTTCTAATTTCCTTGCTATATAATGTTAGACTAGCTGCGTACTGAACCCACTTCCCGGTTTCTTTCCTGAGCTTGGTAAGTTCCCGAAACCACCACGCTGGTTGGGTTTTACCCCGTGGCTTACTCTCAGGGCAGCTAAAGTTAAAGGCATCTATGACGCTGTTTAGCCTGTTAACTCTGTCGTCTAACTCCATATAACTACCCTGTTGTGTACTACTGTTGTGTCCAGATTCTGCTTAGGGTAGGTTTGGACTCAAGCGTTTCTTTATAATTCACCCAGTTTACCCTTCTGGAGTTCCTGCTCGGATAGCCTGTTTGGACACTCGCCTCCAGCTCGAATCGAATGATCCTATGATCTGACAAAGACAGTTCTGATGAGACCCGCCATCGAGAACTCAAAAGGGCTAGCCAATGCATTGCTAAGGGTAAGTCTAAAACTTCTTGTCGAACCCTGGTGACAAATGTAAGTGTATTTCCGACATTGCTTATGCTAAGGTCAACGCTCCTAATATATTCAAGAAGGCACTCACCCCTGGGGTTTGTATCGGTGCTGCCCCACTCCAGGTTGTGAGCGTTTGCGTCGCAGCCCAGGACAAGTGGGAGCCTTTTTCTCCGACTAGCTGCTGTACCTCGCGGGCCGGCACACTGGCACTGTCCCCCGGAAAATAGGCGGAGGCGACGACATCTTCGGTTTCCAGACCGTCTTCCATCAGTTCTCTTGTTAAAAACTCTGTAATGCAAAAGTGGTTAATACCTGCTCGCAGCACTACACATGCTCTTGGCCTCTCACAGGAGAGGTCCCAAATTACCTTATTACTATTTTGATTTAGGCCCCTTACTCGGCCTTTGTAGGTCCACGGTTCTTGAACAAGCAGGATGCCCAGGTCATACGTGGAAGACCTGCTTGCAATAACCGCCGAGGCGGCTAACGCATGGTGCAGGTTGACCTGGGCTGCTCGCATGGGTGTCTCTGTCAGAGCTGGAGTTCTTCTTCGTCCGAGAGCCCTGGACCACCCTCGCTTTGCATTTCCAGCTCTGGCCTCCTTAAATCGATGCCTTCTAGGACCTCCTGGGTGGAGGGCATTTGCTCACCTAAGCCATCGACATTTGCTTACTCGGGCACCGCCACTGGAGCTGACGATTGGCTCGCGCTTTGCTGGCCCGTCGATAAAACCGCCGCTGACCCAGTCGCTGCAGGCTCACTAGGAGCCACAGCCTCAGGGTTCTGGGGAGCCTGTGGCGCAGCAGTCCTGCCTACATGTGCCCTGGGCCGCCGCGGCCTCATTGTGACGCTGCTGAACCTGTAGTTGACTACAAAGCCAGCTTCCCTTAAGTTGATGAAGGATTCCTTATCGGCGCACAGGTTCAGTCGGAGCGCCTTTTCCACAGCGCTCTTTGACATCACCCTCCAGGCCTAGGTGTGGAAACCAGAGTTATGTGCCCGGGGTAAGTCTATGGCATGGCTAGTCAACTCCACGCTGGTTCTTGGGAGGAATACTTAGACACCGCGAACATAATTATGTTCTGCAGGTGGGTCAGGTCATCCGAACTTATGGCAGCAGCCGGGTAATCGCGGGACAGCACAGCCACCCTGACGCCTTGGAGGGTATTCGAGTAGCTGTGCCGCTGCTGATCGTCAAGCGCCCCCGGCTGACCGACGCTTTCTTGCCACCCGTTGTTGGCAGCTGCTGCGGTTGTTGTCGCCGCCTTTTTTGTTGTGGTTGCTGTTTTGGCTGTTGTTATTGTTGTTTTGTTAGTTTCAGCAATCAAAATTTTAATCAAAAAATTTTATTAGAAAACGAAAAGTAACGCGTTTTAAGGACACTTTACAGATTATATGTATTTTTTTTAAAGAAAATCGGTGGTCTCCTTCATAGTTTTTAACTAAAGAAATAGTTAATATATTAAACAAATAATTAAATTTTTACTAATTTTGAAATCAAATTCTTTTTCATAAAATTTTATGATTTTCAAAGAACACAGGTCTGCAACAAAAATGCTGGTTGGATATTTCCAACTGATTTCTATGTATGTATTTAGGTGTTCTGCATTTACAAACATAAACATGTTGTAACCTGAACGTGCGCGCTCCGATAGTGTAGAAAGTGGCGCGGTGCAATTACGTATTAACTCGTCATTGTTGTAGATCTTGGTTCAATATAGTGCAATGTCGTCTGTGTGTGAACTCGTCTGACAGTTTCTGTTATATTTGTGGCGATTATATGTATGTATGATAACAAAGCAGCATGTTAATATTACTGAATTTGTAAAAAAAAGTATACTTCGCGTATTTTGGAGATCAGGATAAAGTTTGGGCACCTCATAAAGTCTGCAAACAATGTGTTGAAGATCTTCGAAATTGGTTTAAGGGCAAGAAAAAAGCTTTCCGATATGCGATTCCTATCGTATGGCGCGAGCAAAAGAACCATAGTGATGATTGTTACTTTTATTCGTGTAATGTTAAAGCGTATAATTCAAAACGGAAGCAGTCAATTTCATGCCCCATTCTGCAATCTGCTACTCCTCCCATCCATCATGGGACCGAAATTCATCTTCTTTCATTGGCTCGATAATCGCCTATGCGATTTTGGCCAAGCTTAGCACAGCACGCCAGTTATTTCTCTCTTTCGCTAACTGGCGCCAGTTGGAAATACCAAGCGTACCTAAGTTCTTTACCGCCTGGTCTTTCCAACGCAGAGGAGGCCTCCCTTTTCCTCTGCTACCACCGGCGGGTATTGCGTCGAATAATTTCAGAGCTGGAGCGCTTTCATCCATTTGAACGACATGACCAAACCAGCGAAGCCGCTGGATCTTAATTCGCTGCACTATATCTATGTCGTTATAAAGCTCGAACAGCTCATCGTTCCATCTTCTACGGTATTCGCCAGCGCAAAGGCGTAAAGGCCCATAAATCTTTCTCTCGAACACTCCCAGAGCCTTCTCATCAGATATCTTCATCGTCCATGCTTCTGCGCCATACATTATGACGGGCACAATGAGAGACTTATAGAGCGTGATTTTTGTCCATCGAGAGAGGACTTCACTGCTCAGTTGCCTACTCAGTCCGAAGTAGCACTTGTTGGCAAGAATGATCCCCCTGCTGGTTCCTAAGAAAAGGAAGTCTTCTACTTTTTCAAAGTTATAACTGTCAACAGTGATGTTTGATCCCAGTCATGAATGTACCGACTGTTTATTTGAGGACAGGAGATACTTGGTCTTGCCCTCGTTCACCTCCAGACCCATACGCTTTGCTTTTCTATCCAGTTTGGAGTAGTCAGAACTAACTGCGCGGTTGTTAAGGCCGATGGTGTCAATGTCATCGGCGTACGTCTGCAGCTGCACACTCTTGTTAAAGATAGTGCCTGACCGATTTATTTCTGCGCTCAAACTATCTTCTCCAGCATAAGGTTAAAAAAGTCACACTTGAAGAGATTCCAAGTTCTAACGAAGATGGTGCTGTACATGAACCCGATGACATGTCAAGTTTTGAATTTGAAGATGACAACAGTCCGAAATTGTTTTCCCAGGGCGAGCTAAATGATTTGGTAAGAGACTTGAATCTTCCCAAAAATGCTGCTGAGTTGCTTGGATCAAGGCTCAAAAGCAGGAACTTACTTTTGCCGGGAATGTCTTCCTACTGGTTAAGATATCTTGAGAAGCAGCTTACTTCCTACTTTGCCCAAGAGGAGGATTTGGTTTATTGTAAATTAAAATATAAAGGCCACGGTTGGCAAGTGTGCGGTGATTTCAAAATCTTGGGCATAGCGCTCGGAGAACAATCTGGGCTCCCTTGCTTTTTGTGTCTATGGGATAGTAGAGACCGAACAATTCACTGGACCAAAAAGTGTTGGCCTCCGAGGAGCTTAAAGTTGGCGAAAAGAATGTCCTGCATGAAACTTTGGTGCGTCCTCATAAAGTTCTTCTACCACCGCTTCACATAAAGCTGGCATTGATGAAGCAATTTGTAAAGTCACTTCCAAGAGATGGAAATTGCTTCAAATACTTATTATCAAAATTGCTAGGCCTGTCGGAGGCAAAGTTAAAGGAAAGTATTTTCGTATTTTCGTTGGACCAGATATTAGACGGCTTATGGCTGATCCACTATTCATCACAACCATGACGGATCCTCAAAGAGAAGGGTGGATTGCCTTTAAAGAGGTCATAAAGAAATTTTTAGGTAATAACAAAGATCCCAACTACAAATAAATCGTCAAAAGAGTGTTAAAAGCATTTCAAGCTTTAGGTTGCTTGATGAGTTTAAAAGTACATTTTCTCCATTCCCACCTCTACTACTTTCTAGAAAATTTAGGAGACGTGAGTGAGAGCACGGTGAACGATTTCACCAAGATATTAACAAGATGGAAAAAACGTACCATGGAAGGTGGAGCTTTTTAATGATGGCAGACTACTATTGGACGCTTCAAAGAGACCTTCCCGATGCTTCCCACAAGCGAAAATGTACCAATAGGGGTTTTACTGAGAAAAGAAATGTGTTTAGTACTTACTTATTAATGTATTTTACATAAATAAATTAGTGTTGTTACGCAATTATAAATAAAAAAAATTTTTTTAATCTTTTATATTTTACATAAGAATTACACAAAAAAACAAAAAAAACAGCTTTCAGTTATTTTTTTTGCAGACTTGTGGAATTTTTGTTAAATACCATTTTTTGTTAAAACTAATACTTTAGCCGAAAAAAGTGTGTAAAAATTATGCAAATCTTAATAAAATCGAAAATATTAAAAATTTGAAATACAAATTATTTTGTCACTAATTATACCAATTTTGAAAAAAAATCGCATATGTCGACCTTGCTTTTCATTTGGAATGCCTCTATTATGATTAGTATTTAATATTATATGATAATAAAACTAAAAGCCTAACGCCTTATTGTTTGAACGTACTTCCGTAAGTTTATATAAGTGAGGTTAGTTTAATCGTGAGGAATTGATAGTGTGACTAGATACGGTTACAAATTTTTGTTGCTATGTCAGCTTAGTCACACCCATTGATGCCACTGTGGCTTGGTAATCATAAAATTTTTAAAGCGTTTTTTTTTTTGGATTTACTATGTCCTAAGTTAGTCGCGGGCCCGTCTCGGTCGGCTGTTTGTCGGAAAGCGCAGACAATACTGACAATTTTCTTAGGGAATATGCCTCGGTCGTCCAGACCGAAGTATTTGCAATTCTCAAGGCCATGGACTACGTGGTGGAAAATAGGTGGAGGAGTATACGTGTATGCAGTGACAGCCAAGCTGCACTCAAGGCATTGGCCAGCCCTCTAACTACTTCCAAACTAGTTCGGCAATGCAAGTCCCGACTAAACTTGCTTTACTCTGGGTGCCTGGCCACTAGGGAGTACCTGGTAATGAGACATCTGACCATTTGACCAGAATTGGCTCAGACCAGTTGTTCCTCGGCCCGCAACCAGTTATAGCACTCCCACCTTCGGCCATCGATGCCACCATCAGAAAATGGGTGAATACTTCGCTCAGCAATAAATGGAGGCGTCGAGAGCTTGCAGATGGGCAAAACTGATGTTACCTTTAATCTCAGAAGGACTATCAAAACACTTGATCTCGCTTAACAGGCGAGACTGCAGGCATCTTGTTGGAGTGTTGACCGGTCACTACACGTGGCATATACACCTGACAATAATAGGCGTACATGAAAACTCCATATGCCCATCCTTTTTTGAAGAGGAAGAGACGGCGGAATACTTTCTGTGCTTCTGCCCCGCCTTTGCAAGAACATGCATGAGGCATTTGGTTCGCGACGTATTGAGAGACGAACACCTGATCCTTTGATACCCCAAAATCTGCTAAGATTTATTCCGAAATCCTGCAGATTTAAAACAGACTAAAAGGAACATGAAAACAGTACAATAGGCGGCATGTAGTCTGAGTGCTGTTTTTAACACGCGTTGTTTCGTGTCTGATTCCAACAAAAAAAAAAAAAAAATGTCCTAAGTTTTGTGGATAGCATGAACAAAACTATATTTTAGAAGGGGGAAATTTGCCACACTCTCGACAAACAAAAACCGTTAAAAGTCAAGATCAATTATAAGCTCGTGTGAATCTGCAATTACAAAAAAAAAATGGATACACGATTTTTTCTGAAATTAAAGAATTTTCCAAAATGTCTAAGGGCGTTCGATATAGAGCCAAGGTTGAAGCGACCGCATGGGAGGTGGATTCGCCGCTCTGCCTATACTGCGAAAGACGAGATCTAGCAGTAACATCGAGGTATTGATGTCTTACATTGACTACGCTGCAAGTGAGTAGATGAATTGCTTGAATGAAAAAGGACAAGATTGCGGCTTACCGTTTATATTATAAACAAAAAACGAAAAAGTGGAGAATGCTGAAACAGTGAACTTAGATACATAACTCAAAACATTTCAATTTTCTTTGATTGCTTTTAAAATTTCTTCTATTTTTCTTATATTTGTTAGAAAGCAAAAAACATATGATATATGAAAGGCTGTAAAAGCAAGCATAAAATAAAAATTGGAAATAACCAAAATGCGAATTGTAAAATCAAGTACTTTAACAGAGTAAATTGTGGCAAATCCCACATTTTGAAAATAACTATACCTACTCTGGAAGTTCTCAATTCTTTTCGCTGCATCGTAGTTTGCGGCTACGGGAAATATGTACCAAACTCGGGTAGGTTATTATGGATTCTAGTATTCTCAACCAGGGCATAAAGCTCGTCCCACTCTGACCACATGAGTTTTGACTTAATATAAGTATTGCTATTTTTCTAGCTAACAGTTGTTTCCTTAAGATATAGATCCCTTAGAATAAGTTTGCTACCGAGTGCTATAGCTAAACCCTTCTAGCGTGCGGAATAGATGAAATTTTGCATTTAGTATCCGTTGGTTCCGAAGGAATTGTGCTCCACATATGCTTATCAGCGCTATCCTTGCTTCCTTTGAATTGCAAGTTTTGTTGATTTTTTATTGAGATATGGCCACCATGGTGGAGAATAAGATTGGTCTGACTACTGCTCCCTTACAACTGTAGACAGTTACCGTTGCCTTACTGTTCCTAAGTGAACTTTTAGTATAGGATCACATTCAGCTAATTGGCAAATTCCCGTTGCAACAGCGTGCTACTCTCTACTTTAGGGAGCCTTACGATGGATCTAATATTTCCTTGTGAAAGCAATAAGTTTTGTCTTGAACCACCCAGAGAAAAGTGTAGCGATTTTGCATTGCTTCCGCAAGCTCTGCCCTCAAAACCCCTCCAACTAACAGTTGTCGTGTAAAGGATACCAGCTGTTGCTCAACGACAAGAGAACCCTTATGTTCATCCATATACACCTTAACCTGTAAGAATTCCTCTAAATGCAACACGATTTGATGCAGCGCTGTTTAATTAGACTTCGCTTTCATGTGTGCTCAGCGAACTTAAGTCGGCAAATTCTGTGTCCTTTTACCCAAGGCTCCTGAATGAGGGCGACGTCTGTTGCTCGGCTTGGCACCAACTAGACTAGTAATTTAGCAGACGCGGCCTTACATTACGTGCACCATCATAGTCGAATCCTTTCTCCCTCATCGTCCAACATTATTTCCTCTTTTGTCTATTTGCGAAAGATGAAGCCGCGTAACCTTCGGACAGATCGTCCATCTTATTGATCCGGCCAGTTTCAGTATCCGTTTCTTCCGTGCTATTAGCCAACTTCTGCTACACCTCCACCTCACGGCTTCTCGGCGCTGTCACGTGCTTCGAGTAGACCCGAACTCCATCTGTACCGAACCCGTCCTTTTTTCTCCCCCGTCCTTTTTAGAAACAGCAGGTACTCTCTGTTAAACATCAGGACCACCTAGTACGGAGCTTTTGTTCTGTGATCGAGTTTCCAGCACTTAACTCTCTGCTATGCTGTATATTCTCCGGCTTCGGTTTGTTTGCGATGACCTCGCTCTGGCATGGATGAAACATCCTTAAGATTTTTAGCCCGGATCAGCGCAACCCGGTAGAATTCAGTAGACTGCCTTCTTGTATAACTCGGCAGACATGGCATCGGCGCATGTTACAACCTTCAATGGCTTATTTTAGAAGAAATTCCAATCAACCAGGGAGCGGTAATCATTGCTTTTTCTAGTACATATCTTTGAAATATGTAATCGCAGTTGTGTGCATAATAAATTTTTGTCCTTGTAACAGCGGATTTCGCACTTTTATTTTATAACTTAAATAACTAATTAACAATCCAGCCACTTTGTTGCATTTCATTAAAATCAAATATTATGTTTTAACATAAAACAGCGGCAGCAATACCGAAATTTAAACGCTTTTATCGTTTGGTGGATAAGTATGAAAGTTTTTAAAATAGTTTTCAATTAATACACCCAAGTGTTAATATTTTATCTAAACCATACAATCTTTACGGTATTAAGACAATTCGCCTGCGAAGTCATGCTTAGAAATCAGTTGCTCAAATCTTTGATACAATGGCTTTGCTCATTATGATAACATTCAGTTATAGAGGGATTGCGGCGCACTTGCTTTTGTGAAACTTATTAAAATCAGGAAACTTGCTGACTTAGCAACAGCAATGATATTCACAATTACATAACAAAAACAATATGAAAAAAACGCCAATCTTAGATGTTAGTAAACCCCTTAAGAAAAGAGTCTGCAATATTTGCTGGATGAATATGCAACGGCGGACGTTAAGTTTTTGATTTGAAAACATTCACCGAAAGCATATCAACAGTTCATTACTCATGAAAAAAATTGTCTTCAATGCTTAGTACTATAAAATTGCGAATACAAAGCATGCACTTGTACACCGAGAAAAATATTGGCATATAAAATTTACATTTGCAATATTATTTGTAATGTAAACGAAAATGGTTAATTTCACATTTAAAATTGCTAAATTAACGTTATTTTTGTAATTTTTATAAATTACATTAAAACTTCGGCAGCCGAATTTTACATTAAATTGTAGATATAATATGATATGTTGTTGCCCTAACAATAAAAATGTAAGTACTACAACGCGTTTTGCAAGTCTCAATAATACGAACGTATGATCGCGTCTTTTCGTGTCGGCATGCTTGTGTTGTACGTTTTATATATATTAAAGTTTCACTGGTTCACCTATAAATTTATTAATTTTATTTTTTTTTTTGTATTTTAACAAGGCTTATATAATAGGAACTATCACATAAACTTACAAAAAGCAGCGCTAGCTACAGAGGCTTTCGGCTGACTGGTGAGGACTTGCTGACCTATATACGAGTATATAATATAATATAATTTTGGCGCGTACACTATATAGCTCAGTGTTTGGCCGAGCTTCTCCAATCATTTGTGGTGTGCGTCTTTATATTATACCACAAATAGAGGGACCTACAGCTTTGTGCCGACTCCGAACGGCAGATGTATTTAATGATAAGCTTTTTTCATGGCAGACATACCCTCGGAGGTTTGCCATTGCCTGCCGAGGGGTGACCGCTATTAGAAAAAACGTTTTCTATGATAAAGATTTTGCTTGCCCTGACTGAGATTCGAACCTCGAACTCACCGGCATATCGAGTTATAGCACGCACCGCTACCAACTCGACCACAGCGGCCACACCTATACATTTATATTGTATTTCTGATGGAAGTACTTTAATAAGATATAAAATACTTTGAGTTAAATTATTTTTATAAAAAGCATTTGTTTGAATAAAATTGTTTCGAAAAATGTTTTCAGTGTTTTATTTAACATTTATAAAATATGAAAATGATATTAAAATCGTTCAAATATACATTTCTGTCATATCAAATGTACATATTTTAAACGTTAATTTTACATTTAAAATGTCATTCATTGTATAATAGTAATTGTTTTACATTTTTAATATCAGTTTTGCATTAAAATACCATCAATTTTAAATTTCCTAATATAATATTTATAATGTTAAAATTATAATAGTGTAATGTCAGTTTTAACATTGTATAATGTTGGATATTTATGTTACAATTTTGGTTCAGTGTAACGGCTTATAAGAAAACCTGAAAACGCGGAAATTTTTTGGCTGTCCAACTGAATCAGTGACGGCGCCACCAACGCATCTACATACATACATATATAAATACATGTGTATCTATATATTTGAGTGAATAGCAGCGAGTTTGATGTTAGTAACTCGGCGTAAGTGAAGAAGTTGTTGTGTACATCTTTTTGTTTTTGTTCCTGCAAAGACTGCAACAATTACTGTTTCTATTTTTATAGCCAGTACATTTGCTCAATGTTGCACATTAATGTATTTTAATTAGGAGAAGGTGGGGAATTGTTCATATGATATCTGGGTTGCAGGTACAGTGTATTGGGTTTGTGTTGTTCATAATCCATTATTTTGCGCCTTTTACTTAGCAAAGGCTTGTGGCATATCCAGAGTTGTTATATCTTACAGTGCACCAATTATTTAAATTTAAATAAAAATTAAATAAGCCAGAGCCTAGAGTTGAATTTGAGACTTCAGGTCTTGAAAAAAATAAATCCTGATATAGATTCACAAATCTTACTATACGAAATTATATTATAAATATTATTACCACTAATTTATTTAGTTTATGATCAAATATAGTCCCGAAATATCATAGGTCATTTTAAGACAACAGCACAGATTAATAAACCTGAACTTCTTTTTTACCTTCAAAATCTAAGAAAAATTAAAATTCTTTCAGCAATAACGAATAGAGTACACTGAAAACGCATGTACTTTAAGGGACATACGAGGTGTCGTAAAGTGTCGTAAAGTTATATTAAAATCATTACATTCTTTGGTGGCTTAAAAATTATTTTTGTTGTGTTTATTACATCGCAAAGATCAATGAATTGAAATGATTTAAAATTTTATGCTTAACGGCATTACGACAACTTGCAATGCCTTATGAAAATCAAAACTATTTATGTTATAAACTGAGTCTAATAATTAAAGCCACATCACAGATAGACAAGTTTAGACAATTTATGTTTTTGTTACTGAATTTCCAGTATTTTTTAATAAAAATACTGATTACTCTCTAAAAAACTGTATGAATAAACCCAAGTTTCAGGTTTCAAACAATTTCAAAAAAAAAATTTTTAATTGAACAGCAATTTTAGCGACTTCAAACTTGCCCTTCTTTATATTGCAATTGAATGGGCTCCACAACTGCACACTCTTGTTCGAAAGCACTTGTTATCTTTCCGAAAATTTATGGATTTTTTTTTAATTAATTACAAACTTTGAAACTTGCATTTTTATGGTTTTAGTTAGAGAATGTTCTACTATTCAATTGACAAACTATAAATATTTAATAAATTGACATTGTTTGAAATTAATTCAACTATTTTTAATCTCCTGAAATACATTCGTATTTCTCGCCCCTTTTTTCCTATGCTTCCAACAATTGCCAACTTTTTTTGCTCGCATTATTATCATGTTTGCTAGTTTCCTTCATTTAGTGCAAAGTATGTCAACAGTGTCAGTAAGTAACGACACAAAAATCAACAACACCGAAAAATTATAAACAAAAATATAATCAAAGAAGCAAAACGATAAAAGCGAAACTAATACAAATTAGTAGGAAAACTTACTATTCGTTTCAGCTCAAAAACCTGCGAAAGAAAAGTCCAAAAAATTATAAACCTTCTCCTTTGCTCTACTTTGTTGCATATGCATAAATAACATACATACATATATATCATGATATATACCCTTATGTATATATATATATGGATATATGTATATGTATATATGTGTATATTTGTATATAAATCATTGTGTATATATGCATTCACAATACATTATTTATAAATTTATTTATGTACAATTGAATGTGACTATATGTATATATGTACGTGTGTGATTCGAAACCAACTCATACAGTAAGGGCCAACAACAAAAGTATCAAACTCAGTTTTTACATGCAACAACTATTTAAGTAAACCAAATACAATCCAAAGCAGCAACTGATAAAACTGGATTTGAGCGCGATTGACTTTCGCTTTCTATACGAGTGAGTTGTGCGAAGGCTGCGAATGTCTGCAGCAATAAACTCTACACACACATACATGTAAGTATTCATACCTTCCGTTGTGTATTTTCGAAGTTTTATATACACCTTCCATTTTCCGCAGTTCAAAGTTACAAAAAAGTCTCTTTATTTAAATATTCGCTAAGCTTCTCATTGGCTCCATTCGCAGTCACCGATTTGCAGTCTTTAAAGTTAAAATACTTTAGCAAATCATTATATTCTCTTATTTACACTAAATGCTAGGCAAGTGTTTGACTAACTTCAAGCAATCAAAGTATAAGTACTCAAAGTAGCTCGCAGCGGTGCTCTCTTAGCTTCTATTAATACCAGCATTGTCAGTAGAGCTAAAAAAAGTAGGCCCCTTCTCTTCATACTTCAGCTGTTACCAATTTTACACACTTGATCTTTTGAGCATGCACGTTAGCTACGAGCGCCACCAAATTGGAACGATCTCTGCTTTGTGATCTTACGATCGCGCTTTGCCCGATTGTGAGCTGTCTCTGCCTTAACACTATTGCTGCAACCCCAACTTTTAGGCGCCGGTCTCAACGCGTTTTCGTGGTGGCGGATCGATTCGTTGGACCGTGGCTGTGTGGTGTTTTGAGCTTTATTCCGTTGGCGTGTGATAAAAATACGTTAGTAATCAATTGCAAGCCCAACTGTCAAGACACGGAATTGAGACGCGCCTTCGCCGTTGTCGTCGTCGCCTTAGATTCGCTTTTAAGTCGTTGATATAGTCACATAACAAAAACTCACAATCACAAAACTCAACGAGTAGACAGATGCAAAAATTATATTTTACGTGTTTATGAAAATCGATAAAAGCGTGCTTGAAAATAAAACAACAACTACAATATACTACATTTTGGAAACAATAATAACAACGCAACACATTGCACTTAAAACAAACACCTATTGCTGAGAGGAATTTTGCTGTTAATTTGAAATTTTGGAATCTTTGGCCAGTTTAACGCTAAAATTGTACGTGTTTAAAATTTTTTATTCGTTTAACATTCGATTTCATTGAAAAAATATTACTTCATACCTACTCATGCATATATAGTATACCCGTACATTAGTATTTTTAGTTTTTTCATATACATTAGCTTTTGCAATAAAATAAGTATTTTTAAGTTTTTTTTTCTTTGCATAAGTTTTTTATTGGTTTGCTTGCGCCGCTCAGCAGTTGAAGTAAACGGTGAAGAAAATAATTTAAAGAAATAACTTAAAAAGAAGTAATATTACTCCCAGTGGCGATAGCATAAAAAATGGAAGTGGAAAAGAGGAAAAAAGTTTGATCATACAATGCAGTGGTTTTCTTTTTTTATTTTAATTTAATGCATACCTTAGTATGGCTTGCAATATATATTAACCTAAATAAAATTGCTTTTAGAAACTAATGCTATAAAAATTGTTGTCAAACGAGTGCGAGTATTAAGGAGCTTATTCCAATATTATTAAAGAAAGACATGTACATATTTTTATTTATTATCTCAGAATTCACACAATTTTCTAAATTCATATTCGAAACCTTTAGTTTTAATAATAAGAATTTTATATATTTTGTTGGATTGGAGATTTCCTATAGATTTAAATTTTTTGTCGATATTTAATCGGTTATTTCCCTTTTGGTGACAGTACGAATTCTAAAACCACATTTTGGATGAGGAGTGCGACCAAAGGCGTAGCAAAGAAAATACATAAATTTAGTAAAAATGTGTTCACCGATGGATTCGCTTTAGTTGTTTAAACAAACATTTCGTTTTGTGTCGGAAAAAAATAGTATAATTTCAATTTTCATTTATTTCATTACTTTACACATTCCCATCTGTTTCTGAGGCGTTTGTCCATTTTCATCTATACTATATATTCAGGGCTGCCAAGAGAAAAGGAGTATTTCGCGGACTCAACCCCCATTATATTTGATTTAATACGGTTCGTGGCGACAGTTGTAGCAAACAAAATATTCGAAGCCGAGCCGTGCGTAGTTTACAGAAGTTCATACATTCAGTTGCACGCGCACTATGACTTCGTTATATTTGATTTAATGCGGTTCAAGTTTTCTGCTCCATTTGTCTAAATTTTCATAAAGAGTATCTTAAAAACAGTTTATACAGACAACAAATTAAGACAAAACGAAAATCAGGGCACCTTCGAAAACTCCGGGCCCGGGCGAATCACCACCGACCCCGTCTCCCCCTCTCGGCGGGTCTGCATATATTATAGGCCTTTACTGTAAATCAATCAGCGAACCATATTCCCTTCTTAAATCTCAAAACTTGGCGGGATAGTGTACATTCAAACAGACAGAGAGATGTAAAGGGCAAAGCAAAATTTAAGAACAGTTTTTCTAAACAAGTCGTAGTCGTCTTTTAAAATCCTTGATGAGAGATTTACAGTTTATACATACAGAGGTGATTATTTTTTATCAAACGTGAAAATTTATCTAAAAAAATTAAACACTTAATCTTGCATAATATTATTTTCAAAATAATATAAATGCATTCGTTGATCTCACATGATCCGACCTAAATAGAACAAACAATGCTTGAGAAAGCAGCCATCAACAAGGCCCCAATAAAGTTGTTACCTACAAAAAGTATGTACACACATAGACTTTCTTTCGAAAAGAACATAAGGTGTAACAAAATAAACCTTAGACTATTGCGAAATGAAAGAACAGCAATCGTAAATAAAACCACAAACAAACAACAATGCATTAAATTGCATATTGACAAATTCAACTAAAGTCATATGAAACAAGACTTCAAACTTTGTACACAATTAAAAAATCAACAAGCTTTCTTTAAAGGTTTGAAGCTAAGAACTTTGTTAGTTTTTAAGGTTTTTAAGGTATTCAGTTTTGTAGACCATTCTATTTTATGAAGTGTAATTATTAAGTCGATACAAATTACCAGTGATTTTTGACAAGCAATTAAATGGCGCTCTTTCGCATTTTGTTTCATAAAGCGTTTGTTTATTAAGTAAAAGAAATGCAAACCATCGCCAGTAAAAAGATTGTCAATAATCAAAGGAAATTGGTTTCCAAAATGCATTGATTCTTTTTAGGTTTGTTAGTAGTTGCAAAAACAAATGTTTTAACAAAGGGGTATTCTACCGAAAACAACAATGAAATCTTCATTTTGATAACTTTAGTTGTAAAACTGACGCGCGCATTTTTAGACTTTATCGCCTTAAGCACCAATTTTACCGAACAAATACATTCCACGAATGGGGGGTATTATACCAGTATTCGCAACAAAATTGTATATCAGAACCTTACACGCAGAAATATTTTTAAGAATTTTTGCTATTTTTTTTCTTTTTACATAATAGTTCATCAATCATGATTTGGATACAAAAATATTTTTTTTACCCTCCGCTAACTCCGGGCTTGGCTATGTACATATATTTCTGATGAACAGTATTCATATAATATAGTACAATATTTTTAGTTGAAAAAATAGGCAGAAATACGTATGCATATTAAATTATAAGGTACTTGAAAAAACGTGTATGTAAATTATTTTTAGTTCCTACAAGTTAGTTTCAGTGTTCTACATCTACATAGTATATATGTACATAACCACTTACATAAAGCAATATGATATATGAGTTTCCTGCCAATTATTACTACTATTGTTTGATTTTTCATAAGTTTCTTTGTTTACTTAGCTAAGTACTCGAACATGTGTATATATTTGTAAGCCACAAAGTTTGTCTCATTCGCTAAGCTATATCGTAGGTTTGTCATTTCTCCGCACTCTTCTAAGCAGTCATTTAATGTTTGCACACGGATGCAACGTCCAAAGACAGCCTTTCAACTTTTGGGTATAATATAATGCAATTGCTATATATGCAAGTACATAAATTCTAGTATTTAAGTTTCGCTTTTAAATCTTTTATACGTTTCACGCGTAATCAAAATTTTTATGAGATGTACTTTTAGTCAAGTAGTAATTAGTGCTACGAAGCTGATTCACAGAAAGGGGTTTCCGTATATTATAAGTATGTACATATTTATCTTTATGCTGCATTAATATATGCACAAACGTATAATACTCCTGCACCTCGCAGAATTTTTCCGCATCATTTCGTTTACGTGTATATCTTCATGTGTTCTTAGGTGAAGCCTTTTAAGTTTTGGCACCATTTTTTTTTTGTTCTTTATCCAAATCAATAAGGGTATTCTCCTTGGCTGTGATTCGAGCAACGAACTCAGCGGCATATCGATTTACAACAAGCACCGCTGTACACTCGACCACATTGGTCGCCCAATTAATAAATTTGTCATACATAAAAGTAGAAAATATATTATGTTGTGCAGCCGACAGGTTCATAAACCATATTCAAAATAGATTTGAAAGTGAGGTGAAAAAGGGCGTGGAAAACAAATACAAAATATATACACGTAAAAGCTAGGAAAGGCAATAATCTCTAGCTCATAGTCTTAAATATAGACAATTGAGATTATACTAAATTACAGAATTACGACATTAGTCATAAAACCGATCCCTTCCTATACTTCTCGCTCACTTCTAATAGGTCTTAAGTCACTTGAAAAGAGAAGATCGGTTCTTTCCCTAAGTTTCGCAGCGGGTATTATTCAAGGAACTGTAGATTGCCCTGACCTCTTAGAGCGTATATATTTTAATATTCCGCAAAAATCCCTTCGATTTTCACATACATTTTATAGCAACAATTCTAAAACGAATTATGCACGCAATGCTCCTCTTGTTCGTGCTTTAAATGAGTTCAATTTAATCTCTAACTCTATCGAGCTCGATTTTTCTTTACCAAGGTCATCTTTTGTAAACATTTTGAACTCAATTATATAATGTTACTTGTTAATTAATTTAATTATTTTAGCAAATATTTTTTTCTTTCCCATAGTCTGTAAGAATTTATTGTTCATAGACTAAATAAAATTAAATAAATAAATAAATTAAATAAAATTTGAGATGTAGACATTTGACCAGTTTTAAGAGTCGAATACCCCTTTGACACAATCTTTGCTAAATCAATGAAAAATAGATTTGAGTGAAATTAAATATTAGTACATTGAGTTCGAACCTCAGCCAGATTATGTAAAATCTAAAAAGGAAAATCACAGAAAAAGTTTTTTAACAGCGGCCCCGCCGGCAGGTATTTCAGCCATTAATAAGCTTCTAATAAAAACATCTGGTAAAAATATTATAACCGCCATATTAGTATATTATTATAATAAGTAAAAATTCTAAATTTGTAGTTAAGTAAAATTATTATCTGGAAACGTATTAAGTAAACATAATATATTCAAGTTGTACCTTATATGGAAATACATACAAACAATACGATTTGGGCACAAAAAAACAAATAATTGCTGTCACAAGGGATATTTTGCCCGTCCACTAATTGTATGTTTAAATAATAATAACTTTCGAAAAGTGGGAGCAATAAATTTTACAACGTGCAAGGTACACGTGTAAGAATGTACGAGTAAATATAGCTTAAGTCTGCCTTTGGCTGCGATATATAATGACATAAATCGATAAAGCGTTTAATGTCAGAGCGATAGCTTTAACACATTTAAAAAAGTTATTAGGTTATGTTTTCCAACAAGTTTTCTGTCGTTTGACAGTTAAGAGCGACTAAAATACTACGGACACAGAAAAAAATGAAGTATGTCAAAAATCAGCAAAATGTTTAAATATTTACATATGCACTTGCATATAAATATGTCCGTGAAATGGTTAGACTTTGTCCAGCTATAAAATTGTGATTTTAAGTGCAAAGAAGTTTTTAAATTTAACAAATTGGGGTTACTTCGGTCTCTGGATAACCTTTCAAATACACGGTCTCCACGTTTCTTAAATTTTAGTACCCGTTGTGCAATGTTGAGTTAAGACATGCAATATTTGTTCTACGAGTTGTTGTTGCTGCGAATTCCTATTAATATGTTTTAAAGTTTTTTTTTTCAAAAGCTTAGATTCCCCATTTTTAAATTTTAATCTGGCGTCTTTGACGTGAAAATAATAACGCGGACAATGGCATAATGTATCTGTAACCCGATGATCTTAAAGAGTTAAATTTCAACAAACTTTAAGGGATTTTCTAATTTAAATTAATGGTTATTTAATTTCCTGTTTATATAAGCAATTAGATAATGAAAATGCAAACAAACATTTTTAATCATGATTTGCTTTTTCTTTATAACAAGCAAAATTAGCCAAGGGAAATTCACTCAAGGTGGTGTTTTCCACATACATACATACATACATACATACATGTAAGAAAATAAATAACGTGTATTTATTTTATTTTATTTATTTAATTATTACGACTACGTAGAGTCTAGTTCAAAAAAAATCACTTAAGAGATATTTTTACATTTCATTAGCAATATGTACAATATTTGAATACGAAATATTGAAATATTAATATATGCATCTCAAATCAACACAAACTACAAACTCTATTTTATATTCAATGATTTTGTGTAATCATATAATAATTTTTTGAACAAATTAGTGTCACAATTTTTAATGTATTCTGGCAAATTAATTGAAGCATTTTAACCCCTTATAAAAAATACTGTTTTTTTCAGATTCTGTTTTATAACTAGGCAATTTGAAATCATTTTTCCGTCTGGTATTTTTGTCATGAACCTCGTAGCTAAATTTAATACTTGTTCTCAAATAATCGGGCAAATTTCCGTTCTTTATATTGTATATAAATTTCATTGTGTAAAAAAAATATTTGTTGTTTTACGCTAAACCAATTCAAACTGAGTAGCATTTCCCTTATTGGAATATCATAAGGTTTGTATAATATAAAACGCATAGCTTTATTTTGCACTTTTTGCAGTTTATCAATTTGCGAATCTTTCATGATAAAGAAAATTGTAGAGCAATATATAAAGTATGGCTCAACTATTGCTCTATATACTCTTACTTTAAAATAATTACTTAAATACTTACAGGATCTTTTAATAAACCATAGTTTAGTAGCTATTTTACTTATTGTGTGGTCAATATGGCCGTCAAATTTTAATTTGTAATCTATTACGATACCCAGGTACTTAATTCTCTGTACGTTTTCAATTTCCGAATTATTTATTTTGATAGATTCAATATTTACATTGTTCTTTCTTGTTATTATCATGTATTTAGTTTTTTCAATATTAATTTTAAGTCTGTTAGCACATAGCCAGACATACAAAGCATCTAAATCACTTTGCAACTTATCTCTTATATCTTCTTCATTCTTACCATTAATCGAAATTAATGCATTGTCAGCAAATAGTTTTATACAACTGTATTTTAAGACTAAATTAATATCGTTAATGTATATATTGAATAAAATTGGCGCAAGAACGGAACCCTGGGGCAAGCCAATCTTGACGTCCACTTCATCTGACAATGTCGAACCAATTATTGTTCTTTGCTTACGATTTGTTAAAAAATTTCTAAACCAATACAGTTCAACATCTTTAATACCAATGCCTGATAGTTTTTCCAACAATATTTGTTGATCTATTGTTTCAAACGCTCTTTTTAGATCGATGAACACTGCTATTATCGATTTCTTATCATTAAGTACTTCTTTCCATTCAGCTATAACCATGTTCAATGCTGTTTCACAAGAATGATTTCGTCTAAATCCTGATTGTTGAGGTATCAGTATATTATTATTTTCTAAATATTGAACTAATTGGTTTTTTATCACGATTTCTAAAATTTTTTCGTCACTTGCCAATGTGTTAATGGGGCGAAACTCATCTGCTTTTATCGTGTTTTTAACTTTTTCTATCGGGACAATAGTTGAAGTTTTCCACATGCTTGGAACTATGCCACTGCTTAGACTTTCATTTATTATTTTAGCATAGAAGAACCCTAAATATGGTACCGCGTCCTTTACAACGCCTTCCGACAATAATTTTTCACCACCCTTTTTGGCTTTAAACTTATTAACAAGTTCTTCGATGTCATCTGTTTTAACTTTGCCAAATTTAAATGTAATATCAGCATTTAACTGATTATTTGCATTAATGTTTCTACTAACTAATTCTATATTGCTGCTAATATCTGTAACACTGTCTACAAAATATCTATTTAGTTTACTCGCTATTTCAGATTCATTTTCATATATTAGTCCATTTATTACCACCTTCTTGATTGATGAACTTTCTTTTACCATACCTATTGACTGTTTCAGATATCTCCACATCTTTTTACTATCATGTCTATTTCTATTTATATTATCTTCCATATGCTTAATTTTTTTAATCTTCACTAATTTTTTATATTTACTTTTAACGTCTCTATATTCATCCCATTCTCCCGAATTTTCGGCTAATTTATACAGTTCAAATTTATATTTGTTCATATTGGCTAGCTCATTGTCATACCATTTATTCATTAATTTTATTTGAACTAATTTTTCATATGTCAAATTTCGCATAACATTCAGAACATTATTATTAATCAACAACACCTTGTTCTCCAAATCAATTTTATCAAAATTGCTGAAATCGCATAGTCGCAATTGATTAATAAGTGCTCCATTATTATAATACTCCCATGAAATAATTTTTATAAACCTTCTCATTTTGAAGTGGGGGTTACGCTTAATTTTAAATTGAATTGTTTCATGATCGGATATTTGATATTCTTCTAACTTTTCACAGACGATATCATTAGTATTGGAAAATAATAAGTCAATTTTTGTTGCAGATATATCGGATATTCTAGTATCAAAATCAACTTTCTGATACATCGAGTGTGATTTAAGCAGTTCAGTTAACTGGGTGCTATAAGTGGAGATATTATTTAAATTGATATTAAAATCGCCTACAAGAATATTACTTTCTGATAGTTCACAAGTACTACCTAAGACGTAGCGTAAATAATTTATAAAATCAGCATCACTGGCGCTAGGTGAGTGATAAACTACTCCTATTTGCCATTTAGGGTTAAAGTGCTTCAATTTGATAAAAATACACCAAAGGTTTTTATCTATTGCTTTATTAAATTTAGTGATATATTCGATAGAATCATGTACATAGATAAGAACACCACCCGTATGCCTACTATGTGAATCGCATCGCACTAGCTTATATGCTCGTATGTTCAACTCTTCATTCGTAATTTTATTAGTCGTACATGTTTCCGCACATAGTATTAAGGCTGGGTTCTTAATTTCAATAAGTTTTTCTAACTCATTCTTATTACTTAAAATACTATTAATATTAAGATATAAACAATTTAGAAGATTACTTCTTGATTGCTACTTTCTAGTTTTAGTCTTACTTTCAATGTATTTTTTATATACAGGGCATTCTCTACTAAACGCAATATGATGTATATCAACATCTAAAAGCTTTTTTTGTACTAGTTCACGACAATTTACACAGCTATAAACATTTGAAATACAATATTTAGCGTCGTGATTTCCTCCACATTTACTACAAGTTTTTTGTTAATACAATCAACCGCCTTGTGATTAAATCCCAAGCATTTAAAGCATCTAAATACCTTAACATATTCCATAGTAATGCACGAGTCCCACTCTACATTAACTCTCTTTTGTTTTAATACATTTTCATACGTTTCAAAATCGGTTTCAATAAGAGCATTAAAACATTCTTCTCTTCGATTCAAATTATCAAAACTTTTTATAACTTTGAACTCTAAAGGGCCGTACACATACAACTTTCCTCGCTTTACTTGACAATTCGAAATTAAACAACAAAGCATGAGGTGTAGAAGGTTTGCTACATAGAACGCTTTGACAGTTTCTACGTTAGTGGTTTGTTTTCAATTGTTATTTGTGTCTACTCCAAATATTTTGTTTAATAAAATATTAAGAAATGAGTTTTACTTATATAATTAAGCGGTAGTTATGCTACTTATGTATGTTTCAAAGTCGCGAGTGTAATAAACTATATTCAGGCCGAGCATATTTCGACAAGATAAATAAAAACCGATCAAAGAGGTGTTTTATTTGGTATTTATTAATATTTCTCTTCTTTTATCTTTATAAAAGTAAGTATACACGCAAAAACTGTGAAATACTAGTAAATTTTCTAAATTGTGTGTATATGCACGCAAAATAAAATGGAAATGCAAACAGTTGGTTGTCAAAGTATACAAAAGTTGAGAGTTCGCCATGATTTTGCTTATTTTTGCTTTGCTTTACTTTTCTCGCCTTGTATTTAGCAGCACTCATATAACATCAGGTCTTTAACTTATCTGTCAAAGCGAAACTCTGAAGCAAAGCAAAGCGAAAGTTTTATGTGTACGGCCCTTAAAGAACTCACATATTTTATTTTGTTTCGCAATGCATTCGACTAAGCGCTCATTACTTAGTCTCTCTGTTAGACCAACAATTTTAAATATTTTTTTAATCTTCCTCTTATCCTTCGTTTTCTCCATCTCGTAGTCATTTCCAATTTGTTCCGCTATCCTCTTAGGTACCAGTTCGCATGATTCCTTGCTTTTGCATTGCACTATTATGCCGCCGTTGTTAATATCTCTCACTGTACTCACATGACATTCTGTTGGTTCTATCACTGTTTTTAGCGCTTCTTTAGTTTGTCTGTTTTTCTTTGCTTTGTCTTTTTGTTTAATAACAATTCTGTTTTCACTTTCCGCGGCTGCTTGAGAATATGTCATTTGGTTATTTACATTTGTTTTGTTATTGTTAATGTTGATACCCGACCAAACTTCGTTTAATTTCTCGTTATTTTCTTCTAATGCTTTAGCTAACTCCGCTAGTATGTCTTTTCTAATTTGACTTATCTTAATTTCCACATTATATTGCAGTAGTGAATTAAAATCCGTAACTAAACTGGTTTTCAACTGTGAGATTTTATTGAACAAAGTTTCTTCGATAATATCTTTAATTTCCGCCTTTCCAAGCTTGTTTTGATCGCATTTTTGTATTAAATGTTTTATTTCAACAAATTTTGTATTTGTATCGCACAGAGTACATTGATTACAAAACCATTTGATGTTCACATTTTCACTCATCAATTTTATATCGTGTCTTTTAATATTGCTACATTTGATGCAGAAAAAACAGCCACATCCACCCGAACATGCAATAGAATCATCTATATGTACCAACCTCACCGTGCACTCCTTGCACTCAGATGGCGGCATTTTGCCTCCGCTATCACCACTTATTAGAAATTTATTAAAGTCACTGTCTTCTTAATTTTCACTTTGAATTATCTTGAATTATACGTATGCTTAATTTTATTTTCACTTGTATAATTTAATATGAGAAGATCAAAGTACTGAGCACTTCTCGCACTGACTCGTGTAGGTGTATCGAGATAGTTATTGTGAGTTATTTTGTGAGAATGTCAGAGAAACTTTGAAAAAGAAATATAAATTAATAAGTGTAATTCCAAATTAAACACAATATGCAAGTGTAGTGAGGCTTTATTGTAAAAATAATCAACTTAATATCATTATAATATTATGCCGAGACGAGCAACAGATCGAATTTTCTAGAATGAACGTAAAAAGTTAGTGAGAATGAAACAAATGCAGTTGTCTACTACTTTCTATGAATTCGCCTTAAAAATAGCCTTAAAAATATTACTTTCATAGCGTTTCAATTTATTGTAGCTATCTTACAATATACGAGTGAAAGACATTTTTAGCAATATATTAATCATAGAAACTTTTTTCCATTGAATCCAAGGCATCATTTAATTTGATTTTTTTAATGTTTTTATATTAATTTGAATTATCGATATTTTGTAAATATTTTAGACAAGAGTTCTTTCAGTACAATTAATAGAAATTGATAAAATATTTTTGAAACTTTAAAACAAAGTACAAAGACATTCATTTTTTTATTAAAGCATTTTAAATTGACATACATATGTATATACATATGTAAATAGAAAGACTAAAAACCATTAAGTGCAGTTTTATTGAACATTCAATGCTAGTGTGAAAACGTGTAAGTTTATAGTGTTTATAAAAATTTCTTAAATCAGTCTGAAACGCTCAAGAAAAAAATGGTCGTATTTTTGTTTCTTCAAGAAAATATACAGCAACGGCAAGTACTTTTTCAAGTAACTGAGCTTTGTATGGAACCCAACACGGAATTTTAAATAAAACTAAAAACTCTTACAAACTGGTTTACTTATCATGAGAATCCGAAAGATATGCAGCAAAAACTCTGTTGATTTCGGGAACTAAACGTACTGATAATATCGCGCCTTAATGTCCATATAAATATTTGCGATGCATAACTTAAGCCTTGGTTCTCTATAATGTTTTCTTGTGTCTATTTTGAACTTTGCTGAAGACGTACATGGCTATGTCGCAGAAAAATATCTGCTCTGGAACTACCAAAACCCGTTTAGTATAATTAAAAGCGACTTACAACCTTAAATGCCATTTGACACTCAATAAAAAATTTCACATATTGAATTTCCCATTTCGATGGCTGGCTTAACAGCAGATTTTAAGATTTCGAATATCGTAAAAAAAGTTACATGAAGAGCGAAATCCATAGTTGTATCGAATTATGCTGCTAAAGAACGAAATTCATATGCACACGGAACGAGAGAGATAAAGAAACAGATTGAGTGCGCGGGGAGTTTCTCTACTTAAACCAAGGTAGCAGCAGTAGAGAAAATGGAAAAAAAATTAAAAACCGAAATACAAAATTTGATATTTAAAATCAAAAATTTTAAAAAATTTAAATTACATTATTTTTTGTTGCTATTACCTATTCAATGTGTCTAATTTTCCGTCATCCCTTATAAATTTTTATTTAGAAACAAACTGATTTCGGGATTGTGCCGTCTCCACGAATGAAAATTAACACTGAAGATGGCACAATGCCAAAGCGGTTTGGTCTCCAAACCAAACTTGACATGGGATGACCGAAAATCGTTCTAACACACAACAACATTCCAACCTGTCGGACAAGACAGAGAAGATCATAAAAAAGAAACAAATATTTAAAATGTATTACCCAATTTTCGTATTTTCCTCTGATTGTTCACTATTTGGCGATTATTTTCATAAATGAAACCATTGCAATTTTTTCTCTTCGGCCGTTCTTTATTTCTATATTTTCGCTTTTCCACTCTTTATAAACGTAGTTTAATAGTATTATTAACTTCTATCTTTTAATTAAACTGTGTGTGTGAACAACAAAAAGCTTTGGCTCAATTTAAAAATAAAGTGAGATGATATAGTTTTTGTATGAACATAGTAGTGAAATCTGTCCGAAGCTATGTTTGTATATAAACAACTTGTTGAATTTAAGAAATATATTCTTTTTTTATTTTTTATTATTATTTTCTTATTGCAATAAAGAGATTTCTCTAACAAAAATCATAAAAGTCAATGTTTCAAAATTTACAGAAATTAAAAAAAAAAACAATACACTTTAATTAAAAGTGCGCTTTTTCAAACAAGTTTTAGCATTTTGAGTATGTATAAAGTTTTAGAGTCCATTTACTTTTACTGTATAAAATAGAGTGCAAGTATCAAACAACTTTCAATTGCCGTTGATTTTTGACGCTCTGGAATTTTTTCTATCAAGCAAATACAAAAGAACCTTTATAAAATATGTTTGTCATTGAAATTACATCGCTACAAAACTGCATACTATAAAAACTTCCAAATTATTTTTTCAAGAGTTTTAAATTTATTTTGAAAATTTTGTGTAATTATTTTGAATTTTGTATTAAGTTGGGCGTATATGGTTTTCTCAGGAAATTTTAATTAAATAATATTAGTGATTAAAGCAGGGACCCTAACAGTTATGACTTTTAAAATAAAAGTCGCTTAAAAACAGTTTATTTCTGACTGTAAAATTTTTTGTTACAAAGTTCCAGTAAAAAATTGACTTTTATTTTTTCAGTCAGATAATAACAGTTAAACCAAGCCAAATATTTTTTTTGTCAAAAATAAAAGGCTTGGCCAGATAGCGATCAAACCGTTGAACCTATATAAATAAATTTGTTATAAATCGATTGGTGTTAGTTTCTAGAATTCAAAAATATATGGTTTGTTTGAGATTGGGTGTTTATAATTTAAGATATAAATCAGAAACTGACTCATTCAGAAACACGAATAGTTAAAAGTTATGTACATACACAAAAATGTGTTTACTATACACAAATAAGCCAATACAACTATCGTTTTTATAATAAGTGATTTTTAACTTGAAGGAAAAATACGTTGACTCCGTAATACTATATTTAGCAGCCTACAAGCATTATTGGTGACTTAACTATGACATAGTCGAACATGAGTTCATTTTTACAACATACATATGTATGTGTACGCATGTTATAACCATACGCACAGTACGAGGGTTTCATTTTATATTTAGCGATCAGTAATGAAAACAGTAACATAGTAATGAAAATGTTTTTTAATCTGCTTGACGACCTAAGTGGTGTGATTCAACGCCGAAAGGCAAAATTAGTGGATCAATGCACTCCTGTGTCGACAATGCATGTTGGAAAACCTTAAAAAATCATCGCACGGTTATTTTCACGTGCTGGGCGAGATGAATTTTTCAACTCACTGAAAACAGAACAAATAAAGCTTGTAAGTATCGAATTGAAAATACGCAACATATAAAATACGAGTACTACCCTCGTAGCATTTTGGTTTCGGTTTCATGCAGCGTTGTGTAAACATAAACATACATACACATAGAAGCCGAATTACTGTTCGCATTTATAGACAATAGTTACATACTTGCTGTAATTTTATCTTGTTACTCTTCCATTCGTCTCTGGTTCTAATCACCAATGCAAAGTTCTTTGCTTAACCCTTTCAGTATATATGAGGAGAAGAAAAAACAAGTGACAATCACTACTTCTTTCATGATAACATCAGTAAAAGTACAATTATAACTGTTAAATTAAAGCTCATTTTAACCGACTTACGCTATAATCTGTCCGACAAAAATGTAGAAACCGTTTGCCTTTTAAAGCTCAAAAACAATATAATGCCTTAATTACAAAACCCTTTAATAAAAAGCTATTGTATATGAGTTTTATACAATACATCAAATTTGGTTTGTTTTGTGAGAAAACTGTAAATGTTTTTAACGAAATAATTGAAAAGTGTTGCAAAAAGAACATCGAGACACCATCGATACATTACTATGGAGAATTTAACTGCGTCAGTTCTTGACTCATTTCTTCAGATAGAGCCACTCAATGTCAAACAAACTATATATTTTTGAATTCTAGAAACTAACACCAATCGATTTATAACAAATTTATTTATATAGGTTCAACGGTTTGATCGCTATCTGGCCAAGCCTTTTATTTTTGACAAAAAAAATATTTGGCTTGGTTTAACTGTTATTATCTGACTGAAAAAATAAAAGTCAGAATTTAACAGTTATAATTGTACTTTACTTTAAAAGTTAAAAAAATAAAAAGCATCCTTGATCCTTGCAGAGGACATCATGAGGATGACAAAGATATCAACAATTTCCTTCTACGAAGATTTTAAGGCTTTGACTTTTAAATTTTTCGAGAACATCATAACAGTTATTTTAGGTCCCTGGATTAAAGCAAATAAAAATAAATGTTGACAAAATATTTCAATATATGGATTTTTAGTAAAATTATCAAAAACAGAAAATATAATTTGGTTTTTACAGTACAGCTATTGGGTTGCTTGATTGAATTACTTGAACCTTGGAAAAAATCGCCGCAAATATGTACATATGTACATAAGTATCTGAATAATAAAAATAAGAAACCTGAAAACTACAAAACTACGATTATGTAAAAAAACAAGTTTCCAAAATGAATTCAGAGAGGCGCTCAAGCTTGACAAAGCCGGAACATAAAACTTTTCATGCAGAATCATGCATGCAGTAAATTGGTGACGATCAAACTCCGTATGTATGTACATACATACATATGTACATATGTTTGTACTCGTATAAGTGAAGAGACAAAAAAAAGAAGCGAATAACAGGTTTTCACAGAGAGCGATAAGAACAATAATCTCTTGTTTACTGTTTTTGTGATAGAATTTCATTTTTAAAATTACTTACATACATACATACATGTTCTCGTATAGGTGTGATATTATAAAAACGGTTTTTGATTATCTCTTTAGCATGGACTTTCGAAAAACAAAAGCATATTAATTTACTTGCAAGCAATTCGGTTGTTGCAATACGCATTAGGTGCGCTCAACCCACTTTAGTGGATCGAAATATTGGCTCATTGGTGTCAACGCCGCCAGCAGCAGCGTCATTGCGTTCGTTTTCACAACGTTTTCTTCATCAGCCGATTGACGGTTTTTCGCACTTCCCAGGAGAAGAAACAAAACGCCAGCAAAGCCACATCAAGCGGGTATTGCCGCAACTGTTGCCAAGTCATCATTACTATTTGGAATTTACCATTCATGACGATTATTGTTACCTGCTTTGCAACAGCTGTTAGTGTGCAGCAGCGTAAAGAGATGACGTCGCGCCGCAAAATGTTTATTAAATAAAATAAAATGAAAAACATAAATATTAAATAATGTAAAAGTTAGCACTAAAAGAAGTATGCAAATGAAAGTGTAAACAACGAAATATGAAAAGAGGCCACAACAGCAATGATAAATGCAAAAGGCAAAAAAATATATGTACATACATATGTACATATATACAAAAATCTAAAAAAAAAAAATATTAGCGCGCGCATATGATATAACAGTTAAAGCGGTTTTGAGCACAAGTAACTGCCACCATTCAGCCATTCAACCATCTATCCGCTCACCTACCAAAAGTCTTTGTAGCCTATTTCGCCGCTGCGGGCACGCCAATGCGCACGCGCAATCAAAATGCCTCGGGCGTCAGTGTTGAACATGACGGCGTATATTGCACCAACTGACTTACATTCACCTGCATACTTTCTGTTTTCTGAGAAAGCGAAAAAGTTTAGCAAATGAGCGCTCTTTCACACTTACTTTCGTGCTCATGGTCGACTCAATTATTACTTCATCGCGGTTGTCATTTAGCAGTTTGTTGCGAATAGTAGCTGGATAATAAGGTTAATATGTTTTTTATTATTATTAGTATTTCGTTTTTAGTTTTTTGATTGATTTCTTCGTACATTTACAATAATCATACATATACCTAAATCTGTTAGCACGCCATTGTGAAAATAAATTTTGCAATATCACATTCAATTCAAATGTATAATTCGTTTTTTACCCGATCACATTTGTGTTTACGGTATATTACCCTTCATCGCCTTAAGGAATCCAGACAAATACGAGGGGCCTCACAAAATATCGCTTAGTTGACCAGAAAAAAAGCAAAAAATGATTTCGTATTTATTTTCAATCTTAGTCCTTTTTTATGTGCTCTACATAATTTCCATTAGTTTCAATGCATTTCTTAAGCCTATAAATCCACTGCTCAAATCATTCTTTAAAATCTTGCTTTTGAAGCTTATGAAGTTCAGTATTAACCGCATCTATTATCTTCGCATTTCTGTTAAATGCATTTCCACTAAAAATTTCTTTTAAATTTTGGAAGTAACCAGAAATCGCATGGTGTTAGATCCGGGAAATGTGGTGCTGGTCTTCGATGCCAGAGATCGCAATTAGGTTATTCGATAGCAAAAGTAAAAGGTAGCATCGCAAATCCTCTTTCTTCCTGTTCTACAACAAATTTTTTCAACTTTTGGCAGTAGTTTCGATCGGGTGAAATGACATCATTGCTGTTGTTGCTGATTTTTCTTGCTTAGCTTTTACGGGTGGGTATGCTACTGTTGAGCTCCATACCATGAACTATTGTTTGGTTTCCGCATCCTACTTATAGAATCAAGTTGCTAGACTGCACATTTTCGAATTTATTTAGGAAAAAATCTATTATCTTCGCATTTCTGTTAAATGCATTTCCACTAAAAATTTCTTTTAAATTTTGGAAGTAACCAGAAATCGCATGGTGTTAGATCCGGGAAATGTGGTGCTGGTCTTCGATGCCAGAGATCGCAATTAGGTTATTCGATAGCAAAAGTAAAAGGTAGCATCGCAAATCCTCTTTCTTCCTGTTCTACAACAAATTTTTTCAACTTTTGGCAGTAGTTTCGATCGGGTGAACTGACATCATTGCTGTTGTTGCTGATTTTTCTTGCTTAGCTTTTACGGGTGGGTATGCTACTGTTGAGCTCCATACCATGAACTATTGTTTGGTTTCCGCATCCTACTTATAGAATCAAGTTGCTAGACTGCACATTTTCGAATTTATTTAGGAAAAATTTATCAAAATGCACACAAGCCTCTTTTTAGGTCTAATTTAAATTCATACGATCCTCGGAATACAGCCTGTATGCCATGTCCAATTCATCATAAATAATTTCTTGTGTGAATCTTGGATCTTCGTCAATTTTGGAGTTCACCAGAGACACAGTACCGGCATCAGTAAAAGATTTTAGTCGACCTGGTCGGGACTCGTGCTCTACAGAAAAATGTCCCATCTAGAATCTTCGGAACCACTTGGAAATAGTTTGTAGTGAAGGTTTATTAATCGGTCGGTCGATTAATATTTATATGTCTGTCTCTCCATGTATACGAAAACGTGTAGCGTTCGTAGCTAAATAAAAAAGGCAAAATCAAATAATAATAAACACGCCCATACAACGCTAATTTCGAAAAACTCAAAGGAAACTCGAACACCTTTCAGAATATGGAATTACCTATCATGTGAAAAAGGATTTAAAGTTTTTCTTGTATTTAATTAATTCTTTATTGCGAAATAGAAATCAGTCTCTATCCATAACGATGTAAGAAAACGTTTCAAGAAAGTTAAAAAAATTCAACAAATTTTCATTAACAATTAAGTTTGAAATTCAAAGTCTTTAGTTAACATTTTTAGAACGTATGCATTTGGAAGACGTTGATAACACTTTCAAAATAAACACATCATAAGGAGAGATTTCATTAAAAAAAACACTAATTTCCGTTGAAAAGTCGATAAATAAAATGTATTCATTTGCATAGCTCCTCCCTTGTGTAATATGTAATCGGTTGTATCGAAAACTCAGAAATCAAATGTTATTAACTAATGCTTTAAAACTAATTTAAAATAAGAACGATAGAAAACATTACTGATTGCACATAAAAAAGTCGTTATTATTCGTCGCATATTTTAGTAAATTCTGGCGTTTTTGCTTACGGCTTCAGCATTCGAATTTGTTGCGAACTGAGCGGTTTTGTAGAAGTGTTCGCAATTAGCATAATTTTGTCAAAACAATAAATAACGCACATAAACGCAGGCATACACGCAATCTTTAATATATGTTCAATTAATGCATATAACACTACACATACATATATACAACTTTTTAAAACATTTGAGTTATCCATTGATTGCGGTTTATCGATGACCTTCTCGAGCACAGACGTCGTAGCTCGAGATCATTCGAATGGCACTTGCACTCCACTTCCAATATTTATATCCGAAGCACTAATTTACACACAAATAAGCTTTCAAATTCAATTAATAACAAGTTAAACAAAAGATAAAGGTAGTTAGAAGACATTCAAATTTAAACTCATATGTTAATATACGTGTTAAGGTCTTCTTAATTACCTTTTTAAACGAAAAAGTAAATTTGTGCAGTTCAGGTATATACTCGAATGTATGTCTACATACGTATACATACATATATATATATATTTAAATATATATAAGCAGTCAAAAATACTAATTATGTTTCTTATACCAAACTACCAAATCATTGAGTTCATGGTCGCATTTTGGATTAATCACTGAAACAGATTATTATCTATATTTGCACTTACATACTATGTACATATTTGAGATATAATAAAATTCAAATTTTACCCATGAAGGTAAAGCATTTTTTTTAGATTTTTCTTATTATATTTCCTGAATTTTTTAAAGTAGCAAACACAAAAATTTGTGATGCAAACTGATTCAGCTAGTAGAATATACTGTTGCAATTTTTTTTATTTTTCAATGGTCTGATTGCTCTGCAAAAAAAATTTGTTTGCAAATAAAATAGATTTAATACACATATCATAGGTATATTCAGATATTCCTTTAACTTAGTAAATCAAATTTGTGTATGTCTTGGATTTGAGCTTTAGAAGCATAATATCAAAAATTGGAGAAATCATATAAAATCTTTGCCAAAATAAGGTAAATAGCACATTAAAAATCCCTCTCTAATTTTACTGAGCATTAAGATGGAACTTTGAAAGTTAGCTTCATTGCAGCATTATTGCTCGATTTGCAGCGAGCTTTTGAATTGTTGAAAGAAGGCCTATTGTACACGAAACAAGGGGGAAGGAAATACGCAAGTCTCTAAATTTTGGGAAATATGAAATCATTCCTATCAAAAAATACGGAAGGCTATTGGATAATATTTATATCAAAAAAATTAATCACTTTTATAGAATACGTAAAAACTGAGTTGCCATTTTGAGGAGCGAAAATTAATTTTCAATGTTGTTCAAATATCTTCTTTTTCTTTTTAAAGCATAAGAACTATTCTCAAACGTATTGTATTATAATGAAAATACAAGTTTGAAATGTTATAAATAATATAATGCGTAACAGAATTATGCGATAGCTACCAAATAAAAATTTGATGTTTTACTAAATCCATATAATTTTTCAATTAAAATACAAAGAATTCTCTAGAAACCATAATTAAAATTTATAATTCACACTAAATAGAAAATTTAAAATTATTCAACAAATTTGGTTTTTTAAAGAACAAACTTTTTAATTATTGAAATATTTTTTTTTTTATTAAAATTTTATAGTCTATTGATTTTGAGATTTATTTAACTTAAATTTTAAGAAATTAACTGTAATCATTTGCCACTTCAAACTTGCACATTGTTATAATATAACTTAATATATACATTAATTTACATACTCAATATATAAAACTGTAGGTCCCTCCATTTGTGGTATAATATTAAAAAATGTACCCCATGAAATAAGCGCCTATTTATAATTTAGGTATATCCAGCAGCAACTTGCAAGAAATTAAAGTACAATTCTCTCTTAAAATTTGCAGAAACTTGCACGAATCCAAAAGTGTAAAATGGGACACATTGTACGAGTATAAGTGGTTTTTTGAAACATTATACTCGAAAAAATTTAATCAAAGGAATATTAAGTTACTTCTGGCATATTCAAAGGCTCATATTTTACAATTTTTATCTTTAAAATTCTTAAACACACAATCTTATTTGTCTAAATTACAACCAGCTGAAATAATGTTCTTGCTGAAGCCCCTTTGCTGGATTTTTGCGTACGCGAACGCCAAGAGTTGATAATTTGTGATATTGTCAATAATATAACTTCACGAGCACAGCAGTTGGTATAATTATTCAGCATGAATCTAACAGTTATACATTTTTTTTTTTAATTTTTTTGACATCACGACTTGCCCGGCACCAATTTCGTCATGGGGCTGTGGAAAGTTTAAAAAATAAATATTTTTGACTGAAGATCGCTGTCGGTTTGGCATTTGATTCCAACAAAATGGCGCTGCTTGACATACACCACGTGAAATCATGACTTTACTGCGAAACGATTAAGTAGATGAGCAATTAATCTCACACTGCGGACCAGTCATGTGACTGTTACGCTTAGAGCTACGTAAAGTTCAAAGTCTACAAGGGAATTGCGGTTACGATTGAATTAAGGTCAACTCACCTAAAGACATTTGCCAAATTCCGCTCAAAATTTTCGAATTTGGAACTTCATCGAATCCGCATTACTGCCAAGAATTATTTTTAAAGAAATTTTCTTTTAAATGATCTAAGAGATTTAAAAAAAAAAAATAATTTTTCATGTTCTTTTTTTGAAAAAGGGTATTTAATAATTCACAATTTTATTGAGCCCGAGGCCAGTTAGTGGAAGGTTTTAAACAGCAGCAGATTAGCTGCTCTCGTTTGTAGTTGGTTTATTTATGGAAGATTAAATAAACAACAATCAATCCGAGGCCCTTGGTTCAAAGCCTGGGAAAGTGGTGATGAAGAATAAATATAATTAATAAAAAGAAGTCTCCGAAACAGCGGCTATAACTTCTACCATTTAAAAACTGTTGTTGTTTTTACCAAAATAAAAATCTTCCATAAACTGGTATCGAGCTCAATGAAATTGTGAATTATTATTCATTTATAGGCCAATAAAAATCTTAACAAAAGGTATTTTAATTAAAATTTATTTAAGCTTAAAACCCAACTGACTATTTACGTTTATAGTGTTGTTGTTATTGTTGCTCGTAACCTAACTATTTCCTTCTTCGACCTCTTAAGAAGATTATCTGGGCCTTGGCCGAATCGTCATAAATATTCTTTTAGCCGTGAACACAAATGATTGTGATATCTATTGCATTTCCGATTTTTTTATATTATAACAAACCCACTTTCCCGCCCAACCGACACGATTATAAAAAAGTGAGTCCGATAAATCAAAGGCGCTGAAATGATTGTTAAAGTATCGGCATAAACCCCGAGTTCATTCAACTGAAAGGTAGTTCTGCATAGTTTCAAGAAAAGTGGTTTAAAGTTTCTCGTTGCACGGGAGGGTACATTAAAATTCATTTCTCTAGAAGAAATGGACTTGAGATCCATCCATTGACTAATTTTACCATAAATATTAAACCTAACATTTCTCTGCGACTCGAAAGAGTAGGAAGATTAATAAGTTTCAAACGACTAGTGTAAGGAGCAGATTGTATGGCGAATCCCATCGAAGATTTCTCAAAGCAAAAAGTAAGAATTGTGTTTGTATTGACTCTATTTGGTCTGAGTGGACCTGATAACGAGGATTCCAAACTATGCAACCATACTCCAGTATTGGTCTTACCAATGAAGTAAAAAGTGTTTAAGTTATATACGGGTCGCGGAGTTCCTTTGACCAACGCTTTACGAAAGCCAGCACATTTACATGTTCTAGGACGTAGTTATTTATTCGTAGTTATGATATTATTATATTTAGAATTTAAATTGCAACAGTTTTTTTTAAATTGTAGACACATTAAGTTAGGAAATGAAACAAGTTTTCCAACCAGCTCCAATACGAGTTTACTAAGTTTAACAAGGCAACAAATTATGCTTAAATTAGTAAATTGTGTCCATATTGATAAGTATGTATATTATTATATGTATATAGAGATAGTTCATATCGAAATAATTGTAAAAATTACGATAATACTAAACCGTTTCCTTTAATTTCTTTTGATTTTCAGTGTCGATTTTAGTAAAAGTAAACGCTTTGTAATAATCTTACAGTGGCCCTGGATACGCTGCTTAACTGATTGCAGCCTACCACCAACGCCAATAACGCCCAAATTCACCCACCCAAACACATACCAATCATGAGGCAACAACAGTTATTTGCAATCACTGCCTGTCTATGCAGTGCTGCTATGGTGCTCGTATCCGCTGTGCCAGTTCCAGCCAGCGATCAGGAATTAGATGTACTACAGATTCCGCTTTCAGATGACAAGGTAAGTCTAATGCAAGATTAAATAAATTCAAGCGATACAGTTACATCAACGCTGTAGCTAAACTTTAATGGTTATTTAACCATTTGTAGTATACGTATATGTAAATACGTAGGCAGGTTGTTAACCAAGCGTTGGTTAACAAAATTCAACCGAATTCATTCGAATGTACATATGTAGCTGTTATTATGCAAAGTCCATATTTTTTATACTAAACTTTTTATCGTTATATGTTGTTGCTTGTTAATTGCTTAAAGTGATGATAAGTGTCAACAAGCGCCGAAAGTATCCATGTACCTATATAACAATGTGTTGTTTCAGTGTTTTTCTCCTAACTTTTACGTGCTCTTTCTTTTGATTAGCGTGAAAAGGTGAAATGTTACAAGTTAGCTTCAATTTAGGAGACGGGGAAAGGAAATTAAATATTGTGTAAGTGGTATGCAAGTGTTGTTGTTTAAGTTTAGGGCTTTTAACAATTAAGTGATCACACAATTTTATGCGGTTATTAACAATTTTGTCAAATGTTTTTTTTTAGTTTTGAATTGCCCCTAGTAAAATTGTTGTTAACCTATCAGTTGCCTTTTTAAATGAATTTTCTTGGAAGTTCTTTTAAATATGGATCAATAATTCCAATTAAAGTAAGGGTTAGGGAGCTAAAATGTCCAGCCAAAAAATGCATGTCAAATTTTACAACTAATATTCAAAGCTCTCTGAAGGCGAAAATTATATCTGCAGTTGATTTATAAATAATACTCTGAGTTTAACAATTATTTATAGCCAAACCACATAGTGAGAAATTGGGGCAATTTATTTTTCTTTTATTTAATTTCCTTTAAATGCACCACCCGAGCAAACGCTTATAATTATGAAAGAAGTTATTACCCAGAGGAACTTTGCCAAAGACACTACTAGTCCAGAGAATCTAAGTTTGTTTTCCATGGAGGATTAAAGTTGCATTTTGTACTAAAATTGAGTGGGAAACAAAATAGCATACCTAATATATTCTTAAATATTTTCAAAAAAATAAAAAATGTAAGAAAACAACAAGAATTTTTTTTTTATTCCGAAATTTGAAACTTCGGTAGATATATTTGTTTTTGTTAAGAAATTAAAGAAAGTGAACTACTTATTAAAATTTGCCTATATGTGGTTGTAGTATAATTGTTAATACACTGTGTATTCTATAAACTAAATGAATTTTTCAAAACCAATTTTTTAATATGTACCCACTGTAAAAAATTTAATTAGTCGAAACAATTGTACTTTGACTACTAGACTACAACATTGTCTACTTTACATTGGTACATACTAACATAAGACCCGATATTTGATCAATGTATCAGGAAGGTTAACAGTGCTAGCGTATTCCCATTTCAAAAATAAGATCCGTGCTATTAACCGTCATACACTCATTGCTACCTATTTAAGAAAATATCACAATGACTCATATTAAGTACATACTTGTGGCCGCTTTGTATTTGGAATTCCAATTTTTAGTTAAAACGCGTATTTTTTGTTTGCATAAAATGCAGGTCTCTCCATTGGTTGGTACATTTGGTTGCAATGAAATCCTGTAAAACCAGCTTTATGATAACTAAGCGGCACGGAAATGACACAATGAGACACTGCCCAGTTGGCGAGAGGCTGAAAATGAGAGCATTTATAATATAGTAAATATATACAAAAAAACACGTATTTACAGACATTCATAAATATGTGCGTACGTATATACATAAATATACGCAAGTAAATGTGTATGATACAGACTATAAGACCACTCAGGCAAACAGGCCACGCCACTGTTGTTGTCTGCAAATCCACCAAACCAGCCACTTTCAGTTAGCAATTTCAACAGGTTACTTTTTGGCCTATGAAAAACCAGAAATGATTTTTTTACTTTAAGATTTAGGAAAAAATAAAGTAAAAAACACACGAAAATATATATATACTTGAATAATATGTATATAAGTGCAAATAGTAAAAAGGAGTAGCTTTGTCGGACGCCGGTTATTTGGACAAATTGGTGAACGGCTTGCTGACCGACTATAATTTTCAATTCTTATATGTATTCATAAGTACATACACATATTTTAATACTTGTGTGGATCCATACATATGTATTTTTTGTATTACAGCTGATCGGATGTTGAGGTTTATTACTTTGCGTACAAAAATAAAAAGAATGGTTTATTTTTTTGATACGTTGCGATTGTGTGAATGCTTGATGTTTAACGATGCATATGCAACAGATTACAGACGCAATTATTTTTGTAATTTTTTATAACTTCAAATGAAGTGGCAATTTACATTCAATTTCCAAATTGTTATGCGTAATTACTGCAAGAAAACGAATGCAAATTGCAGTTGATAGTTTTTGGTTTATTGAGCACCAGATTTGAGTTTGAGGGGCAATAAAAGAACGTTTCAAACACTCGAAGGCATTTTTGGGAACTTACAACCAAAAACGATTAAGAGAAAATATGGTCTTAACTTAGAACAATCTGTGAATAATTACGCGAAATCTTATCAAACATTTCATAAACTGTGAATATACATATATGTACTCGCAAGAATACTGTATGAGTAGAAGGAACCTGCAATACATATTCTAGATCAATGCTCATTTGGAAACATGCACGGCTTAGATCCCGAGTAGCGAGATTTTTTCCAGAGAAACGAAATTAAATATCTTAATCTAAGTTCGAATGTCCGTCGAGAAATGCAGAATCTAAGATCATAGCAAAAGTTTTTTCAAATAGCCTCATTTGCAAAAATTTGTTTTTATGCATGTAAAAAATTAATTTCAAATTAGCATATTTTTTTATGTTAGATACATATGTGTATCAAACAGATATATTAATTCGACATGAACCAAAAAAAGTGAAAACATCTTCATGATCAGGAGGTCAAAATGGAATAGAAGACATACTTTTGAAACCCCTTGAATATTTTTTCTTTATTTGCATTTTATTACATTATAACAAATTTCAAAGTCTCATTTACCATAAAAAGATTACATACACATGTATCTTTGTTATATGTTCCCAGCAGGAAAAGAATTCATAACTGAAAAAATAAGCGAGTTGGTAATAGGTTGCGGGGCAAGAACCGAAAAAATGTCGGTCATTTCATTCGCACAACTGAACGACTCACTGGCATGCGTATGCCATCCCTTCAGTACAGCTGATCGATTCTTATACCCAAGTATGTGAGTCGGTAATGCATATAAAGGGTTGGTCAATTTCCATGGGTAAGCGAGTTGTTTAGGTATGTTTTTTCTAAGACATCGCTGTGTTAAAATTTAGTGATGAACTCAACGCAATACCCTAATTTTTTCCCTTACCCAATCATTTACTAGCTATTATCTTTTGCTACTGGGTTATTTGAGTTATGTACTCGAAAGTATGTATGTATGCACTCCAGTTCAGCAAGTGTTTGCTACTTCTGCAATGTCAAGCATGCGCCAGACAACAATAACCATATGCACAAATCAATGTTGCACCGTAAAATCTTCTGTGCCACAAAAAGTCGCCTTCACTAATCAACATTCACCTCACTTCAATACAAACAAAAGACTTAAGCGACAAACCCGCGCCAAAATACATACTTGTAATTTGGTAAAGTGGCTAGCAATTGTAAGCTACAGCGTCAATTTGTTAAATTTACTTATATGCTGGCATAACCCAAGATTTATTTCGCTTTTGTTGCAGTTAACACTAGTATCATATAACCTGTGGTTGTATTATATAACCTGTTGTTACTGCATGGAGCGATGCTTTGTATAGCAAGAGAGAATTATGCTGGTTGTCATTTGGTGAAGCGCCCACAACTACCAAAGATCGTATTGAGTTTTTGTAGTAAGCCAAAATGCTTTTGGGGCGCCACTTAAGAAGATGAATATAATTTAGATAAAAGTTAATTTATATTTATTTATTTTAACGTTTTGCATTTGTTTTGAGTTTTGATGGCGGGGCATTTGAAGACTTGTAATTGGGTGGGGAGGGAACCTGTTGTATATCATAGGTTTTAAATGAAACATATTGTCGTTTTCATTTTGATTAACTGCCATTGTGTCTTTGGTTAACATTCCACGCAAGTTAATCAAATTTTGCACGCACACACATATTTAGTAATGTCAGCATTTGATTACTGGTTACTGCAACTATTTGGCGGTGTGTTGTCATTTGCTTTTAGTTTTTGCGTATCAAATTAGTCAAAAATTAATATTTTGCTAGGCTTGTAAGGCTTGAATAGAATAATCGCAATTTAATTATTATATATAAAATTTTTCTTTTTTTTCTTCTTTGAGAAGCAATGCTGAATTATCATTTTTTTTTTTTGAAAGTTGGTTTGCTTGTCTGTAATTGTTATACAAGTCAAAAGATACTAGGTGTCCAAGGAAATCGACAATTTACAGATTTTTAGTACATATGTATACATGTGCATATGTATGTTTGTTTGTATGATGGCCACTCACATTTGCATTCAAAAATTTATTAGGCGAAAAACTTCCTTTGTACTGGCGACTAATTGCAATTATTGTTGTTTTCTTTTCCAGAAAAAAATGTTGTATCTACTGTAGAATTGGTATTTTTTGTTTGCTTCAAAGACATATGATGGCAGCAGGCATCAGTAATGTTAAAATATATCTAAAAAAACTTAAACTAAAATGTGTGAATGCCAAATGAAAAAATCACGCAATTCAGTATTTTAATGCAAAGCACCTTGTTGCAAAATTGAAATTCAAATAATGATCTTAATTTATAGATTTTAATTTTAGCCACTTACTATAACTTTAAATACAGCACACAATTATCTTGTAAGCTAAAAAACTAGCAAAAATATTAATATTATTTTTTGTTTGTTTTATAAACACAAATATCTGTGTTAAAACTTTGCAATTTGTACCATTTTTTTTTGTGCAAATTAACACAAAACTTACGTTGTATGAAATAATAGTTGTGCGTCAATCAAATAGTTCCAGTTATATTAAAAACCGAAAACAAAAAATATTATTCACACACGTAATAGTTGAAAGTCCACTACAATTACTGGCCGCAAAAAAAAGGAATTCATTAGTTGCTCCAGTTATTTTTTCTTGTATAAAGGTGCTTATACTCATGTACGTATATATGTACATACGAACATCTATGTAATATATACTAAAAATTAAAACAAGCGAGAGCAGAAAATAGCAACAAATTTTGTTTGTCTTTTCGCTGTACACTCGAATCAAATCTTGCCGTTATTAAATGCTAAATAATTAAATGGAATTACAGCAAATTACGAGTTTATGAAATAGCAGAGAAATATCTTAACACATAAGATTTTAAATGTGCAGCAATATATGCTATACATGTCACATTTACGAACATATGTATGTTTTCAAGTATTTTCACATAGTTATGTGCGTTTCTTTTCTCAGCTTACAATAAATCAAATCAAAGTATCCACTTTATGGTTTAATTAATATTTAAATGCCTTTAATTGAATTTAATTGGGCAGCGCATATACATAATTAAGATTCATTCGAATTGGTTTCCAATAGTTTTTTATTCCTTGCACAGCATATGAATTGATGATAGAACTTAAAAAAAATATGGTACTTATCACAGATAGAAGTTTAATACTTCGACTTAATATGTTTTTACTATGCATATATTTAAAGGTTACTCTGAATGTGATCATATGATTATTGTAACAGTTAAGTTAGATGCAATGAAAGGAAAATTAAAAATATACATAAATATCTATTTCCTCTAGTTTTTCAAACATGTGGTTGCTACACAGGGCTAACTTCATACCCTAAAAAAGTATAATAAATATATTTACGAATGTATTTATAATTGATAGTACTTTGAAGCATCATCACATAGCTCCATGTTTGGCCAATATCATCCAGCGTATATATAAAAACACAAAAACCTAAAAAGCATCAAGCATTATCAAGCTTATTTGCGTGCTATAACTCGCTATGCCGCTGAGATCGGGGATCGAATCTCAGCCGAAGCGGATACCCCTCGACAAGAAATGGTAAACCTCCGAGAGTATTTCTGCGACAAAAAAAAACTGTAGGTACAACATAAAAGACGCACAATACCAGGCAAAAATATATTCGCCGTTCGGAGTCGACATAAAACTGTAGGTCCTTTCATTTGTGGTAGTAAACAAAAATACACACCACAATAATACATAATATATAATGTAAGCGCAAAATTATTATTAATATTTATTATAGGACTTTTTCAGAGTTCACAAAAATGCAGAACCATTTTCTAATATAAAATTGTGAAAATTTTAAAATTTTAAGCTAATTCAAGCACTACTTTTTGAAGCCTGCAGCCAACTACAGTTCCAACCGCTCTGCCAAAGCTTGATTTTCGACACCAATTATATGGGAATTAGAGTTTTTGACAGCCACACAACGCACTCGCTTTTATTTTGTTACGGCAGTAAACTTCTGCTATATTGCAATTGTAATGTTATTTAATTGAAACCATCTTTTTTTCTGTCAATTTCCATATAAAATTCAAAGCTTAATTTTCCATTTATGTTAATTGCTCTCATCAAACTGGTTGATAGTTTAAATATTTTAGGCATTGAAATATTATTTTTCAATTTTTTTGAGAAATTTTGCTGAAAGTATTCTTCCCTCTTTTTACTAGCTTGTCCCATACATGAAATAATATCTTTACTTTTATTAAATTGAATTAAAAAATCATCACAAATAAAAAAAAAAAATACTTTCACACAAATATTGTCCATGTTCAGTTTTCTTTGGCAACATAACCAGCCACCTACATAGGTGTCAATCCTACAAATATCAGCTGTAAACATCATATTTTGACATTTATGTATAAGTCATTATATTCCTTTTTATTTATTATTATTCTACTTGCAAGCGACAAGACTTGTAAATTTATCTTAGATATTAATTCCAGTTGCTGTACTAAATATAGTAAATAAAGGAAAGTGTTAAACTCTACCAAAACACTAAATTGATATATGTGTGACGAGCGCCATCTGTCATTAGATAGTCGTAATAATAAATCCACCTTTAAGTATAATCTAAAGAACTTAAATTACGGAAATGAAAATTATGTATGGAGGGGTACAAATCCTAAGTTGCTAAAGTAATTTAAAGAATCAAAAGTTTGCGTAATTTTTAAGACAGAAAATCAATTTACACAGTATTTGTTGTACTGTGTAATATTTCATAAAAACCTAGGAGTATCTCAAAGGTTTCTAAAGCTTTCGGTCAGCTGAATCCGAATCTGAAGGTTTTCTCTACAGAACGTGGTTTAACCGGAAACCGGCATTTGTATAAAAAAAATTCAAAAATTATATTTTAATCATTTAAACGTTAAGAAACCCAGTGATATTTTAAGGCTGTTGTATACTTCCCTAAATTAATATATCGGACAATTTTAGGTAAAAGTTTTGTAGCAGATTTTTCGATCAATTGCAATATACATAGGTTGCATTCCAAAACTCGCCGTTCGAATTAAAAAATGCAATAAATTAAAATGTTACTACTATACGTATCATTTTTTATGGCTGTTATACAAAAGTGCATGAGGTTAAAACTAGAAAATTTCTGATATCTAATCATTAACATTTTTAACTGCAAATTTATATTTAATTTTTGAAGTTTTGAAGTTCCACTAATAAAGTTTTGCCAAATTTTTCTTAAGAAGTGGTAATTTTGTCGTAGATTTACTACAAAATAATGTTGCTTAACTCTTCCCCTCCAAAGACGACTACTACATATGTATATCTCGCCGAAAACTTCGTTTGGTTAAGCATATGCACTTTGTCATTATAAACAACTTTTATGCATTCGAAGTAATATTATTTTCATAAGATAAAGTACCTCGTTTGTTTATTTAAATAGCCTTTTATTGAACCTTTTGTTTTTTGCTGAACAATTTTTAATTTTAAGAGGAAGAATTTCGAATCGCTTCAAAAAAAATTCTAAAAGTATTTTAATCGATTTTGTCTTGAGCTATGAGAGTTCCAATGTCGAAGTAATCAAGTGAATTCTTGTTCATAAATTCGTACACATTATGTGCATACATTAATACTTATGTTCGAACATATACAAACAAATACATACAATATATTTTTTTTAATACAACTTAGTAGCAGTGATTAAACAATAACGCCATTTTCATTGTATGTACATTTTTTAGTGTTCTGATATAACCGGTCACTATGGCATGGAATATTTTTTATTATCCCTATTCACTTAACTCCATTAAAGATTTTTTTATTATAAATATGTAGACAGCACTAATTGCCAAGCGTGCCAATTTCAGGTGTTTATAAGCTGTTCAGCGTTAAATCAAATACATACATAGGTTTGTAAATACATATATACATACGCTTTGCGCGTTTGTTAGTATATATTTTCATTGTATTTTATTAATTTATAATATACATATGTGCATTCATTTGTGCATATGTGTATCCTAACATACACACGCCTTTGCATCTGCTATACATATGTACATAGTATGAGTATGCTCCCTTTCTATAAGCTTGAATGCCATAACGAACGCCGATTGCCGAAAGCGCCATTATAATCAAATGGATTTACTATAAAAAGATTACATCAACAATTTTTGTGACCTTCACCGACTTAAGGTGGACGAGTTAGTAACTGTTGAAGTGTATGAGTCAAGCAAGTAAAATAGCCAATGGTAAGTGAGTGATGATACTCGTACTTCAGCGAAATATGCTCATATGTATGTACGAGTATAAACAAATGTGCACGCAAGCGCACTAATGTCAGTGACAACGAACAAACGAAGGAATACATACATATGTATATGTAGCTAATAACAGAATATTTTCGTCGGCTGCGTTAAAATCAATGCACATTCCAAAACCAATGCTCATACAAAAAAAAAACGGGTCGACTACAGAAAAATGTAAAAATATTTTCTGAACACATGGACGTGCACAATTTATGGCACTATTCATTTTTATTGACTATGTTAGTAAATCATTACTGTTAAAAATTCACGACACTTTGACATTGTTTACAAGACAAAAACATGCATGTAGTATACAACGTGTGTGTTTGTATAGTTGCAGTTGATTAGCGAGTTGTTGAAGATGCGCGACAAAAAAAAATTTAAGCGACTAATGACTGCATAGCAGCAAACGTATTCATTAATTTTGCAGTGCGAATGAATTCGAGGCGAGTAATGTATCTATTTTCGAATCTAATTTATACTTAAATGTATGCTTCCGCAAAACCAAATTTATCTGTTGGTCTAAATAGCTATTAGCATTAAGTTTCTTGAAGACTGCGTCTTTTAAATTTAAGTGTATTTAAAATTATGCTCGTTTTGTAGTTCTACAACTTGAGATATTTATTATTTAAATATTTATTAACAAATACCAGTTGGCCGTAATAAAATAAAAATGTGCTATGTGTATGCCAATAAAAATAATTTTAGATTCGCAAGTAGTTTCATAAATCCCTTCCAAAACTAGTTTTATGTCAGAAAAGGCTATAGAATTTTGTTTTTGATTTTTTTTATTATATATTAGTTTTATTTTAACTATTTCCGGGAGTGGTACTCACTTTACTAACATAATCCACCAAGCTTGGCAACTTTTACTGCAGATCATAAACGACTGAAAGGTCTTTTTGAATAAAATACATAACTACTTCATATTGACGAATTTGGAATATCTTTTGTAGGATATCAATACTATTTTTTCACCATTTGTCAATGTATAAAAAGTCTCGACAAATTTTTCTACAAGAAAAAATTGTAAGAGAATGAAATCTTATGTACTGCATGACGTTTATCAAATTATTTAAGCGTTAAGTAATTATGTTAAATTTAATAGTCACTGTTCACTGGAATTTTTCGCCTATTTACATACATATATGTTTTTTTTTGATGCCAATCATTTAAAGCTTTTTTCAAATGCAATAAATTAAAGCTTTATTTTTGGGCATTTGTTTTTTTATATAATAATAAAATGCACCTTTGTTTCATTCATTTTATTAAATAATGTTGCTTTTTCGCTTTAAATCCAAGGGCATTTTCACAACATTAAAATCATTATAAATATGTTGAAATAATAGTATACATACATAGCATGTTTTTTTAGTCCTAAAATTACCTCAAATTGAAGGCGAAATATCGACATTAACGAATAAAATAAATAAGCATGACTTATTTACAAAAGGTATTGAAACAAATTGAAATTATATTAAAAAAAAAGTAGTATATGTATATAGTAGCTTATGTATGTATGTGTACGAGTATTTGAGGTCCATTTTACTTCTTAGGCTATAATTTTTTTCTTACATATCAGAAGAGTTAGAAAATTCAATATAGTTGAATATTACTTACAAGTGTTTCACTATATTAGATCCATCATATTTTATTTCGCAATTTTTATCTGCCCACTTTTCGATACAAACATGATATATCGTAAAACAAGGAGTTCACGTGCTGGAAAACTCAAGATTAATATACATATATCATATATGAGATGAAATTATTTAATTTATATATTTTACAGAAGGTCTTAAGTACACCACAAAATTGGTGGCATCTTTCAATACCTGTATGTATGTATGTACATGTTTATAATTATGCAACCATTTTTTTGCTTGGTTTCCTTTCCTTGTTGGCGCTCAAATTTTCGAGCTGTTTAATAATGCTGCGAGTCTGTCTGCCTTAATGTTCAATGAACTTCAAAGCGCACAACCCACAACATTGAGGTATTTTCCAAGATTGTTTTTTCTTCAATTAGCCATCAGTTTGTGTTGTCACGAGAAATACACTTTTAAATGAACATGAACGTATGGTGTGTGTATCTGGTTTTCTTATATCTTTATCTTACATACAGACCTATCTAAATACATATGTATGAGCACTTGAATTGCGTTGTTTATAAAAAAAGTGACCTTTATTCGCAGACGATTGTTGTTTTAATGTCCGTCAAATGCAAGAGATGTAATATAAAGCAAATATTTATGATCTTGTCTTTATTATAATCAAGAATAGTAATCGATGTTATTGACAATGTATGTATATACTATGCATTATTTATATAATTTGCTTACTCATACATATATCCACAAAGACACAAATGGGGGTGACAAAAAGTTACTTTCGAACAAAAGCTTTTCCTCATGATCAAGATTCAGCCGCTTTGGCGGTATTTTTAGCAAAAGGGGATAGACTATTTTGTTCTTAAACACTGCCAATTTTATCATTACAAATTTGCAACTTCCGTCCCAATGACTTATTATATTCAAAACCACTCAAAAAACGTGAAACAAAACAATTTATCCTTTAATATGTAGACCTAAAAATATATATTATTTCTATAGTATTGACCACCTATTATTTGTTCGTTTCATTTTTTCACGCGTTGTTTATTTCTTACCAGGAACTGGACGTTTTGACGCTTAGTGCCAAAGATCAGGAACAACTAATCGCTGAACGAAATAAACGAACCATTGGCTTACTGCGCGAGCTATTTCCAGATATCACAAAGGTATGATTAATTATTCAATGAACACCTTCAAACGTAAACAGAAAAAATAATCATTTGGCATTCTTGACAAAATTAACATTTTTAGCATTTTACTTCGCACGCATATTCTACAAATTTATTTTATTTATAATTCTTTAGTGAAATCTTATATAGGAGAAGTATTAAAAAAAAATCATGGAAATACTACTCTACATCTAGCAAGTTATCGCCTTCACTAATTTTTTTGTCTTTTGAATCTTCGCTACAAGTATACGTAATTCGTTGCGCATAATAAATAGGATTTGAATTGCTAGAAAAATAAAAAATAAAAGTTGCACAAAAAAGTATTGAGGATTTCACCACGGACACAGCCTTGACAGTTGTGCCGTTGCTTCTCGTCAGTCGTAGGCAATAAAATGTCTAGTGAATCACTGTGGCAGCACAATAATACTTATATTTTATTTTTTTTAAATTATTATTCGAATCATTCCTTCTCAATATCTAGTCATACTCATACATATCGATATACAACTAAAAAGCATTGTTACAAACACCCTTTTGTGTGTAAAAAAATATTTTGCTTTAATTTTAGAGACTTTCTGAAAGCACTTTCTTTGCTAGCGTTATTATTCAAAACAGTTTGTCACTCACATAATATTGTGTAATACGAAGTGTAAACTTTGTTCAATACTTGCTCTTTTTTTAAATTTGGCAGTATATTCGTTAATTTAGGTTATGCAAAGTGTTATGCAAAGTGCAAATTTGAAAAAACTCCCGTTGATCTTCGTTTATCTTTTTTCAGTTATTATTACTATGGATAAATAGGTAATTCAAACTTGCACTAAAATTTATGATCAAAAACTGATGGTTTGCTTAAAACCTAAACATTTTAATAAATGTTGTTTTTTAAATTTTTTATACCTTATTAAATAAAAAAAGGTTTGGTATTACAAAACTGTTAAGTATGAGGAATTTTTTTCTAACGGACAGGAATACACAAAGATTTAATATCTGCAAAAATCATAGGATTTGCTAAAAATTTCCAACCCCTGTTTTGTTTTTCGAAAGTTTTATGAAATTAATTATTTTCATCAACTTATGTCGGGTACTTCACCACCACAGACCATTAATAACGAGATAAATCGCTTTGTAAATCGCTTACTACAAGAAATTGGTCCTATAATATTGGGTACTGCATTAAACCCAAACTTGATAACTGGAGGTCGCGCTAACAGTACAGTGGGTAGTGCCGAAGTTGATGACGTCACGAATGATGATACCAATAATTATGCTAATGTAGAAGCTGACGATAACGATAAAAACATATTTGAAGATGTGAATGCGAGTGGAGTTAATGAAAGTGCTGGTGGTAGTGAGGACACAGATGATATACTGGATATAGTGTTCGCGCCAGATGCCGAGTTTGGACGCAAAAAAAAACGTGAATAAATACAGAATAAAAGGGGAAAGCTTGGAAATGCAACGTATTAATGTAAAATTAAAAAAAATTTACTTTAGCTAAAAATGCACAACACAACAAACAGCCAAACGAACTTAACCAAAAGTATTAACAAAAATTTTTTTTTTACTATACACATGTCATTTTTTATTCAAACGTACAAACACGTGCAACACGAATTATTACACAATACTCGAATTGGCTTACAAAGGAATTGGCTTTGAAACAATTATTTTACAAGTCATTGCACTGCTTTACAGATTGAATTTTGAAGTGCGATTTCTATGCGACTAGTAAGCTTTCGAAAAATATTGCTTATTACGAATCCTGAAACTGTCTGTCAATATGTAAATCTTATTCCTTGGCGAATGCACGTACCTTTTTTGTAAACAATTTTAATTATTCCTTTGAAATATTACTAGTGTGAAGTATTATTAGTTATGATGCACCCTGTTAGTTTGTTTTGAGCTTGATTTTATAATAGCAATTTATATTATTAGTTTCAATGTAGTAATTTATTATATACATTTTGCTTTTCCCTACAATTGCTTTTTAAACCAAAATGAGAAATTTTGTTACCCAAAACGTTCTTATACATTTGATTTGCTATAAAGAAATCAATACCAAATCAAACAAAAATTTGAACAAAAGTACATATAAGGCCTGGCGAACTTCGTCCCGCTCAAAGTTTATTAGAAGTATATAAAACACTTTTTGAACTCACGTATTTAATGCGGAAAATGAAACTGCCACACTACCATTTTCATAGCTTCCAACTTTTCTGTATAAAGGGTGTTTTTTTTACAGGTTTGTTTTTCGAATAGAGATAAAACTGGCATTTTGTGGTCAAATCTGGCAACTCTAATGTCATTTATGTTCAGTTTGGTTTGCCATTTCATCATGAACAGGTTGACAAAAGAACAACGCTTGCAAATCGTGTAAATTTATTTCGAAAATAATGGTTCAGTTCGCGAAGTTTACCGTGAGCTCCGTCCATTTTATGGTCGACATAATCGTCCATCAGAGCAATTAATTCGGTTAACCATGGATCGTTTTCGCACTACGTTTACTCTATGTGATAATACGCATCCGCAGAGACGTCGAACAGTGCGCACCGAAGAAACAATTGCCGCTGTAGAGCAAAGTGTTGAAGAGGACCCGAATGAATCGATTCGCCACCGTGCACAGCAATTGGAGCTTTGTCCATCAACTTTATGGAAGATTTTGGATGGCATGAATGTGGATGAGTTGTGGTTCCAACAAGACGGCGCTACATGCCACACAGCGCACGTCACAATCGATTTATTGAAGGAAACATTCGCAGAGCGCATAATTTCGCGGAATGGACCTGTCAATTGGCCACCAAGATCGTGTGATTTGACACCATTGGATTATTTTCTTTGGGGATATGTGAAGTCGCTCGTCTACACCAACAAACCAGAAACGTTAGGGGAATTGGAAGCCAACATTCGTGGCGTTATTGCCGACATACGGCCCCATATGCTCGAAAAAGTGGTTGAAAATTGGACCTGTAGAATTGGCTTTATTCGAGCCAGCCGCGGCGGCCACATGCCCGAAATCATATTTAAACATTAATGGCATAAAATTATCCTTCCAATAAAGCCAAATTGATGGACCTTAAAACGATTTTCTTGTGTTTTATTTCAATTCGAACTTCTATACCCCTAAAAAAAACACCCGATACTTATGACAGCTTTGATGAATATAAAAGCAATATTTCGTCGTCCCAGTTAAGTTTTCTGTATATATCTATTTTCGCAAAATATAATATAATATGAATTTCAACCTCTCTTCAGAAATGCGACTCCAGAGCCACCTATCAGATAAATTTTTAGCAAAGATGTTTTCCTGATTGAAATCGGGCTATAAATACGAATTTTAGTTATATCTCGACATCAGCGCCACCTTTTGAGGTTTTCTTTCCGTAACACTTTTTCTTGGGCAAAGACAAACACAACTAAAAAAAGTATATTTTAATCGGACAATCAATTCTCGAGTTATGGGCGTTTATACGTAAGAAACTTACTTTTATATACTCGTATATAGATAAAATTACATGAAAAAGAAATGTAAAGTAATTGTCAACCAAAACTACTTGTTTTATATTAAGCTTTATTTTAGAAATATATCATGTAGACGAACCTGCATATGCATAAGTACGAGTATGTATAAAAAAAATATTTTTATATGATCCCAAAAAAATTCTTGCTAATTAAAGATTATTTGTTAGAGTAATATTTTTTAGAAAAAATACACATTTTTTACATATTTCCACATATGTAATAGCTTTTCTACGGACTCTCAAAATAGGCGTTTGTTTCTGTGATGGCCTCTTCATTTTTTAGGAAAAATTCAAATTTTATATCTTTCCACATAACAGCTTTTCTAAGGACTCTCAAAATAGGCGTTTGTTTCTGTGATATCCTCTTCATTTGACCCAAACCTCTTACCATCTATTTCTTCAGGTTTGGAAGTAGGAAATAGTCGCTTGGGGCTAAAACTGGAGAATATGCTGGATGGGGTAGCTGTTTGTAACCCAAATCATGGATTTTTGCTATGGTGACAACACACGTGTGTCAAGAGGTTATATATATACTTTCAATGGCTATCAAGCATAAACTAAATGACTCAGCTTACTCACAATTTAACAGTAGTCTTAAAATAGCTGGCAGTTAAGCAGCAGTGATGAATTTAAAATTTCTGCGCCGGAAATTTAAAAAGTCCCTGACTTATCAAACCGCCCCCGTATGTATCTAATATTTTTAAAATCACTTTATTCAATTATTATTTAGTTCTCTCAAGAATGCAATAGTAAAACATATATTCAAACCATTACGCAATAATGCATAGTTTTGGGAATCGCCAGATTGTAGAGTGAAACTTAATCGTTTACACTTTTTGCAGTCATTGTACTTCGCCCTTACTTAAATAGATCTGATATAAAGGAGCTTTAAACTAAATATTTTTTTTTATCATGCGCACTAAAACATCGCATTACTTAATGAATCAATTTATGTAATGATATTTTAATAATAATAATAATTACATCACTGATACTTTTGCTTTGCTACAAAATTCCAGAATTTAATAAAAAGTTGAATCCGATTGGCTTTTTAAAATCTGCTCGCCTTCGCTCACCCATTCTCATCGCTACAAAATAAAAAATAAAAAAAAGGATTTTATTATTAGTACCATTCAGAACTCGGAATTTTTTTCATTCAAAGAAACTAAAAAAACAATAATGTTCCACAACTTACCAGATTTTGTTTGTTGTTTCTGACTTCGTGCACCCTTCCGCTTTACCATTGTAGCAAATCGACGATATAGTTAATCGCATTATAGGCCAGGTAATACGCGTTGCCGGGCCGAGCCTTTTGCCTGCGCTGCTCGGTAACAATCGGCCAACCACAGAGCGATCAGACTTCGATGCCGATTTTGAAGACGATGATGACAGCAGCAATGATGTAAGTTCAAAGGAAGCCAATAGTGCTTTCAGCAAAAGTAATGTAGTTACACCTGCGGCAGGTGGCAGCAATAGTTCGCCAAGCGACAGCAACGGTAACGCTGGCGCGCGTGTAAGCATCGTCTTGCCAACCTTTCCACCAGTGAGTGTGACATCGCTGGCTACCACAGCTACAGCCGATAAAGTGAGTTTCGCGCAAGGCGTAGGCGAAGCAACGACTAGTGTTGCAGCATCAACATCAACAATAGCAGCAACAACGGTGATAACGACGACGCCCGCCACCACAAGTACAACGGTGGCGGCTACTACAAGTCCTCAGCCCACAACTGCATTAACAACAACGACCAGTCGGCCCATTACTACCACCTCCACTGCGGCTAGTCCAACTACCATTCATTCCACACCCATACCAATGATCCGCTCACCAACATTACCCACCACAACCGTAAATTCCATTTTAGTAATACCCAGAGTAAAGGGCCTAAGTACGAGTGACGCTAATGGCAACAGCGGTATGGCAAATATTCCTATTATAAGCACACAGCCTACAATCGAAGTTGAAACAGAAAGTTCCCTCACCACTACATCCACTCAATCAGATATCCCAACAAGCACTTCCCTGCAAACATTATATCCCACCAATACACCAAAAATTTCGGACATTATAAATACCGCAACAACTATTTTAAGCAATACACTACCAACACCAAGCATACCAGTTACCTATTTGGGTACATTTGATGGTGCAGTAGGCAAACGACAACTTTCAAATATCTCTACACTCCTAGACCCACAATCCTTACCACCTAAACAATCACAACAACAATCACAATCCAATGTGTTGCCGTTTGGTGTTGATGTTGATCGATCACAGCTTGTTGCTTTAGTCGATAATATAAATCGTTTATTGAATTCATCAAATATTCTTATTACTAATAGAAATAATGTAAATACACCAACATTCATGACAACAACCACAAATACTATAACAACAACGCCACCAATAGCAGTATCATCGCAATTACCGGCGCTAAGTACAACTGTAAAAATTACAAAACTACTACCAGTGACCAATTAATTGGAAGCATTACATATACTCGTATATCTAAAAAAACAAACAATAACTAGCAACAAATACATGTTACTGCGAGCACATGTTTATAAATACATATACATACATATGTACTTGGAACAATGGCAATTAAAAAGCGAACGCACGGTGGAAATTTTCATTATGTAATCAGCTAGGAGTATTTACAAAATTATATGTACATACAAAATCCAGCAACAATATGAAGGCAAAGAGCAATCAAGTCATCAGCAACACATTTCACTAGTCGAATGCATTAATCTAGATATACATACATATGTATACGTAGATGCATAAACAAGTACATATATGTACCTATAATTCACCACGATCGTCAACTTTACCTCAGCAATATCGTATTATTTTTTATATCGTACGTTGCATTCTCTTATCTTCATATAAATGTACGTATCTTTTTTGGTTTTTCGTCTCCCTTTCTCATTCCATCTGCAATACACCAAAACAACAACCGTATGTGCAATATGGCTATATACAGTAATAAATATGTGTGTATATATGTATGCATAATTAACTGTTGGCGTGTTTTTTTTTTTGCGTATTTCCGGTTTTTTTTCGATATCGAAGACGGTAGGAATTTGTGTATGAGTATGTGAGTGGAGAATTAAATATTTTGTATTTTATTCACTGGTAACTATTTCCTTGTCAATTTTAACATAGTATTCACTCATTGGTATTGCAGTTGCCTGTCCATTCATTAAGAATCCTTCTAACTCATCGTAGTACGTATTTTGTTAAATATACTGTTTAGTTGTTGTTCACACACGGTAGCGTCATTTGGTAGTTAAATACTAACTTGTGTCAAACGTAATTAACTAAAATACATTAGTGAAAGCTATTCGGGCAATGTTAATATTATTTTCTAGCCTGTATTTAACTTTTATTATTGGTTACGAAAAGCTACTTATGTACATTTTTGGAAGTTGTTAAGTTACATCAGAGTGAAAAAAAAAAATTCAGTCACTTTTTGATATTCCAACTACTTCATGAATATGGAGTTTGCGTAAGTTTCCCTTAAATCTTGTGAGCTTTATTTGCTTAGTACAGTATACTCTCGAAAAGTAAATCGATTGGTATTTTGGGTAATTTACTTTTTCGAATAATTTACTTTTCCAAATATATACATAAATTATCTGTTGTTATAATATTAAATGCATTTTTAAACTTAAACAATTCATTCATTTATTTGCTTCAATAAAACATATGGATTTACATGAAAAACATATTTACATTTACATAGGTACATACATATGTATTTACTATGAAGAGAAAAAATCTTGAATATTCTTTTGTTTTTTTTCTTTTGCAATATATTTTCTGATCATTTTTGTACGACAATTCAAAAAGTCTGACACCTGATTTGCATCGTTTTCATTTTTAAACCAGTGGATCAAGTTGTTTACGCTTTGAATTGCTTCCGCATATGTCACTTTGGGTTCCTGGCTGACTTCTTCTCCATCTGAAGTGTCTGACAAAATTTCTATTTCATCAGCAGTTTCTTTGTCGTCATTCCAGTTTTCAATGTCCTCACTATCTTCTTAATTTTTGTTATTGTTGCTTCACAAACACCATAATCAAATGACAACCGTTTACCACTTACACCTTTGTCAATTTTTGCAATGATCTCTGTTTTTTTAACTAAGTTCAATCTTGTTTGTTTTATATTTTGCTTTTTTGACATTTTTTAAGACTTAAAATTTGCGTAATAACTATTCTTGTCAAGTGATGCATCAATAATAACTACAGCATGTAAAACAAGCGACGCGATACTCAATAAAAAGTGCAAATACAATATTATTTACCGTTACCTACATTCTCAGTAAAAAATGCAAAAAAAAGGAATTTTAACGAAGCATCGTTACATATTGAAATATGTAGGTATGTACATATGTAAGGCAATAGCAAAACAAAAAAATTGTAGCACAAACAAATGAGGAACTAAAATGGTAAGTACATATGTACATATCTCAAAGTAGGAGAGTTTATTTACTAAAAAGACGCGATAAACAAGAGAGTAAGTGTTTTTGCAACATAGTAAAAAACGCTGCTTGCTTCGTTTCGAATTTTTTTTCACACTCTCTGAAAAGTAAATTAAAAATTTACTTTTTCGAGGTGCATGTGTAATCTTAAAGGTGATTAACTTTTCCGTGATTATTTACTTTCTGAGAATTTACTTTTCGAGAGTATACTGTATTTTAATATACCCATAAATTGAAACATATGTGTAACTTAATGATGAAATCTTTTGTAGAGAGTATATCGAGAAAAGTGAACATTATAAAAATTAGTAATCATATGTCAAAGATATTACAAAAACTTCATTAATATTATAAGAGTGAGCTTAAAAACTACAATTACAGCTGATATGAATATTAAGGTTTATATCTTTGTTCTAGTTTCTTTAGTAAATTGCTCCCGAAATGCATTTAAAACCATGTTAATGCTTTATTAATATTACAAACGAATATATTTTTCATTAGATATGAATTCAGTTTCTTAGTAAAGGGCTATAAACGTAATTTTAAATTCGGTATCAGAAATCAAAGTCCTTCAAAAACATTGTAAGTATTGGCTTTATTAAAAATGTATATAACAGTGTCTAGGATCAGTTGTTTGTGTTATGTCAAATCAGAAAAAATGCATCCGATTTACAGCATTCCAGGTACTTGATATTGAAATTCGAGTCCTGATTCCTTTTGGTTTTTCCTGTTACATTTTAATCGCTTCCATTTTCATTGAATTAAAGATTTTAGATTTTGTTTTTAACGACTTAACAAATTTCTAAGTTCGTAACCGCATCATAATGAAAACTTTGTGTACGCCAAGGAAATGTATGAAACTGATAGTAGAGCAGATTATGTGCATTTATATGGAGACCCTCATACTGCAAGAATTGTAAATCAGCTAATTTGTTGCCAATCAAAATGAATCGATTTGCTTATGCCGTCGCTCTCCATCCTGTGCGACATGTCAGTTTTGCACTTTCTGTCCAGTGATAACAAAAAAAATTTGAGTAATTGAAAACTATTTAGTAAATTACATATATAAAAAAAACTTACAGTTTCATTAATGCATACATTCCTTATTAAATTATGGAAATTTGCTCTGTGATGAAATTCAAAAATATTAAAAATATTATAAATAAACAAACATGCGTACATATGTCTGTCAAATTGCCCTATGTAACAAAATAGAGCTTTTCTGATGGTTGTTAATTCATACCTGAATCAAGAGGTAAAGATTTCGTAGATTGTGTACGATTATTGTTTATATTTAATGGGTAATCGTTCGATTTATAGAAAGTAAAAATCAGTTTATATTTCCGCCACAAATGCAAAGCGCTCAAAAGAGCCACCAGTTTCCATGCCCTCAGGTATGATGATATTGTGGAATCTTGTATAAATAGTTATGTATTTTTTACCTTTGTAGATAAGAATAATTTTTGAAATCTTAATAACATTTAAATATTTATTTTTAATCTTAATATTTAAGCTTTCGAGAATTTTTATTGAGTTTGAGATAAGTTTCATCCCTTAAGTATGCACACTCTCTATATTATAGTCAAAATATTTTCTGCAAGTTTTCCTAAACTGTATTTTGACTGGTTCTATACGAAGTTTCATAGTTGTATACTAAATGGTCATTACATTTTACGCAGCAATTGTGTAATAACTTACAATAACATGACGTATATAAAATAAAATATGTATGTAAGTATGGTCATTCTGTATATCCTAATATTTAAATTAAAAGGCATGAGAATTATCAAAATTTCTACAGATGTTTATGTGATCACCGATAATTTTCTTCGTCACTGATGACAGTAACCGCAAACTATAAGCAAGTTACTTAAATAAATAGTTAGTGAAACTACATTTATATGTGTATATTCGAATGTTTTCTCACAAGCAACCTCATTTTTCTTGCCTAGTGAATTGAGTGTAATTTGCTCATTGTATTAAATAATTGTCTCGTCTACATATTTCTCATTCACTTTCGTCTACAAACATTTTGCACTTCCTAATTTTTCGATCCTTATCCACCCCGTAATAAATGTATCAGTAAATCTGCTATAGCGAATACAGTGTCCATATCTTCTTAATAACATAAACAAAAAAAACGTTACGTATTACGATCCCCTACTGACTGTGATGTTGTTGTAGCAAATCGATGATCAAGTGAATCGCATAATTTCAAAACTTTTACGCACCTTGGGGCCCACTGTACTCCGCACGGCCGTCCAAGGCAATACTGCAAATCGTGCCCGCACCAATTTCGACGCCGATTTCGATGATGATAGCGATGAGAGCAGCAGCAGTAGTAGCAGCAATGATAGCAGCAGCAGCAGCAGTTCGAGTAGCATAAGTTCCAGCAACAACAGCGGTACACGCGTCTCCATTGAATTACCCACATTCGAACCAGATGATGATGAGGTTGTCCAAGAGAATGAAATGGGCAATTCAAGCAGCATAAAATCAACGACTGTTAGCCTCTAATGTGAGTGCGAAAGGGTATTTAGTTCTTTTTGCGTAATTCATACATGTAAAAGTGTATGTGATACAAATAGGGAACGAATATTCACTTCGAAGTGCATTAAATACATACTCGTACTTGTCAATTTTACCAATTATTATATTGGTTTAATTGACAGTTGTACTCTTTAGTGCAATACGAAGCTTTTTTGATTTGATCAATTCGTTTTTTACTTATTCTAAATTTCTATTTTTTAAATTTATCTTTTTTTTTAATTGTTAACAGAAATGCAAACATTTTTAAAAATTGAGCGTTAACGATTAATTGGCAACAACTTTCAACAAATTGGCTATCTAAAAATAATAAACTAGAAATTCTCTAATGAAATTTACACGCATAAATAAACAGTGACCACAAAAACTACATAAAATCAAAAAATTTAATCGAGCAAACTACACTTAAATACCACTTAACAACAACGCATACCATCGATGCTACAACAAATACAACAACTGTCAGTCTAACACTGCAAGAAATTACTAAGCGAATGTGCGTCGAATGTCTATTTTAAAATTTACTTATCCTAGATTTTCTATTTCACCTTTAATCTTTACATTATAAATGTATTTTTGTTGTACTTACCACTCACTTTCAGCATCTTTATATATTCAGTTAAAATAATGTATAAGTTTACATTTGTCATTATTGCAAGTATTGTAATGCTGCGCCTAATTTCTTATTGTCATAAAAATGCAACGCTGACAACTTTTCTTTTCTTTCATACTCACGTCCATGCTTCCTTCTTTGCTCCATCTGCCTTTTGCTATTTCTCTTGTTCACACATTGTCGTACCCTGTAAGCATTTGAAGTTCACATACCCTGAAGGATTAACTTCGAAAAAAAACGCCGAACAAAATCTGCTCTAAGCAGCAATTGTTTTTTGAAACTTTCATATTAAGTAGGTAAAAAGTATGCTAATCATTATATGTAGTTTATAAATTTCATTTGAAGTTTAATATAAAAAGCAAGAGCTTCAATTTACTTCTCAATAGATATATATTTGGAAAAGCTTTGATACGTATTTTGTATAACATTCAGATTGCTCCTAAACTCTAACTTAAAATACAGTAGATTATGAAAAGAAAGCAACTAATTTCCAAATTTCTTTCGGAAATCTCTAAACATAGTGTGATTTATACACTGATACCTATGTGCACCCAGATTTTTTTGCGTAATTAAAGCAGCTTAACATCCATCATCTACTGTCTTTTAGTAGTAGCATACAAATGTATTTCCTTTATTAATTTGCTTAATATAAAAATTCATAATTCTCATGCTTTTTGTTTTTTTTCTCTTTTTCTTTCTCTTTATTTTCATATATGCGCATACCATGATTCGAACTGTGAATTAATCCATCATGTACACAAAAAAAAATTTATAAAAATTTGCGAAAAACTTAATTTGTGACGAAATTTCAAATGAATTTGTGCTTTAAAAATTGGTATTCAAAATTGTATCCTTAAACGATACGCAACAAAATTACACAAAAAACAAACAAACATAAATTATGTACACTAAAACATAATTCATATTGCACGTGCATGTACCACTAACTTTTACAATCACTGTAACTACATGAATAACGCACATAAATTACATTCTAACTGTCCTGCTTGCATTTGCACATGGAACTGCTGCCCTATGTTTTGATATTTTGCCTCTTCTTTTCTCACATTCTCGTTGAACAAAAACTCTTGTCACTATTTCCCTCTTTCTATGTATATTTTTGGTCATACATATATCTTACACTTCAACTCATCGCACTCAATCAACACACCACAAACATACACCTACAACTCCTTTCTACCTATCTATCACACAAATATAAAAAAAACACTACACACGTCAATAAAACAACAACAACAAATAAATATAAATCATACGATTGTAAAAAAAACTGCTGAAATAAATTAAATTTTCATCTTATAATATTTGGAAAACGGCTAATTGGAAAATCTCTTATCTTAACTAAAATACAAAATTTGGTTTGTTGGTATAATCTGCAAAATGATTGTTAAATAAAAACCAATTTACAAACAATAATTAAAAATATATGAATGCAAACCGCGGTATTGTGGTGTCGGCCAAATATCCCCCGAATATCAGAATGGTGCAACAGACACACAAATTGATTTATCTGCCATAAACAAACAACTCGAGGAGACAATACGTGTGGCGCGTCAAGTCAAGGAAGCCGAGGCTGCTGCTCAAGCTATTTCCCAACAACAACAACAGCAGACACCATCATCATTACCCGCACAATTGCCCATACCAACGAAAACAGATCCCAATACGCCCATTCAATTAAGCTTTAGCAACGAAGTTGCGCCATTTTCATCCACTCCGGACAGCTCGAGGCCGGTTAACAATGATCTACGATCTACTGAATCAAAATCGCCAGCTATTGATGAGCTTACTTTGGACTCCAATGAGGACACGGCCGATTTAGATGATCGCAACAAAAGGTAAAACTTATGAGTTCTTTGTATATATATTGTTGGTGAACTTTACCGTTGGAATGAGATTTTCAAATTTTAAATTGATCAATCAAAACTTTGTTAGCCTCTACTATATCATTTTCGAATAAGCAAATATGAATTTCCAACTGATCTTAGTTGAATAAAGCTTCGATCTGAATAAAATAATCCGATATAATCGTACATATAAATAGTATGTGTGTATGTAGTTACTCCCTATGCAGGTGTTTTGTATGTAGTATGTATGTAGAATTTTCAGTTTACGATAACAGCAGGAGTTTTTTAAGTGTTAACGTCTTAGCTCCCGGTATATACAAAATTTTCATTAATCCACGTCATTTTGTATTTTGGACATTTCCGGAATAGTTCAGTGATGCTTCAATACCATTTTTGAAATAGTTTTGAACTTTTTCCGAAGTAGTTCGCAAACTGGTCCTGACAAAATTCTTAAAATGAATTTAAATTAAATTTTTATATAATTTATGCAATTAATATTTAATTTATTTTAAATAAATAATAAAGCTTTTCTCACTCTTACATGGATGTTTACATAAAATTTTCATTAGTACCTAGGACTCACGTCCCTTCTTTTTTGTACATATCTTAAGACTAAGTCAGTTTGCAATTCGATCACTCATATGAGTTCACCAGCAATTTCGCACTGCATTTATTTATATTTACGTACATAACCAATTGGCTAAACACATGCAATTGATGACTCATATACATTACTACATAAGCATGAGAGAAATTATGGTAACACGAAACAAACTAACCGATATGATAAAAATTTCAAAAGTAATTTGTTTAAAAGGTTCTTGAGCTTTGGTGGTGCTGGCGTAGCGGGCGGCTCAAGCGGCAACACTGGTAATGCAGCACCCGGTGGTGGTTCCGGTAATTTCCTCTTCGACATCATACGTGTAAGTTAAACGTCTCAACTCTCTATCTCACTCTCTCATCCATTCATTTGTATGATATACATCTAACTAATTAAAAAATGTGTGAACCCAATATCTTTTCAACGTAGTTGTTCTCAGGCAGCGTACAGACGCAGGCTGGTGATGAAGCGGCCAACAGCGCCAACAGTGTGAGCGGCGGTGGCGATTCCGATGGTGATAGTGATGCGAATCGTGCTGCTGATGGATTCACGGAAGGTATTCCCGGGCCGGTGACACGATTAGTGGTGCTGGCGAACAGAGGATTAGCCAATCTGATACAAGATATGATATTGGTAAGTTGCTGCAGATAAACCTATGTACTTGTATTTTGATTTCCTTTTCTCTCTTTACAGCGTGTTGCGGCAACCAGCGAAAAATTCGTGAACTTTAAGGCCAAACTGATTACGGCCTTGATCTAAATACGAACATCATCAGCTATAGCTGTCTTCATCTCACCCACACTGCCTTTCATCATACTCAATACTCGAATAGCATTTACAAATATGGTTGCACACGGAATGAAAAGTTACCTTAGCAAAGTCATTAGCAAAAATTTAGGTATGCATTATATTAGAAAAAAATTCATTATAAAGTTACAGACGTAGAACACAAGAAAGCTCATCTATAATTGAACTGTTTGAAACATTTTTCAATATTTGTATATAATGCTCTCATGCCATTCACAATATTATTCAAAATTCACATAACATATCCAAATTGTACATATATACATTGAGATGCGTACTACTAGCTGAACATATCGATGATGTTACGAATATATAATACTGTCTGTAAACAGAGCACATCCACAAAGTAAACAATAGAGAGAAATTACCAAAAACTTTGAAAGGATATGTGTTGCTCAACAATGTGACGAGCGAATCGTCGCTATACTCCCCCTCCTCCTATGTATATACATATGTATGTTGGACGGATTGTGGAGTTGCAAGTTAAGGAACGATAACAAACCATGTACATATACATCTATATAATTTAAAATATCTTAACTTTGTGTCGCTCTATGCTTTTCGTACAGCCCGGAACACTGTTTTAGATTCCGAATGAGTTTTTCTTTATACATAAACCGCGATTGCAATAATTTTTCGGTTATAATTACGCCATCATTATATTGCTGATGTACCTAAAGAATACCACAACGATAACTCTTATTTTAAATTCAATATGTACATACGTACATATTTTTCCTATTTGTTTCATTTTATATGCACATAGAAATCATTAAATGACTGTGGTGTTTTATAACCTAACAACAAAGTCTTTAAAAAACAAAATGAATTAGAAATGCTTTACAAAATGACATACAAAAATGTAAATTTATAAAGTATTTCAAAACTTTTAAATTTTTTATGAATTCAGCTGTACTTGTATGTATATATTTGTATTGTATTTTGTTTTTAAGATTACAAATTTTGAAATCTGATTATTTGTAATTGGTAGCATTAAATATTTCTAGCTACAAAGAAAAAAATAAAACTTGTCAAAATTCTTGCTCAAAAGTTGTTGTATATAAACATTGTTTGCTTAATGTAAAAATTGTTAAATAAATTATAAATGTACATAAACATTTAAAAAGAACTCAGCAGTAAAAAGGGAATCAGAGGAATGTTGTCAATCAAGTAAATTAAGTAAAATAAATCAATATACCTACATACATATGTATATGACTGTATGAAATTTAGTATAAGTATTTTTTATTTGTATTTTTGTGAAAAAGTGTTTATACTTCCCTTAGTTTCTCTTATTTTAAATCGTTTTCGAGCTACTTAGTCGTCAAATTAGACACCTATGTACATACATATGTAACTATTTACAATTTATGAATTATTTGCCAAAACACATAGAGTAAAAAAAACAACTCTTTTTCGGAATTGTACTATATGTAAGTAATATTATGTGCATTCAGATCAAAAAGTTTAGAATAAGCGAAATTTCGAAAGTTTTTTACAAAAGTCCATTTTCCAATAATGTATGTATATTTGGTTGTATATTTAATTCTGTAAATAAAATAAAGTATTTTTAATCGACTTTTGTTGGATATTTCTAAATAACTTTAAGTATTTTGGTTATCTATCTGTTACAGACATCTAGTATGTTGCTTTTTTTCGGACGTTGTCATATCACAAAACCGTCAAGTGGCCTTTTGAAACCATGTGGCCGCCAACTCATGTGGGATTAGACTATATGTCCAGTGCCGTTTCACTGCCAGTTCCCATCTTTTTTTCATGTTTCATAACTAAGCAAATTCAGGATTTACTTGGCCATATGTAACGGCCGCTCTTTTCATATGTAATAAGCACGAGTCTCACGGAAGTCGCTAAGCCTGTTAGCTGAGATTTCTTTGAATTTGGCCACACTAGAGCTCCATACAGCAAAAAGGAACTTGTTACCCTTGAAAGTAGTTATCGTGAACCGTCGATAATTGGCATTATGCGCGTATTTGCCTTATTCGCTTTTCCACTCACCCAGAGAACGTGTATTGAAAGTGTCAAATATAAGTTCTCTGCACTCACCGATCTTAGCAAAAATGATAAATTAGAAGATTGCGACACTTTCGTCCCGTTATCTTTTTGTTTCGGCTTGACAGCTGTGTGACGACATATCATACCAGAATATCAAGTCAAAAGGGAAAAGAAACAGAAAATTCACATTCGCGTGCAAAATAATGAAACAATTAGTTAAGGGTCTTTTAATAAACGAAGTGTACAGTGGCAAATTGCAGTAAAGGCTACATGAAACCTTTGCATGTTCACTATATTTTGATGTTAAAGTGCGTAAAGAAAAGGATTTTATAATTTATTGTTCCTTATCCACTTTTTGAAAATTGTAGAAATACAACATAAGCTGAGTCAACTACACTGGAATAGCACAATTGTATATATTTTAATGTACCAATTGCTGTACATTCGCTAAATTACCGCTGTTTTTAAACAAAAACTGCTTTTTTGGTTGTTGGCGAGCATAGAACACAATACTTGTATAAATGCTTCACAATTGCAATCTGGTGAGAGCGCGTTTGTTTACGATTTCGCCGCCATGTTGGTATTTTCGTTTCGCTTCATACTCATATTCCGTACGCTATGACGTAGAAATGTCGCAATCTTCTAATTTATCATTCTTGCGATCTTAGGTTATCCTCAAATGTCATTTTACTGTTGATGAGCACTTCTAGGGTATTTAATGAATGGCTGCGAAACTATTTGAGCTATTTGAATTGTCAACTCTATCCAAACTCATAACAATATTACTAAACACAAACTCTCAGTTTTGTGTCGCTTGACGATTTCTAATACTCATCAAGTATTATCAATGAGTTTTTTTTTTTTTTTAATTGAGTTTATTAAGGAAACATATTTTTTTTTTTTTTTACAATGGTTACTTCTACAATAAACAATAGAATACTTAAATTTAATGCTTAACTATAGTCTCCTGATCGAGCTCTCAAGTTAAATGTATTATAATTATAGAATTCTCTTTTAAAGACTAATTAGAGGAGAAGTTTCTTACATATTCATTTATTATTTGTATGTAATGAAAAATAGTTATTAAAAACATTACAATTCGTGCGTTTTATGAAAGATAAAATCGGAAAGAAAAACAAAAAGGTAAAGGAAGGAAGTAATTTTACACATAAGAGGATTATAATAATATAATATTGAGATATAATAATATATAGAATACGCTGTACTATTCTATTTGATCACAACCACCAATAATTAGTTCTGCGTAATGATTGTACGCTGTCGATATCACGATCAGAGATTGAAGTAGAAAATCTAAGATCTGTCGCACCAGTTTCAATGTACTTAATACTTTTGTCCCTTGCCTTTCTAAAGTTATGGTAAAATATTGGTGTTCCATCCTCATTTTGGATAAAACCAAGTTTATCGAGCGTCAAAAATGCTTCAGGTGGGACAAAACCAGTTTCAAATGATTTCTTTATATACCTTTCATCACTGTAGAATGGGCTATAGATAAGGGAATTATCAAAGTTTATAGTGCATTCTCGAATATGCGATCTTATCAATTGTATAATGAAATTATCTATTCTGAATATTTCGCTTTCATTATACAGTCTTTTATTTGAAATATATTTTAAATAATCGCTTTCAGCAGATCTATGTAGTTTGGTACATGTTCTTAAACATTTCCTTTCGAAGACTCTTATTTTTTCCATTATTGAAGGAGATATGTTGAACCAGATGGGACAACCGTAAGCAAGAATAGGCCGAACAAGGGATTGGTACATTAGGACTTTGATTTTTTTGGTTAGGTATGTCGAAAAAAATAATGATTTATGTATCATGAAGGATTTCCTGGCCTTTTCTATTTGATTCTTTGCATGATCATTAAAATATAAAAATTTATCAAGGTAGATACCAAGGTATTTTACAATGCCCTTATTGGGTATTACTGAGTTATAATTTTTAGACTTGACATGGAAAAGCCTCCAGTTTTTCTTAACATTGTGGGTGCACTTTAGGGTAGGGGGACGAAATAGTATCGTTTCACATTTCTGCACATTTATTTTTAGTTTCCATTTCAGAGCATAATTTTCAACTTCATCATATTTCTTTTGTAGTTCGCTGTTAATTTGATCAATTTTATTTCCGCTATGATATGTTAGAATATCATCAGCAAAGGCAATAATATTATCTTTGTCCTTGAGCAGATCTGCTAAAAAGATATTAAATAGGAGTGGATATTATCAATGAGTTATGCACACTAAATGTTGAAAAGTGGCATGTCGCCAACTTAAATTCTTACAAAATTTCATTTGGTTCAGACTCAAACCGCTCATAATGGGAATAACCGATTATATTTATATTAAATACGTTATTCACTCATAAATATTTCACGTTTCTTAGTTGATGGCATTCATTTCTCGATTCGTAACTCTACTTTGAAGAGTGTCGATTAGTTTTGAAAAAAATAATGTCGTTCAACTGTTTGTGTTAGTAATACTACAGTGCGAGCTCACCTCTTTGAAAATTTTTTTGTGGATATAGCGTTCTTAATCACACCTGTGTTCTTTTTATACACCATCGAAACCGTGGCACTTGCCACTCAGAAAGGGTGTATCGTGTGTCCTGCAATTTTCTGTTTTTTCAACACGTTCGCTAACACAACCTTCAAAACAATGGGAAAATCTTTTGAATTAGCTTTTTTTAATGTACATACATTGGACATTGGAATGTCACAACCGTAGTACGCGTCAAATGTCACAACCGTGGCAGGTTTTTGACTTTTGAAGAAAACGTCACAATTTCGGGGAGTTGGGATATGTAACATCATGTTGATGATTTTTTTTTTTCCAGTTTATTTATACAATCTATCTTAAAATTAGACATTCAGTATTTCTTAAGGATTATGTTAATACTAATAACAAACGACTTTAAGAGAGATATCCAGTGATATTTCTTCTATTAAAAACAATTCAACATAGAATTTCAGAGGCTTAATGTTACATTAAATTATCAATTATTTTATTATGAGAGACTTGTGTATTAGTATTATGTTTTTGAGGCAGGTCTGCATTTCTGCAGGTCTGACGGGTTCAATCTTTTTAATCTCCTTGGTTGGGAAGATGTTTCAGTCAGCTTTATTGCGAGGGTGTTGGGGTGGTTTCTTAACTTTGAGTAGTACGACATTCTGAAGGTTTTTATCTCATCCAGTACTGTTGGCATTCGAAGATCATGGTGAATGGTAACATTTGAAACAAACCAAGGGGCATTGGTTATTATACGCAATACTTTCGATTGTAAACGTTGCATGATTTCGATATTTGATTTTGAGGCTGAACCCCAGAGCTGAATCCCATATATCCATACAGGCTTAATAATTGCCTTGTACACCAAGAGTTTGTTTTCTAGTGAGAGTTGGGATTTTTGATTTAGAAGCCAGTAGAGTTCTCTTACCTTTATCCCTAATTGCTTCCTCTTTGCAAATATGTGATTTCGCCATGTTAAGCGACGATCAAGATGAATGCCGAGATATTTGACTTCTTCGGATTGTGGCAGTGGTGTGTTATTTAATAGAACTGTTGGACATGTCTCTTTTCTTAAGGTAAAAGTAATTTGGGTGGATTTTGTTTCATTTGTTTTAATTCTCCATCTGGACAACCAATTTTGAATATCGTTGAGATGGGATTGCAAGTATGATGATGCAACTGAGGGATTTTCGTGCTTAGCTAATATAGCAGTGTCATCAGCAAACGTGACGGTAGTGGTATTTTGTGATAGTGGTAAATCTGCAGTAAACATTGTGTATAGCACAGGTCCGAGAACGCTACCTTGTGGGACTCCTGATTGTATTGAGTAGAGTTGGGTTTGTTGATCATTTAGCTTGACCATAAAGTGTCTGTTGCTGATAAATGATTTAAGAATATCATAGAACGTGTGTGGTAGATGTTTTTTGAGTTTGTACAGCAACCCTGAGTGCCAAACTTTGTCAAAAGCTTGTGTAATATCAATGAATGCAGCTGTACAGTATTGTTTATTTTCTAAGGCGCTATTTATTACTTCAATTACACGGTGCACTTGTTCAATAGTTCCATGGTGTTGTCGAAAACCAAATTGGTGGTTCGGAATCAAGTGGCTGTCGGTAATTATTGGCATTAGTTTGCTTAGCAATAGTTTTTCAAAAAGTTTTGAAGTGATTGGTAATAGACTGATTGGCCTGTATGATGAGGGTTTGTGTGTTGGCTTGCCGGGCTTGGGTATTAGTATTTTTTGAGCTACCTTCCATTGTAATGGAAAGTAACTAATTCTGAGTATAGCGTTAAATAATTGGGTAAGATAAGCTACTCCTGTGTTGGGCAGCTCTTTTAGTATTTTTGCAGTAATCAATTCGTATCCAGGGGCTTTTTTGGCGCTAAGTTGAGAATCAATAAACTTTTTGACCAAAGTTTTTGAGAATTTCTGAATGGGGAGTTCCATTTGGTTTGGTGAATTTATGTAGTCATGAATTTCGTGGTCATCAGACCCTGGGTTTGGTGCGTGTGGTTCGAAGACTTGGGTGAGATGTTTTGCAAATGTAGCTGCTTTTTCAACATCGCTTCTCGCCCATTTACCATCCATAGTTTTGATTGGGGGAACATGCGCATGTTTTTCGTTGCTTTCCAAAGTGAGTAGTTAGTTGTCTCTGTGGCAGACAGATTTGAGATGTGTCTATTGAGCTCTTCGTTTTTGTATTTGTGCAGTGAAACTTTTAAGTTTTTTATTGCTGCAATTAATTTTTTTTTTAATGTTTGGGTCTCTTGTAGTTTGCCACATTTTACGCAATTTTCGTTTATATTCAATTTTGAGTTTTATGTGTGTAGGAGTAACGTTAGCTACCTGCCTTGGTGTTAATGTTGGAGTCACAGACCAGGCTGCTTGCTGAACTGATGTATTAAAAAGTTCCACCGCTTCGTCTAAGTCTGTGCTGCATTTGAGAGGTATATGGAGTGGTAGGTGCACATCGATTTTACTGCGAAAATCAGCCCAGTTTGTACGCTTATTGTGTAACATAGGAGGATTACACTTCAAGGATATATGCGAAGTGAGGGTGACTATGATTGGTGTGTGATCTGAGGATAAATCCAGGCACGACTGTATGGAAACAGTGTTTGTCATTAAAGACACAATAATATAATAATTAGAGCAGTAGCAATACTTGAACTTTTTCACTCGAGTTTAAGTTGATTTTTCAGTATTTTGGTACATCTCGTAAATTAAATAAAACTGGTTAGTCAATTGACAGAAAAAGTAAAACAGAAGTACAAAAAATCCAGAATAAAGACATTTCGATTTCGAAAAATATGCCACAGAGAAAGAGTTTACGGTAGGTAATTTATATCCAAGGCCAGTGAATCAATAACTATTTATAACTGTATTTTTTTTGTATATTTCAGAATTTAAAAATGCAACAATGACTAAAACTATTCCAACTAAGTGCTTGATTGATATGAGTTCGAGACGAAAGTGATGTCAATTTGACCTCGTAATTCTCATATAGCGTTATAAGTTGATTAACATCAGGTTGGATAAATGACTTGATTTTGATTGGATATTATTAAACTTTTATAGAAAATAAAGTGAAGAATGTTTACTTTGTCATCTAATGTATTTTTGTATATCAACTGTGCGCCTCACCGTGGCAACGAATTTCTGAGATTTGCATGACAAATCTACAAATTTGTCCAAGCTTGTCCACTTTGACGGTTCATTTGACAAGTATAAATGCACTGTGTAATATCAAAAAATATTCAAAACTCGAACCTTTTTTTTTTTCAATTTTACACTGACAAAACAGAGAGTTTGCGTAGAATAAACCATATGTATTTTTGGTCCTTTGTCACCCTTTTTCTATTGTAGTTTTCCATTATGTTTTATTAATTATAAATTTAATAATAATGTTACTACTTCGTCTTATATCTGTAGCCACAAGAAATAAAACCAAATTCGATTTAGTAAGAAATATATAGAAAAATAAATAGGACTGTGAACTACGAATTATCTAAATTTAATAAATAAAAACTAAGTCTTGAGTTAATCATTTTGTTCAATTAATTGACATTTGAAATGGTATTTTAAAAATACACAAAACCGAGTTCGGCTGTTATTCGTTGTGACAGCAGATATGTTGTCTGATCTTTTAAGCATCAACTATACCTCGTCGCTAATAAAACACATATTTTAGCGAAAAATTTAAATTTTTAGCAATAACAAATACGCTGTAATCGGCATTTTAGCTGTATGAGCTGTCAAAAACAATACACTCACTCTATCCCGTTCATTTGTTCATTAAAAATTAATAATAAATGGGGAATTTTTGAGATGAATTTTTATGTCAGAATCGTGAAAAAATTGTAAAATTTATTAGCATTTTTTGGCGATGGAGTTTTAGCTATAGCGAAAGCTGGAAACCTGAATGCAAGTATTTACATAACGGAAATTATTGTATAATTTTGAAAATGTGAGCGAAATTCAATAATTTTTTACAAAGGTTTATTTTTGCAAAAGTATTTTCCATAATCTTCAACAGCTGAACAGTGTATTGCTACCTTTGCAACATAATTTTATTTTATTTTTTTACAGTACACTTTAACTAAAGATGTACTTTATTTTAGTCATAGTCCACTAATAGTGGCTTTTGATTTTCTTAAGCCCAGGCCTGGAGTGAGATTGGATAGTTGTTCACTAAAACCAATATTAAATCTGCAAAATTAAAGGTCATTCAAAGCGCTTAAGTTGTGAATTTAGTAAAATAGGAAAGTAAATATGTGCTGTTTTGATAAAATTGAAAGGTCTCCAACATTATAAATTATTCGCGTTTATTTAGAAATTTACTCGTACAGAGAAATTTTTTTTTAGGCGTGTGGTTTTCAATGAGGCCATACTTTTTTAGAACTTGGTCTTTTTGACAGCTGTTACTTGATTTGTTCTCAGTTTGGTTTGCTATTTCAATATGCCTTAAAAGAGAATATTCGGCTCGTTGTTGCTGACATATGGCCCCAATTGCTGTAAACAGTGGTCGAAAATTGGGCCCATATGAGTCCCTTGTAAGGGTATTTTTTTAGATGTGTGGTTTTCAATGAGGCAATACTGTTATCGGAGTTGGTATTTAGAACAGCTGTTACTTGATTTATACTCAGTTTGGTTTACCATTTCAAGACGCGTTATTACTGACATACGGCCCCAACTGTGGATAAATTTGTGGTCGAAAATTGGGTCTCTCGGCTGGAATTTCTTCGAGCCAGCCGCGGCTTTTTAAAACAATACGGCAAACCCTTATCTTTACATATAATAAAGCTAAATTCTTGGCCATATCATTAAATTTTATTTCTTCTTAAAAACCACATGTCTTAAAAAACACCCTTTATTTAGTTTTTTCGCTTTAGAGGAGGAATATTTTATAGTCACTATAGGCTACAAAAAGTCACTAATCAGTTATTGATTACAATTTGGTGTTTTAAGTTTTTTTTAAGAGATTGTGCAAATATTTGACCTTGCCTTTAAATAGTTTAATATATTTCCGAACTATAATAAAAAACTTAAAAAAATGTAATAGAGAAATAACTAATTGTCAAAGTTTGTACAAGTAAATAAATGCTGTAATTTTTACCGTCACTGTATATATGTATGTATATATTTATATGTTTATATCCATACCTACAAGAATATATTTTTGATTTGAATTTTAAACAAACTATTTAATAAAAATAAAAATAATTTTTAGCATAAAACAAATTTAAGAGTTCGGTAGGGCGCAAATAAAAATGTTAAAAATAAAATAAATTTTTTTGCGATAGAATATTTGAAAAATAGTTTACTACTGTATACTTGAAATCACAAAAAAAGTTGCGACTTATTTACTATTGTATTTTGGAATGATTTTCCGTTGTATCTACCTTGTCAAGTATGGCTTAGAGACAACCCAGTTTCTCTTCAATTATGTATATTACAAATTGTATATGGTAATATTACGTATTTTTTAAATATTAGCTTCAATTCAAGTTGAAGTTTAATCCAAAAATCCAAAAACTTCTTGAGCAACTAAAATTACTAAAATGTATGTATTACATACATATGTACATACATATGTGAGTGTGTGTTTCTGTAAAATGTGAAATCGAAATAAAGGACAGAAGCTCAACATCACGGGCAAAATAATAGTTTGGGGCGGTATTTTACGATGATATCCCTAATGACAAGAATCATGTTCTAAGATACCAAAATTCATATGTTATGGTTTGGGGTGCTATATTACCCTGTCTCTGCTTTTTATTGAGAAATGGGTGACAATTATCGCAGAATACTATTTGAAGCCTTATGCTGAGAAAATGTTTCAAAATGAATATTAATGTTTCCAGCAGAACGGAGCACCAAATTTAGTTGATTTTATTCCCAGGGATGAATGGCCACCGAGCTCACCTGACTGCAATCACTTGGACTTTCGCATTTGAAGTTATATGCTGCAGAAACTTAAGAGTTTACAAATACATACAACGATTTGATTGGTTTTTAAGCAGCTATTATCGACACATGGGACAATATACCGATGGACTTCATGCGTAGCGCATGCAACAGTTTGGAAAAAGATTTGCGTGTAGTGTCAAACAATAGAGGAACTTCGTTATACATAAATTAAATCCACTTTATTATAATTGTTATCCGCTTTAAAGTTTTCAAGTGTTTTGATTCCTAAAGCCAACTTTGTTTTTGTATGAAAATATACTGGTTACACTCAAGAATGATGGATAACAAAACTGCGCCCATCAGAGAGGATTTTTGAGAGTTGCCTTTGCGTGACGTCATACTGCTTGAGCAGGGAGGGAGAGATATCAAAACAAACAAAATGCGAATGAAATGCAATGTAGAATCCGGATATATATCCGGTTTTTTGAGGGTAATAAATACATCATGAGATTTACGTAGACGCTGTATTATTAAAAAGTATTTATACTCATACAAACAACAGAATTATTCGCGGTTGGGTTTATAGCAGGACAATGAGCGTCAAAATTGAGAAATACGTTGGGTGTCCAGAAATAGGAGCGTATACCCTATAAAAAAACCAGTTTCACCAGTATGACGTAGCGAAAACAGATGTTTGTGTCAAAATCACAAAGAAAGGAATAGCGGTATAGAGATGTGCGCAACCTTTGTTTCTCTCAGTCGTGGGATAAACTGTACATTAATGTACTCGATATCTTTCGATAATCACTAGAAATGGCATTGAGCTCCTGCTGTGACTTTCCACATCATGTGCCGACTATGTGAAAATTATATTATATTATTATAGGGGCTTAGGTACCCAGCAAGGCCGACTTTACGCATTCTCCAATATACTTACAAAAAACTAACACATTTGCATATTAACGATATTCATGTCATTATTTGCGTTATATAACAAGTTAATCGCATAATAATACTTGATTGAAAAGAGACAACTACATGTAGTATAACATTCCAGCGAATTCCGTGTAAAAGAAAGAGGACGCTTGTAATTTATTTATCATTTTTCAGAACAACACCGGTCATTCACTATGTAGACATAAAAAGGAAGTTTGTAATTAAAATCCCATACATTTAAATATTCACATTACCATAACCTAGACGTTAAACGGTTAAGTTTGCATTATAGTTGTCTTTCACTTTCCGACATATTGGCTCCTTTAACTTGCATAGGTAAACATCTCAGTAGGGAAGAGAAGCAGTTTTCTTATTCCGGCTAAAATAGGAAGTTTTAAATTTTTTCGTTAATATTTATTGTAATATTCACAAAAACAAAAAAACAAAGGTATTTTTACAAGTATGTATGTATGTGATTTTGAGTTTTCCAGTAGTGGAAGTTTAATCCCAACTGTGAGGACAATGAATTTAGTGTCAGTTTTCACATTAATTTTTATTAAAATTGCTTTTTTGAAATTGAATGTAAAAGATGATATCAGGCATGTACTATTTAGAAATTTATTTATGTCCGCGGCTATACGCGAATATGAATAAAAAGTATGTATATTTTCAGCCAATTAAACAACTTAGCTGACGTCACAATGTTCTCGTTCTCACTTTATTAAGGATTAACAGCCATTCATGTTTACTTATCAGCATAATTATCAAAGATCTTTTTTTGTTAATTAAGGGAAATGCATTTGGTGCTGAATAAAAGAGTATTCGGTCCATAGACGAAAAACTAAGGAACCCACTTACATACATAAATATAGTAGGTACATGAACAGTTGCGTGCGCCTAATTAACCACGATATTAGACGAAGTAATAGTAGGCCTATTTTTTTGATTAGTGGTTAAAATTTTTGCTTTTTTCCACAGGAGTTCTTCCAAAAATTGCTGGTGTCAATATCACGTAGATTTCAAGCAGTAATTGACAACAATGTTTGAGATTTAAAAAATTGACGTTTAAACAAAAATACGGCGCTTTAGTAATCGTTAATTAGCTGCACGACCTTGTTTATGTTTCGTAGCGGTCCTTGATATTTTATGTAACCGTTTTTTCAAAGTACCCAAATCTAAATAGATTTGAATGGATATACTCAGATCTTTCTTTCAGGGCCTACTATTACTTCGCCTGCTATTGTTGTTAATTAGGTGCACGCAACTGTATAACTATATGTACATATGTATGTATATGTACATACATACTCGTATGTAAGAGTATTTGTATGTATGCACATTTGTATATTTTTACATATTAATGTGACCGTAAAAGCAAACCATGGCAACGCAATTCAATTTAGCATAACAATTGGATATTAACAGCTCAAATGACGAAATTTTGAGATTTTTAGGAAGAAATAAAAACAAACCATGTATACATTTTGACGGCTATGTGCGGAAGTGCCACAGGGGAACCTGCTGTGTCAAGGCTCGCAAGCTAAGTGCCACAAACGGAAAGAAAGTAAAAAAAAATTATGAATTTTAAACCAAAAGATCAACAGTCTGTCAGTCCGTTTGCCACGCGCATGGTCAAACACTTAAGATGCCAACAAAGTGAGTAGGACGCTGACTTTTAATTTGTTTGTTTTTTTTTTAGTTTGCTCTGTTTCGTTATTAATGCACTAGTTCGCTTATGTACTTTATGGTCAATTTGTCGCCGCTAACGACTTAATTCATTCTACAGACATTGCGCCACTGATGTGTCCACCCTCACCGCATCTCGGTTCTGGGTCTGTGACTACTTTTAACGAAACTATTAATTATAAATGCGGCTGCTGCTGCTCAGTGGTTGTAGAAGGGAATTTTTTCGAAATAAGAGATCAGCAGTGATCATTAACTCATTGGTCAAAAATTCTCACATACATATGGATGTACAAATGTTAGTACTCGTATGAATGTACATATGTACTATGTATCCAGTAAAATTTAATTCCAAGTGTGCACAGCCATTCACTTTCGAGTGGGGCAGCAGTGAAAAGAACATTGCCGAGACAGGCGGACGCGCATTTATTTTGTTATTCTCCAACGGTCAGTTAAAAACTAATTGTCCAGCTGTGTGACTAGAAATAAAACTTTGCCAATAGTTAAGTACTGCCAAGCATTTTTTTCCATAGTTTTTCTAATACTATACTTTTAATATGGACTTCGATCTTTTTAACAATTACCCACTCACATGGGAAGGATTGATGTGCCAAGCGCAAAGTACTAGTCCTGCGCTATCTGATCAATCCAACAACAGCGAACCAGAAAAACCGAGGAAAGAAGTGAATGCGCGTGAACGTAATCGCACACAAAGGTTGTGAGTTGAAAAAAGAGTTTTGAGAATAAACAATATTTAAAATTAAGTGAGGAACAAAATGTAAAGTCAATGCTAAATTGTGCATCAGATTGAATTGAATTATTTGCTGAATGTCCAAATTAATAAGTACACAAAGTAAAAAGAATGTCCGATATGTGACACAATATCACAATGTCATTGGCTGGGAACGGATTTTTACGGCCTAAAGCCAACAAGGCAAACAAATATGTTTGGTGGCATTTTCTATCGATTAACGCAAATAACGCCTTTAAATATAACTAAATACTAAAAGTGCGGTCGACGGGAACTGATACAAGTAGTGCCCGAAACATGGAATTTTCGTAGTTTCTGTAGGGCATTTTCCCCACTTTTTTACTACTTCTATGAAGTTTCGACATCAGCTAGCACAAAGTAAGCAAACAAATTTTAGCAAAATAAATTATTTTCATAGCATTATTTTGCAATTTTTAAACAAAATGAATTTCCTTGGGAGTGCCAGAATAATATTTTTCAATTATAAAAGGTGGCAAAATTAAGCAACAGTTAAAATTCAGCGGAACACTTTAAGTCATAACTTTGATCCTTTGGAATCTAATGCCACTTTGTATGAAAAGTGGCGGTTGTTGAAACACATATTGAATTTGACCATCATCAATGAATGAGATCCATAAACTGGCTTCGGTGCTAAGATTTTAGCGGAATGTGGTTACCAGTCGTGATTTGGAAAGGACTTTGATATACTAACACAGTACAACACATGATTTGCCAACTCAATTCTGAGAACTGTATGTGAAATTAGACACAAAAAGAATAATTTCTTCATCATTCGTTTTGTCTTCTTACCTGCCAAAATATTTTTAATATCGATTTGAAGTTAGTACTATCGTATAGGGGAATTTATATATTTTTAATATCGATTTGAAGTTAGTACTATCGTATAGGGGAATTTATCACGTTTTAGGTCCTGTTGTTTGACATAGCTCGACAGCCACTAGCCCGATTTAGTTGAAATAAATTTTAAAAAATTTAGAATTACAATTCCCTTAATCTGTTCATATATTGTTTTCCTATACAAGCAACAGTTTCCAAGTTAAAATAAGCGCATGAAGCAAAAAAAAATTTTTTTTTTTTTTTTAAATTCATAAAAAATACAAAACGGAAATAAGTTTCAAGTCTAGTTACTTTTTCGCAAAGTCACATAACCTATGAGCAAAGTGAGACAAAGATCATGAAGACCGATGCACGCGTTTCGCTTTTATTCGCAATTGAGTAAAGGTATGAATTTCAAAAATTTGCTCGACATATGCACAACATTCATACCTTTACTCAAATGCGCATTGAGTTGGCAATCAATGAACGGAAAAATGTTGTATTTTGTTTTTGAAGGGATGCCACCATAATTCAATAATAAAAGGTTAGGTAAATAATGACATTCGAATTTTGACACGTTGTTTTACGTAGTATGGAAAACGGGTTAGAATTGTTTTCCCTTTCTTAAAAAGTAAATAATTAGTAGTAAAATGTTATTGATTTTTTTAACTAAAATATTTTTTTTTAAGTTCTGACCAGCGAATAAATTTTCAATTTATTTGCCCCATTATCTTACGAAATTTAAGTTATTTGTTCACTTTATTCCTTTTATTTACATATGTATAAACCATTGACATCAGGATTATTTTTAATATTATGACGAACCCCTGGAAGGCGAAAACCATAATAATTCGAAACTTAAGAAAGATAATCTTAATATATACAAGAAAAGTTATTCAAACTTCATAACTCAAAAATTTAGTTCTTACGAGTACAAATTCATGGTTTTGGAAGTTATCACATTATGTCACATTATTTTAAATTTAATTAAACCTGTTCGTTCTATAAATTACAAAATTTTCCATTCCGTCACATCGAATTTATATGCGTACGAAAAGTTTTCAATGGAAAAACGCGTCTTTTATACGAGTACACATTTACATGAAATATTTACCATACGGGGTCAATCTTGTAATTAGAAAAGAGGTTGTCTTTAAAAGCCGGTTTTGAACTTACTGTTACTCGGACAAAAGTAACAAAAAATGTTGCCTGTTAGTTTTTAGTATTAAAAAGTTTTCAGGTTATCTACTACTATTTTTAATTTTAAGAAGCAACACGGTTTGGATGTTAAGGGAGCCGTTTGACAAAAAGTGAGGGAGCTAGCTGCTTAGTTACCAAACCTTTAATAACTGAATCGTGGGATGCCACTACCTTGAATGAATTCGCCTTGATTTATAAGTCACTAGCAAGGCACATCAAATAGGTAGCCGCAGCAACCTTTTTTTTTGAACTTTTTTCATATTTTATTTTAATTTGAATTGTCAAATTTGGAATTTCGTTGTGATAAGAAAGCTTTCAGTACAAATCAAGGTAATTGATAAAATATTTTTGAAACTTTAGCTTTTAAAAGCAAAAACAAAATATACAGAGCTCACATTTTTTTTTCATTTTATCTACTGCTGCTAACTATTAAATATGCCTTGGTCACATGATTCAATTATAAAAGGTTATGTACTTACTGACAGCTAAATTCTGACACTCCTTAATCTATAGTTGTATTTTGGAAGTACGAGTTAAGGGGGAAAAATGTAATCCCTTTTTGCGAAAAAGTATTAGAAAAATACTAATTAAAATACGTATTAAAATAGTATTATTTAATTTTTGTACTAACTATCTTATATCTGCGGAATTTTACCCTTCCATTTTATACAAATAAATATGTGGAGATTTAACTCTATTTTAATTGGCAAATAATAAAAATAGAAGGTCGAACCTTGAGCCAGCAAAAGAACTTAATTTAAAATGGAAAGGTCGCCAAAATCAATATTATCAATAAAAATTTAAATTTAAAAAACTCAATCCTCGTGGTTGTGTATAAAAACATAATTCCACTTCTTTATCGCACATACATATGTACATATATAATTTCCGAGAAATGCTGTATTAAAAATTCAGAGGTGGTACGGCCACTCTTCCAATAATTTATAGTTTTCTTCATGACCATGCAACTGATTATATATGTATGTATGTATATGTAAATCCCTCAGTCTATCTCATCCCAATTTATCGCTATTTAAAAACAAATATTTCCTATCTTTTAATGCAGGCTATAAACTACATTCCTGCTTAATCTCATTCCAACTCGGTGACACCTTTCGACATGATTATATTACAAACATAAAAACTTTCAAATTTTAATTATTTGGATTATACAGGCCTATTCCGTATTTAGATATTGCAAATTTGGTCGGAATCAGAATGAATAGCATCGCTATACATCGAAAGCGATAATTTTAATTTTGCTTTTAAAGTAATTTTCAGAAAAGAAAAAAATTAAATTCTGATCCCTTAAAACTGAAGAAACTAATAACAGATAGAGTGGAAAGGATTTATATATTCCGATTTTCACAACGGGCCTGTACATTTTTGAAATTAAAATGAAACCATATGATTATTGTAGAAACTGTTATGATATAAGTACCCCATATTTATATTTATTTACTCAAAAACGAAATCTGAAATAATTTGGTATCGTCTTTGGGAAAGTTCGTTAATGGCCAAGGAAATACCAAGTGTTAGAAGGAACCTGTAAACAAAGTGGTTCAATTTTTACAATTTCTATATTATTATATTGAGCGCAGTTACCCACCGACGTGTACGTACCGTTCTGCGGTGATAAATTTCAATAACAAGGCATATAAATTAAGGCGGCTATTTCTACGCCGGTGGACAACTGCGATCTTACATTTAACTTATGTGTGAGAGTGTGCGTCTAACGCAGTAAAAAAGTTAGAAGACGGTGGTTTTGCACTTGGCCATGTAAACACCAAACGGTCGAAGAAACTTTTAAATGTAAAGGTCTAATTATAAGAATTTCCCTTAATAAATGCAGTTGTGCGTGCCTTCAAAAAGTGCTATAAGTAGATCGGCAGCAGGAAGACGCTCCAGTCGATCGACGATGGACACTGTTGGGAAAATATACAAAATTCGTGTGATGAGTGGGGAACTATGTTCTGCAAATAAATATGTATGTATGTGAGATGTATCATTGATGTAAACCAAACTGGTATTTACTCACGAGCTTCTCGACCACCAATGTTCAAATAATATCCCACTTAAGGGATCGCATTCTACGTATTGTGTTTAATTACACTGTAAATAAGGTATAACAGGTGTTTCAATTGAAAGAATATACAACATTCTTCATGAGTTAAGGAGCCGATTTGTCATGTGGGAAAAAGTGAGCTGCTTTATTACAGAACCTTTTATTATTGAATCATGCCTTGGCCACTAGAAATATGTATGTGAAGTACTATTGAAGTCTTAATTTTATGTCTGAAAATTTTATTAGACCTAATTGTCTAAATGTGTAAAAATTTCAATTTTTTTAAATGATGAGATTTTGCTCGTTCGTTGGAAGTGTTATATATTTATGTACATTTACATGTTAAAAAAATTACTTTATAGACAAATTTTCTTTAATGATATGACTACTAGTTTTTTACCCAAGACAACATTTATGGCTCGTGCAAGGCAGATTTAATTATTATTACTTAATTATTAGAATAAAGGTGCCTTGGAGCCGGTGGTAATTTCTGCAGACCTAACTAAAAGCAGCAACCTAGTGATAAGTTCTTTTTGTTTTTCAACAATTTAAGTTTAAAATTTTTTTTTAGTGTCAATTCAGCTTTTACAACACTCCGAAGCTTGATACCAACCGAGCCGTGTGATCGTAAATTATCGAAAATTGAAATACTGAGGCTAGCTAAGAGTTATATAGCGCATCTCGATGCAGTGATAGTGACGGGTAAATAAAACTTATTATTTAATTAATAAACAAAAATTATTAAAATGTATATTGAGACATTTTTGAAGTGAGAGTTAAGTAAACTCTATTAATTATATTAAAAATCATTTGTTAACTGAGTTTTCACTCTCCACTGCGAAAATGCCCACAATATTTAACATTATTTTAATTCGTGTATAGGCAACAACGAGAAGCCATGTGCCAATTACTTAAGCCCACATCAGTCCGAAAGTATCATCGCAACGGACAAAACCAGATCGAATATCTGCACATTTTGCGCAACGCTAAGCGGAAACAAAAATTAGCGACTATTCAGCTCGAATGGAACATTTCTAAATACATGTGTTTATACATATGTATGTATGTAATCACATAAATATGGATTAGTTAAAAGTATAACCAAAGGACCGAACCAAAAACTGTATTTTTAAACGATATTTTTTAGCATGGTAGCTCGACATTTTTTTTATTAAATATGCTGTATTTGAACTTACGTTGAAATTACGTTGTTTTTATATAATAAATGATAAATTTATTTATTAAATATATGTATGTACGTATGTATATGGGTAAGTCCTGGGTTGCGGACGCGACATTCGCACGTGTTTAATTCTTGTTAAAAGGCAGGAAAAAGAAGCGAACTCAATCCAAATTATAATAATTGCAAAGCACTGCCGGGGTGCTTCGCTCCATATATTTTTTGGGGACTTTAAGGATTTAAGTCCTTATATATATCAATATATAATGTGGTTCGGACGCGACAGGAAACGGAAGAATTTTTTTAATGCTTGCGAAAGTATGTAAAACTTAGCGAAAATTAGAAGATAATATACATATGTTTTTTAAATGAGTGATGTAAGGTCAAATAAGGCCCCCCGTTTGTAGATTTACGAAAGTTAAAATATTTTTATAAAAAGTTGGGTGCGAGCTAAAGTATGGTTGCGGACGCGACAAATTTTTACCAATGAATAATAGTAATAATAATACATAATAAATTGTATAAAGTATATCATTTCCGAGGAGATTTATGCCGAGTTTTTTCTCAAATTTGCAGTCTGATACTTTTTGAAATGGCGAATCTACTATAAGCTTCATGCCGACTCCAAACGGCATCCGATAAGCCAAATGAATTTTTGTTTACCAGCTTTCAAAAATGCACTAAAAAGGGTTTGGCAAAAAACTGCCGAGTAGCGAATGCCTTCAGAAAAGTTTTCTTAGTAATTTTGATATTATTTCTCCCGTGACTTGAACCAGCACTCTACATACTATATAACATGGGGACCACCTCAATGAGTAATATACAGTAAATAGGTCTGTTTTAGTTTTTTAATGAAATTCTCATAAGAATAAACAAAAATTACATTTCAAGTGCAACACAGTAATAAAGAGACTTAAAAGTAATGTACATCTATTCCCGCCACTTCTTAATTTTTTCTGTTCTTTCTTTCTTTATGGTTGTTTCCATCTACATATAAACAAAAATGTTAATATACACATATGTATGTATTATTGTTTAAGTGAATTTTTGTACCCACGGTTGCGGACGCGACAAATTTTAATCACCCATAAAATATTTTATTCAACAATTCGTTAAAAAATTATTTTATTTTTTGGAAGATGAACATATGCCTACTTAACTGCAAAAAAATTTTTTTTGATTGGAGGACATGTTTGCTTATAGGAACAACTTGTGTATTTTTTTGGTAACGGACGCGACACAAGGATAAGGGTAAGATCGAATCAGAAAATCTTCATTTTCCAAAGTTTCTTAGAGTTTTTTTCAATGTTATATAAGAGGCTACAAATATCGGAATTACAGCAATTATATGGATCCAGTTAAAACAGGCTCAATACAAAAAGAAAATATGTTATATTTTGTTTGCAAAAGGGGCAAATGAAAAAGCCGAAAAAGCCTTTTTTTGAAGTCCTTTTTATCGGTCTATAATTAGAGAAAACTATAAAATATTTTATATCCATATCATATACATATTTAACTTATGCTGAAATATAATAAAAACATACCCTGACCACTTTGAATTTTCCGTTCGCGGTAGACCTTATTTGGGACTTACCCATATGCATTCTAAAAAATACTTTAATAGCAATGTGGTTCATAATTCGTTTGCCTTACATATTTATTTATTAACTTATTTGTATATTTATTTGTGCGTAAATCGGATTCGATATCGTAAAATACACGAAATAAATGCATAATACTCTTTTAACAATTCCAAGGCACTAAGTCAGCACTTCCGAACTGCTCAAAACTTTCGACCGTTAACATATGTGATACCTGATCACTGCGGATGTTATTAACATTTTGAGAGCTATAAAATATTAAACACTGAAGACTGAATTTTAAAAATAAAGTACACAAGTTTTCATACGTGATTGAGTTGCAGCAATTATCCATTATATCACGAACACTTGAATTGTGCCTTACTATGAAATCATTTTCATTATCTGTTAATGCTTGTGAACTGCATAGATTCATAACATCACGTTCATCAGATTTTGTACAAGTTCTTCCGGTATGCTGTTGATTCATGTGCTTGTTAAGATTCGCTTGCCGCACAAAGCGACTTGGGCAAAGCTGACAAGGATATGGTTTATCACCGGTGTGACTAAGCAGATGTGTATTCAGATCTGTTTGGCGCGCATATTTTTTATCGCAGTGTGGGCATTGAATAGTTTTATCCATATGATTTAGTTTCATATGCGTCGTCATCGAAGAATGTTGTATGAAACGTTTGCCGCATATATCACAACCGTACGGACGTTCGCCTGTATGACGACGCTGATGGCTTTTTAGTGTGGTGGGTCGTAGAAAGCGATCACCACAAAATTTACATTCATATGGTCTTTCGCCAGTGTGTGTGCGGATGTGATGTTTCAGGGCATAAATTGTGGAATATGCCTTTGCTGTAAAATATGTTTACAAACACATACTCTTCTAGTTATATAATACAGTAAAAGTTAATCAATTTTAAAAACATACGACACATTGTGCAGAGATAGTCCTTTTCTCCAGTATGCATCACCATATGATAGCGCAACTTGGAAGCCGATATCATATGTTTTCCGCATACATGACATGGAAACATGCGTTTGGGTTTTGGTTCTTTTGATTTACGAATTTTGGAAGATCGTTCAGCAATTTGTTGGTTTTCATTCTGATTAACTACAGATTCTAACTTTTCGTTACTATCATCTGCTTGTAGGTTAGAGTAGTCACAGCTTTCGTCTACAATATGACCTTCCAATAGCATATTCCGTTTTTTTGAAATTTTTCGCTGTTTGTTCCGAGCACGTTTCTTTTTTACTGTAGCGCGCTTCATTAGATGTACTTCCATATGCGCATTCAGACCTTTTGAGGTAAAGTAATTTTGCTCACAAACAGCACATTTAAATCGCCCTAAAAATGTGTAAGAAATTTGAAAAAAAACTTATCGAAAGTCCTATATGTATACCTTTAGGAAATATATGTGCTTCTGGTGTAAATATGGCATCCGCGATCTTTTCATTCCCGACATTTTCTTCTCCTCTAAATTCATCATCATCGTATAATAGATGTTCGTTCGGAAGCACCAATTCACTTTTTGTACAGCCTTTATCGCTTTTATCTAAAACGGTAATTTCTTGAGTAGGGCGTTTAGTGCTATCTGCAAAAATTAAATTTATACAAATATATTTTTTATGTATTTAATGAGTATTCGTTTTAACTTTATGTATGGCTAGGAGCATATCAGTAACTAACTTATTAAATCTTTAAGTGGCTTGTCATCCTCGCTGTCATAAGCTAGATTAGAGTGAGTGGATACTGGCGAATCTAAATTATCATCTGGTATCACATAACTAGATTGCATTTCCTAGGGGATTTAAGATGTGTGTGGTTAAATATAATGTAACTAAAGTTGTTTGTTAATCTCTTGAATACTACAGTTTTATACTAACATTATCACTTTCAGAGTCCTCTAGGGGATCTTTTAAAAATTTTGGCATTTGGCTAGTACATGCATCAAACATGTCTGCATCAGCACGAATATATGCCACAGCCGCATTGTTATCTGGCAATTCAAATTCCGAAGGAGACACTGCTCGTACTGTATTTTCTAGTTTTTGCTTCGAAATTTGACTATCGAGCTTTTCCAAACCTTGTAGAGCCTTCAACCGGAACTCATAAACGTACTGGAGATCACCTATAATAGACAACCTCACAATATTTTATGGAAAAAGCGCAAAGTTTCAACTTACGGCTACAGGTGTTACACAACCATTCCGGTAACCCATCCAAATCTGCCACTACCTCCAACTGGGTACACGTTGTGTAGGCTTTAGCGTATAAAACCAATTCCTGGACTATGTCCACTGTGAAAGTATCATGTAGCGAAACATGCCGATTTTTACATTTCCGCAAACACACTCTACAGATTATTTCAAGGTTTCTCACCATATTTTAAAATTTTAATGTCTTCAATCTCAATTATCCCATTATAAGTTACCTTATCATATCTTCGTATGAGATTAATTTTTATTTCGCAGATAACTCAATAGAAGCAACAAAATGAGCGCAAAAAAATGATTTGTTTGGTTCTTCTATGTTCTTATTTTGTTTGTTTTTTATTCTGACGTTTGAGTTACGGAAGGGCCACATGGTTGCATAAAACAAAGATAATATGATACGAAACTTCTCTCTTTCGCTTGCTGCGAGAGCCCATGATCTCACATTTTGGGCTGGCAACAAAGCCGAATCATGGGCTACTGAACAGTTGGCACGCAAAAAGGTGGGCTACCAGAGGCAAATGCGTGGAAATAGCTATAATTTTGGGAAAATTTTCCTTTATCGCGCGATTTTTTATTAAAAATTTTCAATTTAAATGTATTGATTTGGTTAAGAAAAAACGTCGTCTCATTTTTATCAAAAATATCTATTAACATTTTCCAGGATCTGGCATCACACATACTTCGCGGCCATCTGACAACAACTGTGTTTAGAACATTGTGAATTAGCAAGATATACAAATATCGCATTTAGAAGTATTTATTGTTAAAATTTTAGCAAAAAAATATGTGCATTATGTTTATAATGTGTTTAAGATAGTGTATTAACAAAAAGAAAAGTGATTTGTGCGGTTTTTGTATTAAAATATTGCTAAGTCAGTGACAAAATTTTAACAACAAATAACTTTAAAACTAAAACAATTTGGACCCAACATTTGTTAAATATCGGTGAATCAGTGCTACCCCAACACCCCCTGCTAATTTCAGTGAAATATTCCAAGTACTTTGGCTAAAAAAAGCATTGGTTCCGTAAAGGAAATCTCAGCCATAATTTTTATTTGGATAAAAAAAGCGAGTAAATGTTTTTTTTTATAGAATGTGTCTTGAAATCTCTAAATTAAGAGTTAAATTTAATATATAAGTTTTAGCAAACTATGAAGGTTTTGATTTACATACAAATATTGTATTTTATTTTAAAAATATATACCAAAACTATTTTTTCAAAGCGAACTGGGTAAATATTGCATTTTAATATACATATGTACATGAATAAACATGTATGTATGTTTATAAGAAAACACGCTATATCTTAAATTTTAGTTTAATGCATATATAAAAGCAGTTTTTGCGAAAAATTAAATAAAAAGCCCCAGATACTATTTCTACAGAGTGGCTCTTTTCGAAAATGTTATAAAAAATGCGTCTTTTGACAGCGCTCTCTCGAAACAAAGAGTTTCGTATCATATTATCTTTGCTGGCAGCTTCCGTCAAATTTTAAAATACATACGTCGTTACCAAGAACGATAGAAAACAAGATTGCGCCTTCCCGACGAAAAATGATGTGAAGCAAAATGCGTGCAACGTCATGAACATGAATTGATTAAGAAGCAGAAGAAATTGCAAGAAAAATGTGAGGTTAGGTTCTCCTATGATTTGTAAATTTTAAAGTTTTTACCAATTTCGGCACTTTATGCAACATATTTATATTCAAATAGCTTCATTTATGCTTTGTCTTTGATTGGATGCCTTGAAAAAAACTGCAGTGCAGCATTAGGAGACACAAGAAGCTTAACTTGCAATCAAGTACGCAGCTGCACCTTCACTTAATTTTTTAGCAAGTTGTATAGCCCCGTATCATTGATAGACTTTGCGACTTTACACTTAATAACTTTATTTTAAATAAAATCACTTTACAAACATACAAACAAAACCAACCACGTTTTGTGACGTAGCATAAAGAGCTGATTCTGTCAAATTTGCTGAGAGCGAATAGCGGTTTGCGGAAGGCGCAACCTCTGTATTTTCTAAATCGTGCCTCGTTACGGCTTCATGGCAATAAGACTGCGCTTGTCGTTGTAGCCAAATTAAATACATTTATAATTTTGCCAACGACAATGTGAAATGTAAAAGTTCTGATCTTTTATAAATAATAGCAATCGATCATTTCAACCAACTAAATCGACCTATTTACTTATTTTACTTTGAACAAAAAATTTAGGGAGTTCACAAGCCGTTTTGATTGTCTTAGGGCCAGTTTTGCAGTGCAAGTTGAACTCTGTTTGTCGTTTAAACTCAGAATGCCGTTTTTCAGTAATTTTTAAACGAAGTTTAAACTAAGTTAACCCTAGTTTAACCTATTAGCTGTTTGCTGACTACTTCTTTTTGGTTGCAACAAATCTTACACAACTGTTGCTTACGATTAAGTCCAAGAAATTCAAATTCTAATTTCAATTTACCCTTTTCCTATGAATTCATACATAAAGGCTCAGCTAGTTAAGAAATAAGGCTTAGTTAGTCAAGACCTCACTTAGCTTATTTTTACTTAAGCCAACCTGTTATATGGAAAGCCGTGCAAGCGATTAGTCAACACTTAACTTACCGTAAGAAACTTAAGGGCCGGTATTACAATGCATTTTTAAGTCGAACTTAAGTCTAGTTTAAGATTTTACGTTTCACCAACCAAATCTTAAACTCGACTTAAGTTGAACTTAAGTCGCCGAATTTCTCGGCTTAAATTGATCTTATCTTTGCGAACAGCTGATTATTGATTGTCAAATAAAATTGTAAAGACTTAAATACAAATATTTGAAAAAATCTAAAGAATTTTCGAAATATGGAATTTGATTGGGGTAGTGATGACTTAGATTACGAGAAACTTATAAATATTATTGCATTAAGGAGAACTAAAGTAATTTCAATTGTCGATGAGAAAGATTTTCGCCTCCGATTTTATTTCAATAATGCTTGGAATGTCCTTAAATTGATAATATCGAGTTAAGGCATAAGGCTATCAGGTATATGTATCAAAAAAAAACATAAACTACTTTAATTTATCTCAGGAACCATGCTTTGTGTCTGGAAAGTATGTTTTTATTTGCATTTCGACAAAGCTACTGTCTCACGAGCCATAACATACAAGTTTACGTCACACCCTATAGCATTGTTGAGAGAAAATTTATAAAACTCCGACAAAGAGAAAAAAGGACAGCGATTACCCACCAAGTAAATCTAATTCGGAGCGAAATTGCTTCTTCTCTTTGCATTTTGAATTTTGTTTAAATTAAATAAATCTATTTCTGTAAAATTTGAACTTGAAAATACTTTTTTAATTGACCGCACACAAAAAAAATGTATATGAGTTATTTTCTACTTGAACAAATTTCAAAATATCAAAAAAGCAATTTCTTGTGGTGCTACCATATTTCTGAATTAAATATTTTCCATACTTAAGTCTCCATTGTGAAACGCAAATGTGTGCAAAATCTTAAACTGGTCTTAGCTAAGATTTGTCTTAACTAGAACTTAAGTTCAACTTAAGATTGGATTGTAAAACCGGCCCTAAAGGCCATGCCACATAAAACTTTTGCTTCGCTTTACGTCAGAGTTTAGCTTTGACAGCAAAGATGAATACCTGCAATTATACGAAATTGCCCACATAGGCAACACCGTCGCCAAAGCGGAGCGAAATCTTGGGCAACTCTCATCTTTTCGCTGACTTTGACAGTTCGCTCTCACCAATTTCCAATTTTGTATATTTTTGACATAAATATAAAATTTAACTGAACTAAATGCTTAAATATACATATATGGATGTATATACATACATATGTGATGATTTACTAAAGGCTTTTTCTTTTATAATAGAGGAGCATTGCAGATCATGGTGGAAGTCACTTCGTGGCCGGTTCGTGCAGGAGGTGGAAGCAAAGATATAATTCCCTTACCCACATTTTCCGCCTTGATATGTTTTTTAAACATAATAAGGTTCGTGGAGTGAAGGAACTATTAACAACACTTCCATAATGTCCATACTTATGCCGAATGTATGTAAATATGTTTATAAAGTTCCGTGCGATTTTCACAACTCACAATAAACAAACGAAAAGTACGTATTGTCAAAGTTTTATTGTGGCATACCTTTTGCGTTTATCGCTTTTCTGACAAAGTTACAAATTTCACGTAAAGCGAAGCAAGTCTTATGTGGCATGGCCTTTATGTGGCATGGCCTTTAAGTTTCGGCCTTACGTAAATTGAGAACGGTGAGAACGGTGCGAGAATCAGGCTTACCAGATCTTGACATTTGAAATTTTTGAAAATAAATGTATGCAAAAATAACATTTAAAACAAATTTATTTGATGTAGTAACATAGGCGGCGCACCGTCAAATAGCCGAAAATACAATTATACACAAAAAGAAAATGTTAACATAAAAATGAATAGCCGAAATTACAATTATAGACAAAAAGAAAATTTAAACATAAAAATGAAAGGCGAAAAGTTGATCGTATCCTCCAATTAAGAACTGTACGCAAAATTCTGCCGGGATGTAAATTGGCACAACAAAAAGTCTCTATTTATCGAGTGAATTTGCCACCAGCTTTTCCTCTGACCAAGTGGCTGCTTCTTGCACAATTTGTACATTTGTGCTAAACTTAAAACCATTCGACGCAATTTAATTTTCTTTGACGTTTTTACAAGCAATATGCGATTCAAAAATAATCACACAAGTGCTTTTATTTACTACTTTGTACTTTGTGTCAACGGAGATATTCAAAGAACAATATGCAACAAAAATTAATCATCAAAAATTAAGTTGACATGTTGAGTAATCGTCTCCAATTCTTAAGTTAAGTTAAGTTAAGTTAAGTCTTGACTAACTGACCCTTAAGGTTCAATTAGAGGTGCCATAACCATAACCATAGAAAACAGCTGATTCAACCAACCTTATGGGTTACAAAGTTTACGTAGGTAATCCGAATGTGTTTGATATGTACGCTACGGCTGCAAACACGTGGGTGGGTAACTGCGCTCTAAAGCACATAATAATACAATACGCATTGTTACCAACATAATATGCAATAATCATTAAGCGAATATACACGCAAGAATCATGAAATACTAGTGAATTTTTAATTATTGTGTATATGCATTCAAAAATATTATGGGAACATAAACAGCCGATAGAAAAATATTGCAAATTTGTATGTGTGGTAGTTTTATGTCTTGACATGAGCATTTGTAAGACGACATCAAACAAGTACACTCGCTTTAACAAAATACAAATATACTGAAAATATTTCAAGATATACATACATACATATTTTATTTCAATTCCAAATACGTACAAATTAATAAATACAATAGCAAACAATTTAGCTTTTGCTTCTGAATGAATATTCCTTTGATGCCGAGTCAACAAAGTCAACGGCCAAATGAAAAATTAGCTGTCAAAGGAGCAAAGTGACTTATTTCGAAAATAGATGCCAAGGCGGATTCAGTAAGGTGGCGTTGACGAGCCAGCTTGTTTTTTCGCTTTGGTAAGCATTATGTCAAACTGCTTTGTTCTGATCGGCTGCCCAAGAATGATAAATTAGAAGATTGCGACATTTCTACGTTATAGCATACAGGATAAGGGAGGGAAGCAAGAATATAATGACAGTATTAAAACGAAATTGAAAACCAACTTGTGCACACACGCGTGAAAACCGAAAGCATTTGCTTACTTTGTATTCCATTTTTTTTGTATGCAAATCAAATATATCTTAATGTTGTGCTGATATTTACTTTTGTGTAAACATTAAAAAAAAAATGGGAATAATTGAAAAAAAATAATCAGCTGACACTAGCGACGGATTTGAATGCGTCAAAAGTAGGCAGTAGGGCTACTGTTGTACGTTGCGGCATCGCATGCGTTGCGAATGTCAGTCGAATGCTTCGCCGGAACGTACGTACCGTGCTCTATCTGGCAGGCCTTTTATGCCGGCTATTCCGCTGCTTCGGAGTTTCACGTTATTTCTAATGTATTGCGTACGTGTAAAAAAAAAGTAAGGTCAGTTTTGTTCAGAAAAAGTGTTTTTTACTTAATAGTTAAATTTATCCAACCCTTAGTGGATCGGTGCATTACTCAGTATGCAGTATGCTACCTTGAATTGTTGCAATTAGCCAGTGCGCACTTTATTTTATTAATGACTTTATATTATTTAAACTCACTTAATTTAAAGTTTTGCGCGCGAATGTGAAATTCTTTTCGTTTTTAATTTTGACTCGTTATTCCCGTATGCTATGACGACACACAGCAGTCAAGCCGAAACAAAAAATATAACGGAACGAAAGTTTCGCAATCTTCTAGTTTATCATTCTTGAGTATTCAAATTCACTAATATCAACGCAAGAATAATAGATAACATCTACATGCTACATCGTGCATAGACTAAGCAGCACTGCCATGTTTACGAATCGCAAAATACGATCACTTTGTTGTGAAACTTCAGTGGATTTGCGGTAAGTTGCCTTTATTTTCAGTATTAATAATTAAAATATTAAAATTTTTGTTTTTATTTCAGCAAAAGCAACGCGGAAAGGATATTTTAAAGGTATGTATAGAAATTTAGACACTTACATATATTTTAACTTATTTTATTCAAACTTGAAGATATTGCGCACCCAAGCCGGCATACAATTCTCCGGAGAAGATGGCTGCAGAGGCACCATTGGAAAAAGTAAGTAGAGTGAATTACTTTTAAGGGCTAGTGAAGTGCAGTGAAAATATTGAAAATATATAAAATTTGTTGAATGGAAACAAGGAATGCATTAATGCCCAAAACCATTAAAGTTCCAAATCATAGATGCAAATGTTCAATACGCGCAATCTAACTGAAATTTAACAATTTGTTTGGGTGTGCACGTTGGAAAAGATTAGGTCTTCTTTTATTTAACCATCCATATGTGTATATCATAAAAAATATTGAAAGTTAGTCATAATTAAAAATACCAATCTTTTATTCCAGATCACATAATATATCTTCTTTGTAAAATAAAGGTAGGTTCATTTAAGATAAATTTCAAATGTTTACTCAAAACTAATTGCCCTTTCTTTTGATATAGACTACAATTAAGTTCTGCCTTCACCATCCTGACAACATCTTCACCAGCTGTTCGTGCATGTGGAAGGTAATAAGAACAAAAATATTTAATTAGTTTTATTAATTCAAATGTTTTGTAAAAAATTCAGTAGCTTAATCTTGCTTGTTTTTCAAATAGAAAATTGTAGTTGTAAATATTAATTAGAGAGTGTAACAACCCTGCTTTTCTTAAACTTTTGTATACATACTTTAAGTAACATGCCTGTAATACTTTTATTTTTACGTTATTTTGCAACCCTTTTGTACATTCTTAAATGCAACGCTGCTGCGTTAGTTTTTATTTCGCTGATTCATTTTTGCTGATCATTAGCATGACTCAATAATGTAAGGTTGTGTTGATCAGGCAACAATAAAATGTCCCGTTTGACGACTATTCTACGTTATGTCAGAAACGGCTGATTTGCTTTGTTTATGTATTTATTTTCATGATACAAAGAGCTAATGAAATCGATGGAAACAATTAAAAAAGGTAAAAATAATAAAAATTTACATACATATTGCTAATTAAACGCATTATTTGTATTTGTAGTGAACTTCAATAATATGTGGTAACACTTACATACATATGTATGTATAACAGTGAAGGAGTAATTTGGAAAGCAAGCAGAAATTGTTGTGCGTAAATTTATTAAACAAATATAAAAGGTATTAGTGTTAACATATCTGAAATAAAATACCTTATTAATTTCAAACTTTACAGGAAAACCAAGAAGCCAAACCTTTAAAGTGTTTAATCGGCATTAACCGGCAACAAATACATGTACATACATATGTGGTGCCAAAAATGTAATGCGCTCCTATCATACAATCCAGAAAGTTCTACATTCATCAGCGAGCGTGCAAGTTGCTTAAAGAAGAAAAGTGTAGTGAATTTTGTATATGTACCTCTTTCGTTACTTAGTTTTTTATTCGTTTTTGGTGATTTTTGTCTCTGAAAATATTTCTGGCTCTTAAAAGAGCCGTTTAATATTAGTGTATTTTACCTTTGATGTGTTGTGCAATAACATCACAGATCGTAATGTATTTTCTAATGTTACGGCAATAAATGAAGTGAAAATATATCGGAAAAATTCTATATACATACATACATACATGTATGTTTATTGCTGAGGCAAATTTTTGTCTATTTGGATTTATTGGTGGCCCTTAAAAGGGCCGTTTTAAAATAGATTGCTAGCGATATGTATTCATAACCTACAGTTTAATGTGTAGGAACCTTCGGTGACCCATGACGCGTTCTTTTGCTTTTTTTACTACCAAGCGTCGATCGGACGGTAGAAAGTGGTCCTCGCAAACAATGTTGGTCACCCAATTTGCAATGCCGATGGATTCCCTTCATGAAGCTCTGCGCCGCACATCAAGCGGAACACGAAAAAATGATCCGCCCATCCTTTTCGGCTTTCCGCAAATATCGCACATAATATAATTTTAAGTTTTTATCAAAATTTTTCATAAAAAGTAACGCGTAGTCACAAAACACAATCCTATCGCAAATGAAAATTGTAAACAATAAAACGTAAACAAAGGCAACACACGTGATAGTTTGACATAACGTCATTGCCAAATGGAATAAGAAGAAGCACGTCTTTTGTCGATGTCACCTGTAATAGATACATCTTGATCATTAGTAAAATCAATCAGCTTCGAGCTTGCGCCAAGTAAGGTTCTCTCGTCCGGTATTGCTTCGGACAGCACCTTGCCTTGAAACGACCGAAGAAGATTGTGTGCATGTGTTTTATTATACATTATATATTTTTTTGTTCGTGTATTCGGTATATATATATATAAGTACATATAAATAAAGCGAATTGTTGCTAACGAACTCACATGAGTTATTATTTTTTACGAAGCGCAAGCACCAAAGATAATATGATACGAAACTTCTCTCTTTCGCTTGCTGCGAGAGCCCATGATCTCACATTTTGGGCTGGCAACAAAGCCGAATCATGGGCTACTGAACAGCTGGCACGCAAAAAGGTGGGCTACCAGAGGCAAATGCGTGAAAATAGCTATAATTTTTATTTGGATAAAAAAAGCGAGTAAATGTTATTTTTTTATAGAATGTGCTTTGAAATCTCTAAATTAAGAGTTAAATTTAATATATAAGTTTTGGCAAACTATGAAGGCGTTGATTTACATACAAATATTGTATTTTATTTTAAAAATATATTCCAAAACTTTTATTTCAAAGCGAACTGGGTATATATTCCATTTTAAAATACGTGAATAAACATGTGTGTTTATAAGAAAACAAGTTATATCTTAAATTTATGTTTAATGTATATATAAAAGCAGTTTATGCAAAATATGAATTTCTGCGATATTTTAATTGTTTTCATTGTTTTGATTTTATATATATTATCTTCTGGCATTAAGTTAAAAAACATCTCTAATTTACTCTTATTTTTGTTGCACTTTCATTCATTCTGTTAGCACACCTCAACTGTGGCGAAGAAACTGCAAAATCTCCAAAAAATGAAATAAAAATCCCCAGATAATATTTCTACAGAGTGGCTCTTTTGGAAAATGTTATAAAAAATGCGCCTTTTGACAGCGCTCTCTCGAAACAAAGAGTTTCGTATCATATTATCTTTGGCAAGCACGACTGTTACATTGGCGCCCAAACTAGAGGCCAGCAATTCGCAAGAGCAAACCGAATTAATGCAAGGAGAAGAAAACAAAATGGCTTCGTTTTCTCCCGAACAATTTTCGCAAATACTAGCAGCAATTGCAAGCGGCGGTAAAGGCGGCTCTTTTACGCAATGCTCAGCACGTTTTCGAGGGCAACGTGATCCATCGGCAGTTGAGGAATTTATTGCAGCTATCACCGTTTATAAAGATATTGAAAAAATATCTGACGCAGATGCCTTGCGCGGTATGCCACTTTTGCTGGAAGACTACGCAGCGACTTAGTGGATCGGTGTGAAGGACACTGTGGCAACTTTTAACGATGTAGTCGAGCTAATACGAACAACATTTTCTCCTCCAACGCCCAATTGGAAAATTTACTTGAATATTTTCGAGCAAAAACAACAAACGCGTGAGCCTACCGACAGCTTCGTATGTAAGAAGCGACTACTGTTTTCGCAGCTGACAGATTCCATTAGCGAAGCAGTGCAACTGAACATGATTTACGGCCTTTTGTCTATGAAGATAAGAGAGCGCGTACTTCGTGATAAATTTAAAACATTTGACGAATTAATATCGCAATGTCGAGATGCAGAAATGTTTTTAGCCGAAGCGAAGCAGCTATCAGCGGCAGCTAGCGGCAAAGGCGAATCTGTGGAAGTACCAAAGAGGTGCTCATTTTGCAGATTGCGTGGCCATACTGTAGATGTTTGCTTTAAAAAAAGAAAAGAGCAACAGTCACAAGAGGCCCAACAACAACAGCAAAGCGTTATGCTAAACGCCAGTGCAGCACCGTCTCATTCCAAACGTGCAGCCACTTTTGCATGCTATGGCTGTGGCGCACCAGGCGTGTACCGTGCAAATTGTCCAAAGTGCTGCGGGCATAGTAAGGAAAGTCCTCAACACTTGTCTTTTTACTGCGTAGCCACCACGATTGTTGGCAGATCAATTCCATCGGTCCATATTGCGATGTTTGGAATGAAGGGAGAAGCTTTATTTGACACTGGGGCAAAAACAAGTATTGCTAGCGCAAATTTAAAGAAAATTTTGAGTAGCAAAGGGTGTGTATTTCAAGATGTCCTGGCAGACGTCTCTTTAGCTGATGGTACTACTACCACTCAAAGGGTGCTATCCACCATCTGCGATGTAACTATTGGCAACAGGGTGAGGAAAATTCGTTTAACGTCCCTACCCAACGCAACGAGGAACCGTACGCTTATCGGATCAGATTTCATGGAGCAAGCGGGAATCGTCCTGAATCTGGCACAGCGATTTTGGTATTATGAAGACGAGCCAAAGGTTAAATTTGATTTTTCTAAACCTAGCGATGGCAGTCAAATATTCGCTATGGATATCGCTGGTGCACATGTGGTGACGAGTTATCTGCAATCACCTCCTACCAAAGCTCTCAATGAGTACTCAAACTTTCTCCGATACATCGATAAGAGCGGTAAAAATTCCACCGATGCTGTTTCTCCGGAAACTTGCCCAGAAACAAATTACGGACCATTCGTTAAAGGAAAACGATCACAGCAGAATGACTATTCGCCACACTCCGTGCAAGACATTTTTAGAAGTGCATTACCGCTCGGTGATATAACTCCTGAAAATTCGTCTCGTTTGTTTGCACCGCCTATGAAGATTAAAAAACCATTAGAAGGTTACGAAAAATTTGTCGCTGAAAACTTTATCCCAATCTATATGTTTGAATTCAATGAACAACCGAAAACTGTTTGCAGTCTGACAGCGCAGCAAAAAGCTGAGTTAGATTCAGTTCTTCACAACAACGCTGACATATTCAGAGAACCAACTTCAGCAACACCGTTAGCCACACACCGAATCGTCACGGGTGAACACCATCCAATCGCTTTACCACCGTATCGGCTATCGCCACGACGCAAAGAACAGCTGAAACAAGAAATAAGTAAAATGCTAGAAACGGGAGTCATTGTTGAGTGCGAATCACCATGGGCAGCTCCTGTGGTAATCGTTCCTAAGAAGACAGGCGACATACGCCTCTGTATCGATTACAGGGAATTAAACGCTATAACCACAGCAGATCGGTATCCTCTACCTCGTGTGGACGATTTGCTACATGCAGCAAAAGCCACAAATGGCGTTGAGAAGGAGGACCAAGACAAAACAGCATTCGTCACGCCATTCGGGATGTACAAATTTACACGCATGCCCTTTGGCTTACGAAACGCGCCAGCCACATTTCAGCGCTTAATCGATCGTCTTAAAATGTCATTAAGTAGTCTAGTTCTGGTTGCGTACTTAGACGATATTATTTTGTGTTCAAGGAATTTCGAAGAACATCTGAAAGAGCTGAACCGAGTTTTTAATCAGTTACGACAATTTGGCCTTAAGGCAAACATCGATAAGTGTCGCTTTGCATGCCATGAAGTAAAGTATTTGGGGCACATATTGACTCCAAATGGCATCACAGCCGACCCACAGAAGGTTGCAGCGATTGCGTTGCGCCAATCTCCGAAAAACGTTAAGGAAGTACTGTCATTCCTTCAAACTTGTTCCTGGTACAGGCGATTCGTGCCTAAATTTGCAGATATTGCGAAACCACTGTCTCAACTCACGAAGAAGAACGCTAGTTGGACGTGGACAGATAAGCAACAATCAGCATTTGATGAGCTGAAAAGATTATTAACGACATCGCCGATTTTGAAACAAGCTGATGAAAATCTACCATTCGTTTTAAAAACGGATGCCAGTGGATATGCACTAGGGGCAGTTCTACTCCAGGGGGAGGGACCACATGAGCACCCCGTCGAATATGCGAGTAGGTTACTGTCAAAAGCTGAGCAAAACTACTCCACCATCGAGCGCGAAGCATTGGCCATCGTATGGGCCGTACAGAAATATCGTGGTTATATCGAAGGATCTGAGGTGACTCTTATTACAGATCACCAACCTTTGAAGTGGCTAATGACACTAAAATCACCAACTGGACGCCTTGCTCGATGGGCACTAATTCTTCAACCGTATAATATAAACATCGACTATAAGCCAGGGAAAACCAACGTGGTTGCTGACATGCTATCAAGGCCACCGTGCAAAGCAAACCATGACTCAGTAGAATCTTGTCATATATGTTCATTTGATGTTGAACTCCCGCGACGCGGAGCAAAAGAGATTCGAGAAGGACAGCTTGGTGATCCAGAATTAAAAATTATAATCGACTGTTTCGAAAGGAAAACCGATGACTGTGCGCATTGGGCTAAAAGAGGATATACCATGAATGCCGGTGTACTATACTGTTACCACGACGAAGACAGTGAAGACGCGCAACTGGTTATCCCAAAGAACGAACGCACCTCTATATTGGAACACTACCATAGCAAAGATACAGCAGGTCATTATGGAATTGATCGAACTTCCTATAAGATCACTTCGCGCTACTACTGGCCAGGTATCCGGAAAGACATCGAAAACCACGTCAAAAATTGCATCGATTGTCAACGTTATAAAGCAACCAATTTAAAACCGATGGGTTTATACCAGACGGTATCAAGTAAACAGCGTTTTGAAACAATTGCCATTGACTTGTTTGGTCCATTGCCTTTGGATGCAGATGGGTTACAATGGATCTTCATCACGGAAGACATCGCTAGTCGCTGGGTGGAGCTATTTGCTTTAGCTGAAGCTACTGCCGAAAACTGCGCAAAAATTCTAATTGACGAGGTATTCCTGCGGTATGGAATCCCGAGAAAGGTCATCAGTGATAATGGAGTTCAATTTGTGTCCTCCGTAATGCAGAAGGTCGTTTTCTGTCTGAATATAGAACAAGTGTTTACGCCTGTGTATCATCCTCAAGCTAATCCCGTAGAGAGGAAGAACCGAGATCTCAAAACACAGTTGGCGATATTGGTTGGAAGACACCACCGCGATTGGGCAGAGAAGTTGCCAGCCATACGCTTCGCCATGAACACCACTCGTTGCCAAAGTACTGGTTATACTGCCTCGTATCTTACCTTCGGGCGCGAGATGAGAACCATTGACGACGTCCAACATGATGTAAGAGCCGTCGTTCATTCCGAAAATTTCATTGCCGAAATCACGCCATACCTCAGCACTCTTGTTGATGTATTCGCATCAGCTCGTGAGTGCGAACTTAAGCAACAAGAATCCAACAAAAGCTTTACCAATCTACGACGACGTAATCAAGAAATCTTAGAGATTGGATCGAAGGTCCTTGTCACCGCTCACGTTTTGAGCAATGCTGCCAAAGGAGTAACATCCAAATTCATTCCTAAAAGAGACGGACCCTATGTAATCACCGGCAAGCAAGGAGCTACTGCCTATGTAATCGCACATGAAGATAATCTCCAACAACCTTTGGGCACCTACCATGCCTAATCGCTAACGCCGTATCGAAGCGCTGCTGGTGTTTCCGAGGATCCAGTCAACATGATCCGACGCCGAGGACGTCCGCGAAAGGCCACTTAGGATGCCTCATCGGGTCGATTTTAGCATCCTAGGGGGAGACTGTAACAACCCTGCTTTTCTTAAACTTTTGTATACATACTTTAAGTAACATGCCTGTAATACTTTTATTTTTACGTTATTTTGCAACCCTTTTGTACATTTTTAATGCAACGCTGCTGCGTTAGTTTTTATTTCGCTGATTAATTTTTGCTGATCATTAGTAAAATCAATCAGCTTCGAGCTTGCGCCAAGTAAGGTTCTCTCGTCCGGTATTGCTTCGGACAGCACCTTGCCTTGAAACGACCGAAGAAGATTGTGTGCATGTGTTTTATTATACATTATATATTTTTTTGTTCGCGTATTCGGTATATATATATATAAGTACATATAAATAAAGCGAATTGTTGCTAACGAACTCACATGAGTTATTATTTTTTACGAAGCGCAAGCACGACTGTTACAAGAGTATGTTAATATACTAATGCATTCGCACAGTACGTTCCGATATAGTATAACATACATACATATGTATACGGCATATCACATAGTTCTAAGTGATGTACTGATTTTTCTAAAATGTGTATTAATTTTAATTAGAAATATTAAAATTTGTATGAAAATTTTCAACTTGTGAATATTGCTTTATTGCATGTGCAGAGTACATGTACGGCATTTCACATACTTGTAAGTCAAGTATACATTTTTTTGAAAATGTACGATTATTACAGATTTTAATGAATATTATTAGAAAGAATACTCAATTATCTTTCAGTCCATTCAATTTTTTTTTAATTTATTAAATAGTTTTTATGAAATTTTCGAATTTTTGAAAATTGCCTTATTGTGCATGCACAGTACATGTACGGGATTTCACATACTTGTAAGTCAAGATCAATATTTTAAAATTGCACGATAATTTTAAATAAAAATGGATGTTATTAGAAATAATAATCAATTATCTTTCAGTCCATTATGTTTTTTTAAATTTATTAAATAATTTTTATGAAATTTTCGAATTTTTGAAAATTGCCTTATTGCATGTGCAGAGTACATATACGGCATTTCACATAGTTGTAAGAAAGGTATAAATTTTACAAATATGCTAAATAAATACAAATGCAATATTATTAGAAATAACAGTCAATTATCTTTCTGTTTAAGTTATTTTCTTTTAAAAATATAAATATTTTGTATGCAAATTTTCTACTTTTGATTTATAACTTTTTTTTAATTTTTCTTATATTTACTGGATTATATGGCCATTGCAGGTTGAAGGATGACGTTCCTCGGGGCAGAATAGATATAAGTTATATACATAAGTAGATATAGAAATAAATTCTTTAAAACAAAAATGTTAGTTTAGAAATTATTAATAATTAATATAAGCTCAAACATTGTAATTTGATTAAAATTGTAAAATAAAATACTTAAATTTAAAAAAAATGTTGATATAAAAAATTTCTTTTTAGTCCAAGGGTAACGGTTAGCTAACAAATAGGGTGACTTACAAAACTGTTTCCGATAACAAGAAGCTAACTATAAGGGTAACAAGTACGAGTGGTTAGCAATAACAAGTAGATAACAGAGGCGTTAACTACTGAAACTGGTACTACTAACAAACAACTACCAGACTCTGTAACCGACAATGTTAGAGCGAGAGTGGAAAAAGATATATGTAAATGCCATGAGTAATAGCGAGTATGATGATTACACCGTCGTGAACCATGGAGGGGAAATGGTATTTTCTTCCCACGGCTAGAACAAATGTGACTAATTTTATAACTATCGCGCAAGTGAACGCTAACGCTTAGTTACTTTGTTTGCTAACCATTACCCGTCTTGTAGGGTAATATCTGGTCCTTAACTTATCTGTCAAAGTAAATCTCTGAAGCAAAGCAAAGTGAAAGTCTGATGTGTACGGCATTTGGAAGATAATTATGCATGAGTTAATTCAAATCAAGGCTACTTATCTAGATCATATCGCCGGTCTTTCATCCCTTTAAGGGCACGTCTCCACAAGAAGATGTCGTAAAATATAAGTATGTCAGAAAACAAAAATGATAAATTAGATGATTTCTACGTCATAGCGTGCAGAAGATGAACAATTTTTGTGTTTTATGCATGCCAACAACTAAATCATCAAAAACAGCGGTAATTTAGCGAATATAAAGCAATTGGTACATTAAAATATATGAAATTGTGATATTCCGGTATTGTTGAGTCAGCTAATGGTGTATTGTACAATTTTCAAAAAGTGGATAAATTAAAATTATAAAATCCTTTTGTGTAAGCACTTTAATATCAAAATAAAGTGAAAATGCAAAGGTTTCATGTTGTTACTACAATTTGCCACTGTACACTTCGTTTATTAAAACACCCTTAATTAATTGTTTCATTGTTTTTCACGCGAATGCGAATTTTCTGTTTTATTTCCCTTTTGACTCGATATTCTGGTATGATATGACGTCACACAGCTGTCAAGCCGAAACAAAAAAGATAACGGGGTTTATAATAATACTCATATAATGGCAGCAAGAACGATAGAATACAAGATTGCGCCTTCCCGACGAAAAATGATGTGAAGCAAAATGCGTGCAACGTCACGAACATGGTTTTTCTGATCATCGAAAGAAATTGTTAACAAAAATGTGAGGTTAGGTTCTGCTAGGATTTCTAAATTTTAAAGTTTTTACCAATTTCGGCACTTTATGCAACATATTTATATTCAAATAACTTCATTTATGCACTGTGTTTGATTGGATGCTTTGAAAAAAACTGCATTGCAGCATTAGGAGACACAAGAAGCTTAACTTGCTACCGAAAGCGCACAGCTACACTTTCACATCACTTTTAGCGAGTTTTATAGCCCCGTATCATTGATAGACTCTGTGATTTAACACTTAACACTGCGGACTTCATGTTTAATAACTTTATTTTAAATAAAATTGCTTTTAAGCATTGAATTTAAGTACAAACAATTGTATGCTTACAAACATGCAAACAAAACTAACCGCGTTCTGTGACGTAGCATAAACAGCTGATTCTGTCAAATTTGCTGAGAGCGAATAGCGGTTTGCGGAAGGTGCAATCTCTGTATTTTCTAAATCGTGTAATGGCAGTAACCTATCAGCGCAATGTGTAAAAATTCAGCAATCAAAGGGAGATAGTTTTAGTACGAATGTACGTTTGCGCATGCGCAGGTTTTACACGTATTGGTATCTGTGAATACATGTGACAAACGCATAAAAGCGTGTTTGACATATCTGCAATTGCGCCAAAAAATAAATTTGAAGAGGGTTGCTTTACTGTGGAGGCTTATACCCTTTTTTGACGAAGTTTACTCATACAAAATAAAGTGTGCTTATGATGTACTCAAATTTTATTTTGTAGCTCGTTGGAAATCAAACAAAAACGATAAAATGGAAGTGATATTTTTACAATATTCGCAATGTCGTTCATTTGGAATTTGTTTGTTAATTTTTTTGATGAAGTTTTCTAATAGTATATTATTTAAAAGCATATGGTTTTTGTCAAATGAACTATAATTTAAAATAAAAAATAAATATGTAAACGAAAAATTTTGAAACGATAAAAACAATTTAAAGATGAAAGTTAAATTTTGGCTACGCCACTGGATTTTCTTTTGAATTCAAGTAACATTTTTGCCTTACGTTTACTCGGTTTTACTTTTCTAATTTTATACATATACATATCTGTACTGTAATGTTTGCTGACTGCACGTGCTCATACTCCCAATACATGATTCAATTATTAAAGGTTTGGTAACTAAGCAGCTAGCTCCCTCACTTTTTGTCAAACGGCTCCCTTAGCATCCAAACCGTGTTGCTTCTTAAAAATAAAAATAGTAATAACGAGAAAACTTTTTTATACCAAAAACTAACAGGCAACACTTTTTGTTTTTTTATCCGCGTAAACGGTAAATTCAAGTCCGGCTTTTAGAGACATAATTTTTTCTAATTAAAAGATTGACCCCGTATCGTAAATATTTTATGTAAATGTGTATAGATGACGCGCTTTTCCATTGAATGTTTTTCCTTGCTTTCTTGAATGCAGAAGCCAAGTCTTGAAATGTTTTATTTTTGTCCATAGCGTTTCTTACAGATATAACCAAGGCGAATTTAGTAAAATGGCTTTAGTAAGCAGCTAATTGATTTGTTTTTTCTATCGCCATGGTACATCAAATGTCAGAACCATTTGTTTGTTGGTTGGTTTTGACATTCGCTGTACCGAAAGCAACAACAGATAACATATGTACTTTTTTTCTTTACATACATATGTAGACCCCCTGCCTCCACTCCGTGACAAACCGTGCCGCTGACCTTAAGGACCTGATATCAATGGTATATGTATATGTAAATAAAAGGAATAAAGCGAATAAATTACTTCAATATTTCAAGATAATGTTTTATGCTCAATCGAAATTATTTGTCATGGGGCAAATAAATTGAAAATTTATTCGCTGGTCAAAAATTAAAAAAAAATTTCAAAATAAGTACATACATAGTTATGTTTTGTAAGCGTAGCTATTGTATTTAAATGAAATGCCTTCGATATTTCTAGTTAACAAAATCTATAACATTTTACTACTAATTATTTACTTTTTAAGAAAGGGAAAAAAGTTCTAACCCGTTTTCCATACTACGTAAAACAACCCTTTATAAGGGAGTGTCAAAATTCGAATGTCATTATTTACCTAACCTTTTATAATTGAATCATGCTCCCAATATACATATACATATGTATGTAAGTATTATATGTATGTATGTACATATATATGGCATATGCACACGATTTAGAAAATTCATTAGTATTTCATAATTTTTGCGAGTATATTTACTTTTAACAACTAAGAAAAGCTAAATTAGGGCAGATCCGATTTTTATATACCCTCGCGATATATTTTTGCATGGGTGCCCATAATTTCATAAAAACCCCGTTTCTTGGTTATTAATCGCTGTTTAATACCACTTTACTAAATTTCTTCCAATAAATACTGAAAAACAAAGTTTTTTGCATTTTTCAAAATTTCCGTTATATGGAGGTTGGGCGTGGTTATGTTCCGATTTCAAAAATTATTGACGGTGATGCTAGTGATATCAAGGACAATATGTTCATTAAATTTTGTGACGATACCTTACATCGTTATTAAGATACCTACAGACCTTTTTTTATAAGTGGGCGTGGTAACGCCCATTTTTCAAAATTTCATAAAAATCAAGTTTCTTAATTAAATATCTCTCTAAATATCAAATTTTAATTATTATCTTTCAATAGATAAAGAAAAAACAAAATTTTTGCATTTTTCAAAATTTCCGTTATATGGGAGGTAAGCGAGGTTATGGTCCGATTTTATAAATTTTTACCGATGATAACAGCGATATTGAGGAAAACTTGTGACAATACTTTTCACTGGTATTGAGATATAGATATTTTTTTCTAGGTGGGCGTGGAAACGCCCATTTTTCAAAATTTCATAAATACCTAATTTCTTAGTTCAAAATCGCTTCAAATACCGAATTTCACTCAATTAGTTTTAATAGATTTCATAGATTTCACGTATAAATTACGATAATAATAGCGATATCAAGAAAAATATGTCCACCAAATTTTGTGAGGATAACTAATACTGTTATTGAGATACAGAAAATGTTTCAAACTTTCATAAATACCTAATTTCTTAGTTCAAAATCGCTTCAAATACCGAATTTCACTCAATTTGTTTTAATGGATACCGAAAAAACGTAGTTTTTGCATTTTTCAAACATTTCCGCTATATGGGAGGTGGGCGTGGTTATTGACCGATCTTGACCATTTTCAATACCAACCTACCCTGTCCAAAGAGCAAATTTCATTGAGATATCTCAATTTTTACTCAAGTTATTGTAACCACGGACAGACAGTCAGGGCAAAATCGATTCCTCTTTTCATTCTGATCATTTTAGTATATGTATATATGTCTATATCTATCTCGATTATTTTTTGCTATTACAAACAACCGCTATGCAAACAAAGTTAAAACACCATTTTGTACAAGTACGCTCCTGTATAAAAAAGGAAAACAGAGATGTATGAATTACTATTGTTATTAGTATTCCATATTATATTGTTATGTACTTCACATAGATAGAATAATATGGAGGAAATATTAATTGAAGCGCTTAAGCGTCACAATTTCCTGTTTAATAAAACACACCCATTTTAAAGAAGATGTGTTGACTACAAACAAGCGCTAACATCTGCCCTTAAAAGCATACATATGTATATACATACGTTTAAAATTATTATTGCAATATTTACTTTTGTCCTTATGCAAGTGTGATGAACAATCGGTGGTCCATTCGAATCGTTTGTCAATCCTTCCTAAACAAGTGCAAATAGTAAATGAAATACATCTTTATTAACCACCCTCCCCGTTTTCTTAAACTCCCCTGGATCGTTTTTGTTTCTTTTTTCGAAAGATGCTGCAGAAGACCTTTTACATCGCGGTCTTAATAAAGTATATAACACTCGCGAATTTGAAACATTAGTAGCATAACTACTACTTTCTTTTTTATATCAGTTAGGGCCAGTTTTTCAGTGCTGGTTTAAACTCAGTTTAAACTAAGTTTAGTTAAACTCAGTTTAAATTTAAACTTAATTTTCTTGCGCTTAATTTAATTTGTTACAACCAAAACGAAATAGTCAGCACGCAGCTGATAAGTTAAACTAAGTTTAACTGTGCGTAATCGGCCGTTTAAACTGAGTTTAAACTTATCAGCTGCGTGTCGACTATTTCGTTTTGGTTGTAACAAATTAAATTAAGCGCAAGAAAATTAAGTTTAAATTTAAACTGAGGTTAACTAAACTTAGTTTAAACTGAGTTTAAACCAGCACTGAAAAACTGGCCCTTAAACTTATTTCTAATTCTCTTATTAAATAAAATACTCGCAATAAACACAAATCGCAATTCAAAACAAACAACTAGCGCAGAATCTGTCAAAGCGTTCTATGTAGCATGTCTGAAGATGCCCAAGTGAGAATTCGGCTAAACACTATTCAATTAAATTGCGCAATAATCAGTTGTAAAGAGATTTCAGTGCGCAAACATGTGTGCGGATTGCGAAGTTGCTTTATATTAGATTAATTATTGCGGTCAAACTAAAAAAACGAAAAGAAAAAAAGAAACGAGTTTCTTCACCAAGTGCATTTGTATTTATTTCCTTATACATATTTCTCAACAAGTCTACTATATGCACTTGCTTTACCTACTCTATTGCTGTATTCAGCACTTTCAATCTTCCATAGTGCTGGTTCTGACATAAATTTCTAAAAATTCAATCCAAAAATCTTTATTCTTATCCATTCCGCTCATGTTATCTCGACAACTTTCTGCACTGAATTAATTATGGCGCACCAGTCCAATATTGCGCAGTTATATTGTGTAGGCTAGAGGACCTACATATAACGGGCGGTCTTCACCTGCTTTCAATGCTAGGTTGCTTTCTGCTTCTTGTCGTCGCAAGCGAGAGAGAGATTTGTTCACTGGGCATTTTGAAAGCATACTTTTTCACAAAGATTATATGATACGAAACTCTCGTTCTCGTGAGAGCGCTCTCAATGTGTACATTTTTTATAGCATTTTCCAATGATGCCACTATGAAAGAAACCAAATGTGGTAATTACCATTGCATTTTTTGGAGATTTTATTAATTTAATACGACCATTGCGTTATGCAGAAGTAAATAATAAAAATACAATGAAGTAACAAGTAAAATACGGGTATTAATGAAAAAAATATAAATTTATGAGTTCTGCATGAAAACTTCAAAGTATACCAACAATTTTAACTGAAATAAAAAATATCAGTTTTCACATAATCAAACATATCAATTCAATCGAAATGTGCATATGTTTGTATGTATATACAGTATGTAGTTAAAAAGTATTTAAAAAAGTAATATATGTATAAGCAGTTTTCTTTGAAAAATATTTTTATTAGCAATTTAAAAGGCGCTTTTTCTAAATAAAACGCAACATTTTTGTGAAAAGTTCAAAATTTTACACGTTCCTCTTTATTTTGAGATTGTAACACTTTTTTTTGCAAACTACAAACACTCAATATCTTATTCTGCACAGTTAGAAAGCGCACTGATTTTATTGATAATTTACACATTTTGACTCTGGCATCTCACTATTTTACTTGTCAGCTGATAATAGGGGGACTCATTCGGTTTTGTTGCCAGCATGAAAAACGAGATCAGTCCCCCTATTTTAATAGCGGTTGAGAGAGTTTCGTATCATATAATCCTTGACTGGACACCACACTAGCAGTAAAGGGCTAAAAGCGCAGACAGCCGGGGGCACTTATTTGCATTTCGACATCAGCTGATTTGACAAACGAAATTCAGCTCAAAATGGAAAGTAAGGAAAATAAGATTGGTTATCGTAATCGGTCTTGGAAATTCCGCACTCAAGCTCAAAGTGTTGCTTCTTTATTTGAGCAGCTATTTTTTAATAATAAACACTTTTGACAGCAGCTGTAGACATTTTGCTAGTTCACAATAGTATTTTCTGTCAAAAGTGGCAGCATTGCTATATTGATATAACAATATTCAGTACTTATGGGCGGTCTTCACCTGCTTTAAATTGTCGCTTGCTTTCTGCTTCTTGTTGTCGCAAGCGAGAGAGAGATTAGTTCACAGGGCATTTTGAAAGCATAATTTTTCATTTGCACATGTCGTAGAGCAAGAAGGTTCGCGTCCTGCGTGCTATTCAAACTCCAAACCCTCTCATATTGTCGGTATAAATTAATTAATTTACAAAGATCAGTAATGCGACTCTCGATTTTATCAATATGTATATCTTATTAAAAGGCTTTTTTGTGCACGAAGAGCTTATGATAAACGATGTTGCCACAATGAAAGATGCTACGAAATGCGAAAATGGCTGTCAAACTACAAAAATGACAGTTGAAAGCAAGCGAGCGCTCGCTTACTTGCGGTCTTCACCTGCTTCAACGCTCGCTTACTTCTGAAAGCAAGCGACATGTCGCACGTGAAGACCGCAAAAAGTTGAAAGTATGCTTCGTCTAGCAAACCGATCGGTAAGCGAGCGCTCGCTTGCTTTCAACTGTCATTTTTGTAGTTTGACAGCCATTTTCGCATTTCGTAGCATCTTTCATTGTGGCAACATCGTTTATCATAGGCTCTTCGAGCACAAAAAAGCCTTTTAATAGTATATATTGATAAAATCGAGTGTCGCGTTACTGATCTTTGTAAATTAATTAATTTATACCGACAATATGAGTGGGTTTGGAGTTTGAATAGCACGCAGGGCACGAACCTTCTTGCTCTACGACATGTTGCAAATGAAAAAGCAAAGATAATATGATACGAAACTTCTCTCTTTCGCTTGCTGCGAGAGCCCATGATCTCACATTTTGGGCTGGCAACAAAGCCGAATCATGGGCTACTGAACAGCTGGCACGCAAAAAGGTGGGCTACCAGAGGCAAATGCGCGGAAATAGCTATAATTTTTATTTGGATAAAAAAAGCGAGTAAATGTTTTTTTTTTTATAGAATGTGTCTTGAAATCTCTAAATTAAGTTAAATTTAATATATAATTTGTAGCAAACTATGAAGGTTTTGATTAACATACAAATATTGTATTTTATTTTAAAAATATATACCAAAACTATTTTTTCAAAACGAACTGGGTAAATATTGCATTTTAATACACATGAATAAACATGTATGTTCATAAGAAAACACGCTATATCTTAAATTTTAGTTTAATGTATATATAAAAGCAGTTTTTGCGAAATAGAATTTCTGCGATATTTTAATTATTTTCATTGTTTTGATTTTATATATATTATCTTCAGGTATTAAGGTAAATAACATCTCTTATTTACTCTTATTTTTATTGCATTTTCATTCATTCTGTTTGCAAACCTCAACTGTGGCGAAGCTACTGCAAAATCTCCAAAAAATGAAATAAAAAGCCCCAGATACTATTTCTACAGAGTGGCTCTTTTGGAAAATGTTATAAAAAATGCGCCTTTTGACAGCGCTCTCTCGAAACAAAGAGTTTCGTATCATATTATCTTTGGTGGTAGATGGCAACCTTTGAACAGCTGTTTCTGCCAATTGAATTTTACAAACGCTTTGCATATTTCAGAGCAGATTTTCGGGAAAATTTATAATTTATTTTCTTAATAAAGTTAAACCCAACAAAAAAAATTAACTGGTATTTAAGAAATTATAAATATGCCGAAAGTACGTAGAAGTCGTAAGCCGCCACCAGATGGTTGGGAACTTATTGAACCAACGCTTGAGGAATTGGAGCAAAAGATGCGTGAAGGTAAGTCTTGTAATCCATCACAAATAGGATTGCATTGCATACTATTTTTCTTTCAAATTACAGCCGAAACCGAACCTCATGAAGGGAAGCGTATCACTGAATCTCTATGGCCAATCTTTAAAATACACCACCAAAAATCGCGCTACATCTACGATTTGTTCTATCGACGCAAGGCAATCAGCCGTGAATTGTATGACTATTGTTTAAAAGAGAAAATTGCCGACGCTAATTTAATTGCAAAATGGAAGAAATCGGGCTATGAAAATTTATGTTGTTTGCGTTGCATACAAACGCGTGATACAAACTTCGGCACGAATTGCATTTGCCGCGTACCGAAATCAAAACTAGAAGAAGGGCGTATTGTAGAATGTGTGCATTGTGGTTGCCGTGGTTGTTCGGGCTAGTTTAAGAATAAGTAGTGTTAGACAGCTTTTTGTAGATTTCTTAGCTATTACACATTTATAATTCTGAATGTATGGACAGTAAAGGAAACGTAACCAATACTTACATTACATCGACTACTATATTTTAATAAACATACTTACATTTAATGATTAAAGATTAATATAAAAAGCATCGCAATCTTTTGGTATATAAAGCAGATTGTTTATTACCTGTAGTTTATATGAACTGATTATCATAATATGTACTCAATGCTTACGAAATACTTATGATAACCTGAGATCCATATAGCAGTTGAATTCAGAGCGACAGCTATTATAAAAGTTTGCTATGAACCAAGGACTTATGTACATAGTTTAACATACATTTCGTTCACATTTACAAATGGCTTATTTACTTCAACAGTGTCATAATCCAAAATCCTATTATTTTATGTTGTGAACTAATTTCATACCTGCACCAATCACCAGTAGCTCACTACTACTAAATATTTCTTCATTCTAACTAATAGGGTATTTGTAAATTCAAAACTTAAAAGCAGTTGATTGTTGATTTTTTGAGTTATGACACTATTGAAGTAAATGAGTCATATGTATCTATGTAAAGACCACGTATGGATATTCTTCGAAAATCTTCTCAGAATAAAAACCCTTTCTGCATAAAATGTATTCGTACCAAACTCTTGTATACTTGTAAGTATAATATTTCGGTTTTTTCTTAATATTTAGCATAAATTTAGTTATTTTCATTGAAAATGTTGCAATGTAAACATTGCTTCAACTTTGCTTTTCGATGGGCAAGGCAAATCCAAAAGAAGGGATATCAAATGGACAAAAATTGAATTTGATGTAGAGCTTTAAAACGTTCTTATCCCTTATGATACCTAGGTTAACAGAAATATATATATACTATTTAAAATAATTTTAAAAAGCCTAATAAATTTGACTTTAATAATAGCTTTATAAATGAATACCATCATTAAAACTAGTTCTAAGGGTGCAACTATCAAAAAAAAGTGAAGTGATCACATTTGTTGATTACCATACTACATATACGTACAGCTGTTTTTCCAAAAATAGCAGTGAATTTCAAAATTATATATTTTGAAACTTATATTTTTTTATTTGCTTTTGAAAATTTACATTTAAAATTCAATAGGATCTATAACCGAAGCCATATAAATAAAAGTTTCAAATCTTATACGAAATTCGCAAAAATGTAACAAATTCGCAAAAATTGCTAAAAAAATTAAAATAATGAATAAACTTTTAAAAAAAATTCTGGGTATGCCGTTTTGAAGCCCATTAAATTTTAGTGATACAAAATGGAATTTTCAGTTGGCTAACCCAGCTAGAACAGTATAGCTTATATAATTGTTTATGCCATATCACTAAGAAAAGTATCCCTTATAAATTTAAATCTTTCCATTATATTGTGTGATTTTTTGTCCCTCTCTTTCAAATAGGCCTATCGTATTTATGTATTTTATATCGCTCTCGTTCGAACACAATTTAGGTAAGGGATGTATAAGGAATCGCCTTTGCGATTAAATAAGGAATGTACAGACGATTATATAAAGTATAATTTGAGGAGTTTTATAAGTTTTATAAGGAACTATTTGAGGAATTATATAAGATATTATGTAAGGAATAATTCGAGTAATTATATAAAGCATTTATGTAAATATAAGGATTTATGTAAATTATTTTTTGAGAAATTATACATTACCAAAGTTTATATCCAAAATCGAGTTGTACAGCAAGCTTTTATCTTTTATATCAATGTTTTATTTATTTGTTTTTCGAGTTAAGAAGATATTTGAAATTTATAATTAATACATTTTGTTTTTATTTTAGTAAAGTCGATTACACTTTTAATTGTATAAAATATATTATAAATGTATTATTCTTATAAACTATTAAAATAAAAAAGTTCTTCTTTTAATTTAATTGAAAAATTTTTAGTACAAATATATGTATGTATATAAAATCTTTATATGTATGTATATACATATACATATATACAGCCATAGTCAAATGTTATTACACATTACTAAAATTTTTTGTGTTTTGGTTATACTGCTTCGATTATTGTTGGTGTTGTTTTCAATATAAAGTAAATTTGTTGTTGTTGGATGAAATGGAGTGCGTAGAAGACACGAACAAAAATTCAAAGAAAATAACGGAATATTTCTCACACAAACAAAACATTTGTTTGATGCATATTGGCGTCAGAAGTTATTACACACATTTTATTCGTGTCAAAGATAATTACACAATGTTATATTATATGGTTTATATTAAGAATTATGTATAAATTTTTAATTTTTTTTTTATTTGAACGAGTCAATATTTTGTTACTCCTCCTTTGGCATCAATTACTGCTTGCAACCTGTACGGGATAGACTCAATCAAGGTGTGGATAAAAGAAAGAGGTAGTTTAGCCCAAATATTTTTAATTTCTTCAATAGTGTCATTTAGTTTTCGATTTTTATCAATTGTTCGTTGTTGTTTCATGAAACCCCAAACATTTTCAATGATGTTAAGGTCCGGGCTTTGAGGGGGCCATGCAAGAACAGCTTGATCTACCTCATTTAAAAACTTCGTTAAAAACCATCCTTTATGGCAAGGAGCATTATCCTGTTGCAGAATCCAGTCGGTTCTTGGAAATAGGCTATTTGCTGAAGGAAATGCATGATCATTCAACACACCGATATACCCACATTGATTCAAAGTTCCTTCAATTGGTACGAGCTCTCCCAATCCAATGATATGCATCCCCAAAACATTACAGATCCTCCACCGAATCTGTTTAGAGGCTGCCGTGCTTTGATTTTGAGAGTTGACGGTAGATGCATATACTTTCTTCCAAAAGACCCCTGGAACTGAAAAGAAGACTCGTCAGTCCACAGAACGTTGTGCCAGAACTCTATGGGCTTATTAATATGCTCTTGAGCAAAGGCAAGGCGTTTGGCTTCGTTGTTCGGAGTTATGTCGATCACTTTGCGAACTACATAGGTCTTGATTTCCATGCTCTTCATCTTGCGACGTAAAGTAGCTTCACTAACTTTCTTCCCAATTACTTTCTCCGAATTTTCTGCAATGCGAATAGGGCTTATTGTTGGATTTACCATAAGGACTCTCATTAATCTTGTTTTTTTCCCTTTGGCCTATAACGGGTTTTCGTCCACTTTTTCTTTTATCTTCTAAATTCCCACAAGTGTCTTTCTTTTTTACTAAATTGTACACAGTTTTCCTCGAAATTCCATAAATTTTCAAAAGATCCGAAGCCGAAGTTCCCATTTTAAATTTGGTCACAATCTCGGATCGTGTTTCAATATTTAAATGCTTCCTTTTGACCATTTTCGTCGATTAAATTAACAATATTAATAGTTTGCGCAATCCTCTCCAAGAATCATGTAAAATGCACCTACTTCACACACAAAATAGCTAAAAACTAATGATATTTACACGAATAAAATGTGTGTAATAACTTCTGACGCCAATATGCATCAAACAAATGTGTTGTTTGTGTGAGAAATATTCCGTTATTTTCTTTGAATTTTTGTTCGTGTCTTCTACACACTCCATTTCATCCAACAACAACAAATTTACTTTATATTGAAAACAACACCAACAATAATCGAAGCAGTCTAACCAAAACACAAAAAATTTTAGTAATGTGTCATGATTCAATTATAAAAGGTTGGATACTTATTGACGTTTAAGTTTTCCGACTGCCTTGTAAGGTTACATTTAGGAAGGTCTGATAAAGGTTAAAATATTGTATCCCTTTTCGCGCAATGGTAGTAGAAAAGTAGGTAACTAGTAGCAAAATGCGGTTTGTACATAGAATGAAACATATTTAAAGACATTTGATATTTCAATTTAATATAATATAACCGAATATTCAACCACACATGTATGTATGTATATACATAGCACCTTACTACAAAAAAATATATAAACAAAAACCCAAGTGTGATTTAGAAGCAAATATTTTTTACACATTTTGTTAACAAAAACAATGTAATTTCAACCTTTTTCAAGATTTTACATGCAGAAAATAGAACTATCACATTTGGAAAAATTTTGATAATAAATTTTTCTTGAATTCAATATCAATTTTAGCAACCAAAATAAGAGGTATCTATTAAAAGCCCAGTAACCAGGATTGTATACATATTTCATTACAATTTCAAAATTTTTTAAAATATTAATTACCATTTTTGTAGATCATAAAATTGTAAGATTCAAGTCACTAAAAATGTAACAGTAGTTGTTCGATAAAATTTTTTTTTATATGGAAAACATCATCAAAATATTAACGGAATTTTTATTGATATATGTACGTCTGTTAGAAATCAAGTAAAGACGTTAGTCAAAACTGGTCAAAATACTAATAAATGTTCTTCTATTCGGTATTTTAACTGTATAATTTTATGGTTCTTATTATTTATATAAATTTTTTTTTTTTAATTTTATGTTATTTTATATAAAATATATACAGTAAAAAATTTAAAAACAATAAATGCTTTCTTGGAAAAAAAATATCAAACAAAATGATCTGACCTGGGCAGGAATCGAACCAACGACCAACTATTTCATACATGCAAAGAAAAAATATTTCAATTCCTGTTCGCTGCTAGATAAGCAAGGCTACTGGAAAACATACGAGAATGCCGTCAATTCGATTATTTAATGTAAGGCATTCTGAAATAATTTAAAAACTACAAAAAGGCAACAGTGTTGCCTGCCAGGCCATTTCACAAGAAAAGTACTAATTTCCACGTGTTTGATAACATTTTTTTTCCTTAAATTAAAAGAGAGCAACACAGGCTACCTTAAGGCAGCGTGCAAGAGTGAGACAACTGCCTAGTTATCCAACCTTGTATAATTGAATCATGGTAATGTGTAATAACATTTGACTATGGCTGTATATAAATCAATTGCTGTTCGTTTGTCTCGCTAAAACTCGAAAAAGGTTGAACCGATTTAGCTGAATTTAGTTTTCAAATGTTTGTCGTAGTCCAGGGAAGGTTTAAACGGTGAGAAAATTTGGAAAAATGGCGAGGAAGACAGTAAACACCACAATTGCATTTTCCCATATAAACTGTTCTACCCAATTTCCTGTCAAACATTTCATGCTTTCGGAGGGACAGGAAAAACTTTCCTTATTTCATTGCTATTGGCAAATATCACTTCGCAATATGAAGTAGCCCAGCGTTGGCTTCATCTGGAATAGCTGCAAGATTTTTAGAAGGTGTACGAACTGCACATTATGCCTTGAAATTACCACTAAACATGCAAATCCACGAAGCAATAGTTTGGAACATCGACAAAAACAGCGCAATGGCGAAGATTCTACAAATATGTTAATTGATCGTTTGAGATGTCTGCGCGATGGCCCACAAGAGGTTACTAGAGGCACTGGACAGAACGTTAAAAGGTCTTCGTAACAACCAAAACATTTTTGTTGGAGCCATTATTCTGTTATGAGGGGATTTTTGTCAGCCTCTTCGATTTTATGCGGCGGGTTTATGTGAATTATATACTTATGTTGTTACTAAAACATATCCGTCCGAAATAAGATTCAACTCAATACAATTCAAATAATTTTATTGTAGGTAAAGTTTATTTTGTAAGTTCCGAGAGTTCTAAAAATTTTGATCGTTTGGCGATTATCGATCAATCTGACGGCGAAGGCAAACTCTGCTCGGCAGAATGCGACGGCGGCGTGTCGGTAGGTCCCGGCGAATCCGATAAGTCTGGGTGTACCAGAACACCGGTCATGTTATGCTCCTGGCTTCTTTAGATCATTTCTAAATGTTTAAACTCTTCGCGAGTTATATTTAAATCTGGAAAACTTTTTCCATCCGAGATTGATGGCATTAATGAAGTGACAAATTTTGGTTTGATGCTAACTTGTGCTTGAATTGATTTTTCTATAGGTGACCAAATTTTACACAAAAATTTAAGCAATCTGCAGTTTTTGTTTAACATTCAGCACAACGTAACATATAGTGACAACAACTAGGACATGTTCCACTTTTTGCAAAACGGGCTATAGCTATTTAATAATTTTAAAACTATTGTTATTTTCTTTTCAAAATAACTAGGTATTAGAATCACTTATCTTTTCAAATACATTTGATGACATTTTTGTTGCCTCTTTTTTAGTTCTAAAAAATAGTAATGTGGCGTAACCGACACAAACCAAAAAATAAAAATGTAGACAACATATTTGTTGATATAAGAGTCTCTAATAGAATAACTGAATAAACCCTGATGTGCAAAAAGAGACACCATTGTACAGTCATGACAATAAAGAGTGGAAAGCGGAATAAAACGAAATTAAAATAAAACTACAATGTTATCATAACAACCAAACAAAGGTGCTTGGTGTAGCTCAATCTTTCAATATTTATGACTAAAGGGACTGACAGTGGTTCAAATGCTTTATAAATCACTTTAAAAATCACGTTAAAAATGAGACATTATCAGCCTTTCATGAAGTATAAATAGTGTTGCTCGCTTCAATTATTTTCAACTTTTTATTGCTAGACTTAAGAGTATAATAACCTATGGAAATCGCAATTCCTGACACTATCGATCAAAATTTTCAGCCATTTTAGCTAATGATAGGTGATATGAAGTTCACCGGGTCATCTAGTATATTGTAAATGTACATAAATGTGTTATAGTTATAAACTATTAAAATAAAAACGTTTTTCTTTTAATTTAATTTTAAAACTTTTAGTACAAAGATTGAACTTTTCAAATGTAAGTCCATGCGTATATATGCACATCACAAATTATGTACATATTTTTATTTTTTGTCAAAATTTTCTTTAAAAGCGATTGAGGCTTAACTTAACTCTTTTCCTTAACACCTTTTCATGCTGCATTACGAGGTGAAGTTTATAGAACAGCTGATTTAACCTTCTGCTTATTGCCTGATACATGAAAATGTCACCAAAAAGAAATTTGGATTTTTTTTATTTACATGTATAAGAGATTGAAAGCTGTATAACTGATTTTTTTCAAATATTATGCAGTTAGAATTTGTTAAATTTGTTGCAAAAAAACCGGATCCGGAAAAGGGAATTTTTTGATAATTTTTTACGTAAAGATATGATTTGTGGAGGCACAAGGACACATTTATTGTACATTTTCCATAAACGACGTGTGCTTCTAGCAACATTGTTCAGCATTAAAAGGTAAGAAGTACGAATAATGGCCAGTTCGGGTAAGTTATGAAGTATTTGGGATTTAACAGCCTTAAAAGTTTATTTTCATGCCACCCGGACATTCTGTATGCTAGATGCGATCAGAGTAATATGAAGCTAATGGTTGTGGTAAATACATTTCTAACTAATTTTAATGAATGTACGAGCTTATTTGTTGTACATAGATCAAATTCTATTTCGCCAAAGACAAGCTTGCAGCCGCCACAGTTCTTCAATTTAAATTCGGTTAAGTATGTATCCTAAAATCAAAGCATATTCAATATTATTACCTATATTTTACACAATAGGTCGATCCCTTCTATAGCGGACACGAAGTCGAAAGGGGAAGACTTCCAAACTAAAACGGAGTATGCGAAACACATGTTCTAAATATATCAGTCCTCTTATTTTTGAAAATATGTATGCACATTGAGCTTTGCAGTTTTGAAATTTATAAATGATAGGGAAATAATTGAGGCGAAAAGGCAAATAAAAAGTTTGAAAGTGGGAAATCATAAATTAAGCGCAGACCTAGAACAAGCGAATGGAGTGGTGAATAATTTATAAAAGATATTCACTTAGGGTCAAATTCTGAAAATGATGATTCCCAGTTTGTTTGAGATTTTCGTTTTTAATTAAAGAAAAAATATAATTATAATCTTATTATACATACATAGATCGAAATAGGCACAGGTCCTATAAATACATGTCTAACGTAATTTGTCTTCACGTTGCTGGTCCCATGGCATACCACCACTTGTATGAAATGGATTTCCGCTTTCTCGTGTCAACACTACAGCGCTGGTATGGTAAAAGCGATATTACCGAGGATCTCCTCAGGGTCGTCGAATTATACAAATACGATCATCAGGAGACTACGAAATAAAGGCTTGGAAGCAGCCGATGTTTTTGATTTCGATTGAAAAAAGACGATGCAATAATTTCGGCATTGGAAAAATTAGGGTTTCCAGTGGTAGCCACCGTATGGAATATGGGACATACAAATCGTAAGTTGGGGAAGGAATTAGGTAGGTATGATTGACAACATCTTTCTTGTAAAATTTTTAATTATATATGCATATGTACATATGTATATTCCGTTTACAAATTATAGCACAACCACATATTGGAAGATTTGGCCACTCTATTTTTTTCTAATTAATTAAAATTATTTTTCAAGTAAAATTTGGGTAGTTCTCTAAAAAAACCATAAACACCCTCTATTTAATATAATACAAAACTAACAGTAATTAAAAACAATTTCAAAAAGATCGAAATTTTTATAAAAATCTTGTGAAGTTATTGTTAATAATGTTTTATATTAAATAAATGATGTTTTAAAGGGTTTGTTAAAAAATGAACTGTGGAAAATATTTTTATATAATTGTAGGATAAATAAATTGTCCAAATGTGTCATATGAGGAAGTGCTATAATATGTGAACCGAGTGTACATGTATAAAACCAGCTTATATAATATTCAAAATCTGAAATAACTAAATACATAGATAAGCAGATCCTAGAAACGAAAAGGCAAAGTGTTTGCGTTCGCTGAGGCACCGCTGAGTACGCGTTGCAACTGCTCAAATCGCAGAAGGAGGGCATTTACTCTTCGGTGTGGAGAGTTATCTCCAGCAGTATGGAGGACGGTGGCCTAAGACTTAACTTGGGAATTGAGGAGCAACCCTAACTCGCAATCAAGAGGGCAGGCTTCTTTCTGCACTTAGGTTCCGTATGGTTGCACTGAGGCCGTGGAAGCGCGGACCTGCCCATTACTGAGTAGCTCCTTGGCGAGCTTGATATGAGGCGGCTTGAGCTCGACAGAGGTAGCGAGGGCGATTTAATGCCTTCGGACCAGGATGAGCCCGAGCTATGAGTTCCCGCCGGCTGTCAGTAGCCCAGCTGAACCTTCATCATGCGACGGACGACCTGGGCCTAGTAGTTATACAAGAGACGTGTGTATACAGGGGATGTGTATACAGTGACCTCTCCTGTAAGATTCCAAGAGCATGTGTAGTGATTAAGAGTACATATTAAACACTTCTGCATTACAGAGTTTCTGATGAAAGATTGGTAGCGGTACAGGCAAAGCTGGTGTTTGACCACGCCATTATCGATTTATATATATACATACGTATTAAGAACGTTGGACATACTCCAACTTTTATTACAAGGCTAGACAGGAGGTACTGGACGTCACCCTTAGCAATGAGATGGCAAGTTCTCTGATCTTGGGATGGAAGGTCTTATCTGAGCCCTACCTCTCAGATCACAGGATAATCTGCTTCAACCTGGAAATGACCCCCACATACAGCAGAATAAACCCCAGGAAGTTGAACGGGGATCTGTACTGCGAGATTTTTAAAGCTAACTTAATAGGCTCTGGGCGTAACCATTAAAGAACTAGCTGTATGAAATTAGCTGAATGGTACCATTATGTATGCTTTCCATTCCAGTTGCCCCGAGATGAAACCTAAAGGCAAGACCCAACCCAACTGATGGTCTCAGGATCAAGATGGCAATAAAGTTGCCTGACGGATCTCATTCAGGTGGCGAAAAGTAATATGTAACAAAGTTATTTTGTTAAGGGAAACGGCAAAATGGTTTCAAACAAATGAACACCAACATCTCGAGGGCTTGTATTTAACACAATCTATCCAAAAATCTAGTTCAAACCCATTTGTGGTTCATCAGTGTACATAAAACATTTTCGTATTCTACGCCCTAATTTGGGCCGCTGTGGTCGAGTTCGAATCTCAGCCAGCGCAAGTAATATCTAAATTATAGAAAAGGTTTTTTTCTAATAGCGGTCACCCCTCGGCAGGCAATGGGAAACCACCGAGTTTATTTCTGTCATGAAAAAACTAAAAATAAAACTATAGGTCCCTCCATTTGGTGTATAATAAAATGACGCACACCACAAATGGTAGCTCGGCCAAACGCAGAGCTATATAGTGTAAGGGCCAAATTATTGTTATTGCTAACGAAAATCGCCGCTCTCTTCCGACATACATACAAGTCCACAACCATATACATTTATGTATATGTATGTATTTATGTACACGTTAACGAGTGCCGTCGTAAGTTTTTGAAATACACCGAAAAAAAAGGTTTTCAAAGGTTCTCATGTTCATGTCATTGTTGGCCTATAATCGTTTATTTAAAGCATTCACAAATAAAGCGCCAACCATCGCGGTATCAGTATTCTGCGCCAATTATATCGGTATTAGTCTTCTTAACATCGCGTATAAGTTTCTGTCGAGCGTATTGTGTGAGAGACTAAAGCCCACCGACAATGAACTCATTGTACCTTATCAGTGGGCTTTAAAACTGGTAACTCTACCAACGACAATATTATGTTTCACCGCAAGTTGTCCCTCGATATAGAAATAATCTAATGACTTTTACTCAGTTCAAACTTTATGTGCTCATTGTCAGAAAGAGAGCGCTAAGGTCGGTCGATATAGAAAATTCTTTGGTGCATAGTTTTCATATCATATGGTATCGTTGAATTTAATAGAAAATAGTGTCAAAGAACTATTTATACATGAATTTATATATGGTGCTCAAGGATAATCTGTAAAGAGGTCAGTATTATATAGAATAACGGTTTTTTTCACGTAAATGTTTGTTTAATAAAAATACTTATAAAAAACTTAGTATAACATTTTTCATATTTTCTATTGCACTTTTTCTGTCCTTTGCATGAAAAATAATATTTTAAAATACATTTCTCAGTGCAGAAATAAAAGTTTACAAATTTTGTTTCGAATCTTTTGCACAAATTGAAAATGTTGAATTTTTATTATTTATATTAAATATGGCTTGATCCATTAATTTATATTATTCATATGAATAATATCGGACAAAAAACATATTAAAAATTCTCTAACGTGTTCTTGAAAAAAATTAGAGATATGACATACATGAAATACTCATTAAATATAGATTACTATCCACGACAGCTGAAGGCAGGATAAATCACTTGCTAATAATTTGTATAGAACACGAAAAGATATTTATATATCAGTTACGAAAGAATCAAAAAAGAATTTACATAGTGCTATCAAAGCAAGGAAGCAAGTTATTGAAATTTGTAGACCAAAATTTGGTAACCAAAGACTCTAGCTGAGTAGCTGCGATAAAAATATATGTTAATTACTATTACCAACATGTTGTTATCTGTTGTCTATATGTTGTGTTTCTTGTCTTATGCGTGTTAATTTTGGACACTCGTAAGGGTGATGTAGGACTGTTTCCTTACTTCCTTTGATTATCCTCTCGTTTCCGTAGATGTCAGCTGAGAGGGATGTCCGCTGACTGAACAGTTAAAGTTAATGCGCATTGACGGTGAATATTTTCGTTATATTCTCCCCGACTGTTCTGTCCCTACTCCAATTATGTCTAGGAGGAAATTTCTCCGAAAATCTTTATAGATATCTAACATAAGGGGATGCGAAGTGCTTTGGGCAGTTGGCAAAGGATCACATTAAGTACATCTGTAGGATGTTATTTAATTGCTCTTGTAGGACCTACACAAGCTGCCCGTTGTTTACGGCTTTATTTTCTATTACTATATTGTTTGTCATCCGCAATTTATCCTCGATTGTTCAGTGCCACACCACCAAAAGTAACGGAGAAGGAACTGTCACTGACAAGAGATTCATATAACGATTCTGAACAGAACTGACGCAAATTCAGATGGTCTCGTGGTCAGTCCGTTTAAATAAAAAGAGAGATAAATTCGTATTAGACGAATGGTCAAATGTGTAAATTTATTTGTACTTATTATTGATCACAATATGAACTATACTAGGATTTTACTTACACTTGTACAAAGATGTCCGCTGTGTTGGCTGGCTGCTGGTGCTGGAGCAAACAAATAAGGTAAAACGCTGGTCTCGCTGGTATGAAAAACTGCTGCTTGCTGCTGGTCGGTTCAAAACGGAGAGAGCGCGCAAAAATTTCTATTTGTCGCCGGACCGGCTGTTTTGCCTTAGCAAAACAGTCGGTTCGGCGAACAAAAGGATATCCCGTTAAATCGGGTGATCACTTATAGCCAATGACTAATAAGTCCGAATACCAGTATTTTTGAAGCCAGGCTGTTTCCCAGCAGTAAATCAGCCAGGGTAAACCCGTGAAAACTACCCAGCCGTAAACTGGTTCAGGCTGCTGGCCTGAACATGCCGGGCCCCTTGCCATGGGCAATATAAAAAAAGGAGGAAAACGATAGACCGCGCCAGCCAACACAGAGACAAACAGGTACATACAGTTATTATGCATTATTGCTGGTGGGCCCCAGAAACCACCAGGCCGAAGATGGTCGCTTGTACCAGCAGTCCGTTAACTGACGTTGTGGGTGTCGTGGTCACCATCAGCTTCGAGAAAACGTCGACGCCCAGCGTTATCCGAACGGGAGATGATTCGTAGAATTTCGGATCTGCCAGCCGCATGAACTGGAACGGCGTGGCGATCTGGGGGTCAACGTTGGTGCGGGGGCTTATGCGGAGGTGCTTCTCGACGACAACCGCTTGCGTCATCACCTTCTCCGACACGCCATGTTTGCCTCGAAGAATAAGAGAGCAGGATCGGTGGCTCCCAACAGCTATAGGCTCCAGCTGAAGTTCTCTGGCTAAGTTGGCGTCGATCATGCTGTTGGTCGCGCATTGGTCAATTAGGGCTCGCACCAGATGAAGGCGGCCACCAGACTCGATTTTAACTATCGCAGTTGGAGCGATAGCGTGAAATGATCGCAGAATCGGCACGGTCACATTACTCGACACTCTGCCTGTTCGGAAGCCCGCTGGCTTGATTTGTCGGATAGACCGGGAGCGCACCTTGGCCAACTCATTCTCCCGACTGTACGGAGTTTCCCGTCTCCGATTTTGTAGACGAGCATCGCGGGAAGACGGTCGGAACGGACGAGATTCCGAGCCGCCTTGTCGCCCTTGGTTGCGGTGTTGAGATGGTCGGAACGGACGTGGTTCCGAGCCACCCAGTCTCCAGTTATCGTATTGAGGGCGTGGTCGGAACGGACGCGGTTCCGAGCCACGCTCTCGCCTCTCGTGTTGCAGGAGCGGTCGGAACGGACGAGGTTCCGAGCCGCCAGCAGCAGAGGCGCGTTCTCTTGCAAGGGAGGTGGACGGTTGGAACGGACGAGGTTCCAAGCCGCTCACCCGCTCTGCCGAAGTTCTGCGGTTCGATGACGACGTAGTTTCGGTTACGGTCATCTCTTCGGTAAGTTCTGCCTCTTCCACCTGCTGAGCCCAGGACTTGTACGTCTCCGTTGGATGGATGGAGAGCACGTCATCCGAGCTGTCGTCTTCGGGCCTAGTGCTAACGCGCCCCGTCTCGGCACCACGTTGCACCCAGTCGCTCTCATCTGCGAGATGCAGTGACGTATGGTGCTTTTCGCGGCACCTGTGGCAGCGGCCCTTACTTCCGCAGATTTCCAATCGGTGGAATGGCGATAGGCAATTCGGGCAGTACCGGTGTATGAGGATTACTCGGAGCCTCTCCTCGGCAGTCTTCTCGCGGTATTGGGGACAGAGCCTTATCGCATGGTTGCCTCCGCATAGTCGGCAGGCTATGATAAACGCCTCGGAGCTCTGCTCGGACTTCATACGTCGCGCAGTATAGCGAGTCATCTTTCCTGTAATGGGATAAATGCTAAACTTAAACACAATAGGGTTAAAAGGTTACCGCTGATTGTTGGGGTTTGGTTGGGTGGCGAGCGGGGCGCAAACTGGAGCTTCTTAAGAGGTGCTGGTCCTATCCGATGGTAACAAGACCAATTTGACGATTGGTCTCGTAACGACTCCCTTCTCGGTGCGAATTTCTGCAACTCTGACTCGTTTGTCGGTGCCGTGGTGAACGTTGACGACTCGTCCTAGTCGCCATTCGTTTGGAGGAAGGTTGTCCTCTCGAATAACAACCAGGTCGTCCACCTGTAAGTCTGGTTGCTGTCGCTTCCACTTCGTTCGCTTTCGAAGCTCGTTCAAGTACTCGTTCTTCCACCGTTGACAGAACGAATGATGCAGCGCCTTCATCTTGTGCCATCGGTTGACCACCGAGGCTGGATTCTCCGTGATCTCAATCTCAGGCGGAACTAGGATGGGACTGCCGACGAGGAAATGTCCAGGAGTCAATGGTTCCAGGCTATTGGCGTCAGTGGATGCTGCATTAAGCGGTCTTGAATTGAGACACGCTTCAATCCTACATAGTAATGTGGAAAACTCTTCGAACGTATATTTACAATTAGATGCAATTTTTCGAAAATGAGACTTGAAACTCTTTACACCTGCTTCCCATAAGCCACCCATGTGCGGAGCAGATGCTGGGATGAAATGCCAAGAGAGCTGCTGATGAAAGTATTTGGACGTTACATCAGACTTCGAATGAGCAAGAAACGCTTTAAATTCTGTTTTTAAAGCTCTAGATCCTCCGACGAAATTAGTTCCATTGTCGGAGTATATATTTTTTGGGCACCCCCTACGTGATACGAACCTTGAAAAGGCTGCCAAGAAGGTGGGAGTGCTCAAGTCGTTTGCGGCTTCCAAGTGGATAGCCTTTGTTGCGAAGCAAACGAACAGGCATACGTAACCCTTCGTGATTACGCAGCCTCGCCCTCTATAACTTTTGATCTCGAATGGACCAGCGAAATCAACGCCCGTATTAGTAAAAGGGCGCGTGAAGGTAGTACGTTCTGATGGGAGGGCCGCCATGATTTGACTTTGCGCCCGCTTCCTATAGATTGTACAAACCTTGCAGTTATGTATGATCGATTTGATCATTACTTTGACCCGAGGGATCCAATATTGCGCTCGAAGAAGCCGCAACATTAACTGGTTTTCCCCATGTAAGGAGATCTCGTGAGTAAATTGAGTTACCAGTCGCGAAAAATGAGAATTGTAGGGGAGAATTATAGGATGACGTTCGCTATAATTTAAGTCTTTCGACGCCCCAAGTCGTCCCCCCGCTCGAAGTAGATTATTTGAATCTATGAACGGATTAAGTTGGAGGATTTCACTCTTGGAACTTATTCTCGGTCCCTTCTTTAAGTCAGAACACTCACTCGGAAAGTGTTGTTCTTGACAGAGTGCTATCATTCGTTGAGTGGTGGCTTTGATTTCCTCAGAGGAAATCGCGGTAGACGGAGCGGTAAATTTAGCTTTCCGAATAGGGTGCGTACTTTGAAGAAATCGCAAGACATACGACAGCACTCGCAAAGCTCTCGGAAGTGAAGAGAATCTTTGAAGAATGTCGTACATCTCTACAACTTTTGTCGCGTGCGACAGCACCCGCTTCTCTTCTTGGTCGGTCTGGAACACCGAGTCCTGAGAAGGCCATTCCGTTCTACCTTCTTGGAGCCAAGAAGGGCCCTGCCACCACAACGAGTTTCCAACCAAGTCGGGAGCTTCGACTCCTCGGCTGCCTAGGTCGGCTGGGTTCGAGGACGAATCCACATGGTACCAACTCCGTTGGCCAACCTTCTCTACAATTTTGGTTACCCTGTGCGCAACAAAGGTCGACCAAGAACACGGTGGCTTCCGTAGCCAAGCCAGAACGATGGTGGAATCAGTCCATAAGAAAATCTGTAAGGATCGAAGATCCAAGTTAGGAATCACTGATTCCACCATTTCTGCCAGAAGTACGGCGCTACACAACTCCAAACGAGGCAGTGAGATTGTTTTTACAGGTGCAACTCTCGTTTTCGCTAGTAGGAGATTGACCGTAACTCTGTCTCTCCCTTCGACGCGCAGGTAGATAGCCGCCGCATACGCCTTCTCCGATGCATCACAGAAACCATGAAGCTCCATCTTTTCCGTCGGTGAAAATAGTACCCATCGTGGAATTTGGATTTCTCCTATTGCCGAGTACTCCATGGCAAACTTTGACCAGCGCTCAAGTGTTGTTGAAGATACCGGCGCATCCCAATCCGTTCCTTCCAACCAGATGTTCTGCATTAACATCTTCGCCACTATGATGATCGGTGCGAGCCACCCTAGTGGATCGAACAATTTAGCGATGGCTGACAAAATCTTGCGTTTTGTCACTATTTGAAATTGATCTAACTCTTTCGCAGCGAAGTAGAATTGATCCGAACGCGCATTCCATCGTATGCCGAGAGCCTTCACGCTGCTCGTGTCTTCGAAGTCCAAGAAGTCTTGGCTGAGCAAATGAGAAACTGGAATATCGCGCAAGACTTCTTTACTATTGGCAGTCCACTTACGAAGTGGGAAACCTGCCGAACTTAAGGCCTCGGTGATTTGATCCCGGGCCTTAATGGTGGACTCTAAGTCGTGTCCACCTGCGAGCACGTCGTCGACGTACATGTGTTGCTTGAGGACTATCGAAGCGATCGGAAGCGATTCGTGAACGTCGTCGGCTAGTTGCAGAAGCGTCCTTATTGCGAGATAAGGAGCGCAGTTCACCCCGAAAGTGACAGTATTCAATTGAAATTGACGAACTGGTTCACTTGTAGAATCGCGAAAGAGTATTCTCTGAAATTTCCTCTGTTGAGGCTGAACTAGGATCTGACGATACATTTTCTCTATGTCACTACTGAAGACGAATTTGAATAACCTCCAGCGGAGGATCAGTATCGTCAGATCGCTTTGTAAAATTGGTCCAGGCAGTAGCACATCATTGAGGCTTACTCCATTGTCCGATGGACAGGACGCATTAAACACCACCCGAACCTTCGTAGAAGTGCTTTCGGGCTTGGTGACCGCATGATGGGGCAGGTAATAGTTACCGGACCGGCCCTCATCCGGGAAACTGGACACCTCAGTCATGTGATCCAGTTGTTGATACTCCTTGAGTACCCTAGTATATTCCTCTCGTAAAGAGGGATTTTTTGCCAGACGACCTTCGCTGCGAAAGAACTGTGAGAAAGCTATCTTTCGCGAGCACCCTAGAGAAACCTCTGTCGGAAAATTCCGACGAAATGGTAATGAAACTATAAATTTCCCCGATTCGTCTCGCTTGGTAGTATCCTTAAAAACCTTTTCGCAGTAATCCTCTTCTGGTGTACGAGCTCTGCTACGGGGCAGGTCTTCCAGTTCCCAAAAGGCTGCAAGCTGTCTATCCAGTGTCACCTCATTGTAGAATGAGACGCATGATGTCGTCGGCTTGGGTGAAGTCGTCCTTCCCGTCAGAATCCATCCGAAGACTGTCTCCTGAGCCAGCAGCGAGCCAAGAACGTCCTTCCGTAGACCGCCGAGCATTATTTGCGGATAAACGTCGCCTCCCAAAACAAGATCGACTTGTTCGTTCGCGAAGAACCGTTTATCCGCCAAAATCAGCCCCGGGAACGAATGCTGCAAAGCAGGATCGATATCGCAGGTCGGCAGATTTCCCGTCAGTTGAGGCAGCACTAGCGCCGTCGTCTGAATCACCACCAAAGGATCGACCGGGGATCCCAAGGTTATGGAACACGCCTGGCTGGTTTGCGCCGAAAGCGTGTTGTTGATTCCAGACACCCGTGCATTCACTTTCCTCGTTGGCAGCTTAATCCGACGTCGAAGTCGTTCCGTCATGAACGAACACTCAGATCCCGAATCTATGAGCGCTCTGGCCGAAAAAATAGACCCACGATGTCTAATGTTGACTTGAGCTGTTCCCAGTAGAACCCCTTTGTTCGTGTTCGTAAAACACGACTGTACTTGGGTGGGAGACTCAGTATTACTACTAGAGGAACTGGTACCAGAAGTGGTCCGGTTGGAACTAGTTCCGGACCCACTTGCCGAAGAATTCGAGAAACCGCTTTTTCTCGAAGTAGTTTGCTGAACTGGGTTCAAATGCAACAGTGAGTGATGCCTGGAGTGGCATACTGAGCAATTGAACGCGCTGGTGCACTTCGCGACCCCATGTCCGGAGGACAGGCAGTTCAGGCAGAGTTGACTCCTTCTAGCAAAGTTGCTTCTTTCTGAAGGAGCCATTTTTAGAAATCGTGGGCAAGATCGTATGCTGTGTGCATCGCAATTGCACAGCTTGCATTGATTCCTTGCCACACTCGCTTGAAAGGTTTGTAGTTTTCGACTTGAGTTGTCGAAACTTGACTTAGAAGGCTGCGGTCTCTGTAACCGGGAAGTACTAGGCCCTCTAATGTCAAAGACAGTTTCTAAAGTCTGGAATCGACTTGTTAGAAACCTGTCCATATCTTCCCATTTAGGAATCTCTGTTTTCTCCTGGACCGAATGTTCCCACATTGAGAGGGTGACCTCAGGTAGCTTCGTTGAGCAAAGGTATGTAATGATCGCATCCCAATTTGTTATGTCAATTTTATGAATCTGGAGTGCCGATATGCAGTTATTAATTTCGCGTTGAAGATCTTTAATTGCACTTCCAGATTCAGTTCCTACCGGGGATAGGTTGAAGAGAATCTTCAATTGACTATTGACGAGAATTCTTTTATTCTCGTAGCGATCTGTAAGGTTTTTCCATGCCGTTGAAAAACCTTCATTTGTAAGTGGGCACTTACGAACTATTTCCTTTGCTTCCCCCTGAGTCTTCTGATTTAAGTGGAAAAGTTTTTCCACTGGGGTGAGTCGCTTATTCAAAATATAAATGGCCGTGAACATGTCACGAAATGTTGGCCATGACAGGTAATCTCCCTTAAAAACTTCTGTGTCGCACGGTGGGAGACGAATATGGTGATCCAAGTCGGAAGACTCCGCAGCCATTTCCTTTTCGGCTTTATTTAGCTTGGAAGTGAGATCACCAATCATTTCCATGCATTTGAGATAAGCCGCGTAGGCTTGTTTGTGCTTTTTCTTAGCAGCAGTAGCCTCTTTTGAAGAGCTCGCAGAATCTGTACCTAAAAATTCTAAATAAGCTCGTTTAACTCTACCCCAAGATTCCTTGACTTCTTCCTTTTGGATATCCAGGACCGTTTGATTTTGATCAGTTGATGCAAAATCTCTAAAATCGGGCTCGAATTCAATCAGTGATTCCGCTAATTGAATAAAAGTCGCCATTATTACTTTTTTTTTTTTTTTTAATTCGTTGGATTATTCGCGGTTGGATAGACTCCGAAATATGCACGTAATGCCGGAAGTTGTGATTGAATAATCCAAGAAACCACTTAAAAGGGCGAAAAGTTTTTCGAAAATCGCAGAGCCGATTGAATTTAAAAAAAATTTAAGACGACGAAAGTAGCTAAAACCCAGCAAAATAAATAAAATTTACGAAAATAATTGTTTCCTTTAAGAGGTTGAGTACACTTAGTTGACTCTGAAAGATTTTTAAATCTGAATCTGATATAAACGTAAATTATAACTATATTGATCACACAAATCGAAATAAATTTAAAAAAGTTTTCTTCTGTAAAAAATATAAATGTTTATATATTTTCAAATGTTGGTTATAATTTTACAATATTTATAGCTTGGATTTGTTTTATATTATTTGGTATGTGACGTGATTCTTAAATTTCGTATACTAAATATCACTTGCTATAATCATGCTCACTGAATTTGACAATTTATAAATTTATACAAAATTCTTAAAAACTTTCTCAATTCAGACTAGAAACAATATAATAAATTAATTTACAATTGAATTTCACTCATAAATATTATCACAATAATTTCAAACTTAATTATCTTGCAATCCTGTAGCGAGGATATATTGCGTCAATATCTCGCAGCTGGATATTGTACGTATGGCCACCACGTAAGCTCGCCACCCAACTCTGTATCGATTCTTTTTAATCTTTGTTCTCTATTTCGATATTTTGTTTGATTATTTATTTCTGTTTCTGTCTTATTTACCACTTTTCTGTATATTTGTTTTAATTTAGCGATCGGAAATCGCTATTTTCACACTCGTTTGAAATTTTTTTTCACGAAATTGCAGGCAGTGACTTTGTGTGTTTAATTTTGACGTTCTAAATTCTTAGCGCAGCACTGTTTAACATCAGACTTAGAAGCTGCCACAACTCTATTCAGTAATTGTATTTAATATTATAAACTATAGCTTGTCCTTTCGGAGGAACTTTAAAATTTAAATTCGCAATGTGATTTTATGAATCTTTTCACTTAGTTCAATACTGCGACAAAAGAAGATGCACCAATTATGCGAATTATTTTATTAAAATTATTTGTTACTGCCACAAAGTCACTAGTTCACTGCACAATGTTACATACATATGTATGTTGAATATTTCTATATTCAATAAAAATTGTAAGCAATAACTATGCGGAGCGATCGTAAATCGCTATTACTGCTTTTCACTTGAACTCAATAACAGTAAAAACCCGGTAATTCGGTTTAGTGATTTTGTGTGTCGTAGCGAAAGGAAAAGTATGTGTGTACAAACATACGTAACGCCGGTTGCAGCGCCTTATCATGCGATGTCGATAATGAAATTTGCCAATTAATTACAAAGTTTTAATTTTTTTTTTTTTTTTTTTTTTAAAAGTTGCAGAACTGGAATTTGAAATTGGCGCACTAGAAAGTTGACCGCTATGAAAAGCTGCAACTGCACTTTATTGAATTAAGACGGCCTGAGCCGAAAGAAAATTTTATGAAAAATGCTTTATTGTTGTCGCCACACAAAATCACTCGCGCACTTTGCTTATTCACTGATTGTCTTTCATGTAAATTTTAAACCCAAAACACGTACCTTTGTATTGATGATTTCTTATGTTGCTGATTTGCTGATGTATGTATGTATGTTTATTTGCAGGTTTTTGTTTGTTGAATGTTGAATGTTGAGCTTGTAGTGATGTGGCGATGTATTGCTCCAAATATAACTTGTGGAAGATCAGTTCAATATGATTAAGTGATGAGACCCTTATTGTAAAAAATCGTTGGTTCCTTTCCAACGGCGACGAAGGACCATGAACAGAACTGACGCAAATTCAGATGGTCTCGTGGTCAGTCCGTTTAAATAAAAAGAGAGATAAATTCGTATTAGACGAATGGTCAAATGTGTAAATTTATTTGTACTTATTATTGATCACAATATGAACTATACTAGGATTTTACTTACACTTGTACAAAGATGTCCGCTGTGTTGGCTGGCTGCTGGTGCTGGAGCAAACAAATAAGGTAAAACGCTGGTATGAAAAACTGCTGCTTGCTGCTGGTCGGTTCAAAACGGAGAGAGCGCGCAAAAATTTCTATTTGTCGCCGGACCGGCTGTTTTGCCTTAGCAAAACAGTCGGTTCGGCGAACAAAAGGATATCCCGTTAAATCGGGTGATCACTTATAGCCAATGACTAATAAGTCCGAATACCAGTATTTTTGAAGCCAGGCTGTTTCCCAGCAGTAAATCAGCCAGGGTAAACCCGTGAAAACTACCCAGCCGTAAACTGGTTCAGGCTGCTGGCCTGAACAGATTCTATTTTTAAGAATTTGTTAAATAGGGAGAAATTTACATTAACAAGAGACTGGATTATAGCTTCAGTAAAGAAACCTTTCTGTTTACCTGCTCTTAACGAAGGCATGTTGAGCTCTTGAGAGCTTATTATTATTATTAATTTTGCGCTCACTAGGGTGTTCAATTATTCGACTTTTTTAAAAACCGGTTTTCGAATTGTTTGAAAAATGACAATTTGAAAAAAACCTGTACTGGTAATGGTAAACCGGTTGTTGTTCCAAGTAAAAAAAAACTTACATCAATGTACATACATACAATGTAACAAAATGCAATTATTCCTATGAAAGAAATCTTTTGAAAATAAAATGTAGATCAGTAAGCGGTATCGGTCTCTTATTGACAAAAGTCACAATTTTATACCAGTTGGCATGAAATTGTATTAAAATAAAGCCTCTAGTCTCAAAATAAAATCTCTTGAGGTTATCCAAATTACTGAATTTTACATTGAAAATATTGAGCGAGCTAGAACGACTTATTACCAGTAAGGCGTTATACAATTTTCAAGGTTTTTTCTTCCTCTTCTGACATTTGTCTAAATATAAAATCTTCGAAAATACATTTGTGGCGTTTTTTCAATTTTAGATTTTACTTGCCCTGGCTGAGATTCGAACTTTGAACCCAGCGGTATATCGAGAAATAGCACGCACCGCTATCCACTCTACCACAGCGGCGGAGAGCTTGGAGTTTCCCAAAAAGTGTTGTATATTCAAGCCTAACAGCATCTCTCGAATCATTAGCAGGAATGATGCACGACGTATTGGTTGAAGTCCTTTGCTTATTTGTGATTTCTTCTTCCCGTTTTGGGATTGAAAAATACTTGGACTACTTTTCAGTTTTGCTGGATGTAAGTTAACCTCCTACTGGCCTTACTTTCCAACCAGGATACCATAATTTTATCTCATCTCTTTTGAATACAACTTTTTTTTGGATAATATTTGTGGCTCTTAATTCAGTGATTTATCAACTGCCTTCATCCTTACGCCATTTAAAGAGGCTAGGATTGGCGTTTCCTTGCTTAGCATAGCAAAAATCCTTCAGTTTTTGAAGGATGTACAATAGGATTCCAAGAATCCTTGCATGAATGTCTAAATTGGTTTTTTAATAAGTATTGAAGATTATTCTAAAGTTACAAAAGAGCTTTTCTTCCTTATTAACTGCCACATCTAGCCCTATAACAGTTGTAATCACTTTGGATTTACTACTATTGGAGCTAAGCTATAACACTGGGAGCTATGATTCGTCCCAGGTTTAACATTGACTTTTTAATTTGAGTAAAATTAGCTTAGCTGAAATCCCGTTAAACCAGTATAAAAATTCGTTTATATAACTGGAACCTACTCGGTGAATTGCCTAACTTTTTTTTAATTCCATTCAACGTTTATGTATTTTGAAAATAACACAAGTCTGCAAAAAAAAAAAAAATGTGAGCTGTTTTGGTTTTTTTGTGTAATTCTTTTGTTTTTGGGTGTGCTGAATCCGAAAATAACTTTAATTTTGTCATAGAACGTCATGTTAAACAAGTTATCATCTTAAAATAAAATATAAAAGAATAAAAAAATGTGTATAAAAATATATAATTGCGTAACAAAACTAATTTATTTATGTAAAAACAGTCGTCGACTAACACTCGTTTCAAGCGGACTAACTTTGTCGTTTTTCTCAGCTCTGACTTCGGATAGTCGGAAGATATTTCGTATCAAGTGCACAGCTATACAATTTATTTAATTTCAAACATTAATACACATATCAGTTTATTTTGTGAAGCAAATAACCAAGCGAATAACCAAATTTGTTATTAGTCAATCACCATGGCCACTGGGCCTCCCCTTATAGGGGCTAATCGGTTTGCTCTGCTAGCCGAAAGTACCAAAATAAAAATCAAAAAAGGAAAAGATAAAAAAGAGAAACCAACACTTAACACGCATTTTGACCTTTTTCCTGAACTCCCAACAGTTAAAAAAATATATCCCAGGTTTGTAATTTTGGAGTCATAAACAAAATCAAGCCTTTAAGCCACTTTTCATGTTTAGCTGTCCATAAATCTATTAAAGCAGACGGTAACATACTAATACTAGTGAATAACAAGCACATTGCTGAACGATTTCTGCGTTTAAAAGAACTTCCTGGCATTTGTGGTATTAATGCAAAATACCACGAAAATCTTAACTTCAAGAAGGGTACGGTTTTTGCACCTTTTCTGAATTATGTGTCGGAGACAGAAATTGTTAGCGAGCTCAGCTCTGAAGGAGTCGTGGGCGCTTTCAAATTCCAAAAGAAGATAAGCAAAGAACAAAGCATTCCAACTGGTGAAGTCTTGCTAACATTTGATTTGTTTCATATACCCGAAAAAATCGACATCGCTTGGAGAACCGTTAACGTTAGGTAATACATTCCGAATCCTATGCGCTGTAAAAGTTGTCAAATACTCGGACACAGCAAAATTTTGCAAACGTTCACCAGCATGCGCCAATTGTAATTTTCCACCCCACTCTCCAGATAACTGCACACGCATTCTTTGTGCGAACTGTCTAGCTGATCACCATTCTTCCTCCAACAAGTGTCCAACATTTGTTCAATCAAAGAAATAAAAGTAACAAAAAAATGTACTATGAGAGAAGCAATGAAGATTGACAAATATTCAAAAAAATTATCCATCCTTCTCAGCCGTTGTCTCACAGGCAAACCAAAATCAACCCGATCAAGCGCTAAACTTACCTAACCCCCCACCCGTTCCACCAGTTCACCAAAATTTAGACCCCACTCTATATCCCACTGACATTCTGCACAACAATATACCAAGCACATACACAACCCCGACATTCACTCAACAAATCAATACTCACTCAATAAGCAATAACATAAACTCAAATCTCACTCAATCACAAGAACAGCATAATAACTTCTCACTCGATACTGATCTCCAATCCACTCTCATTCATGCTCTTAACATTCCAAATATTAATTTTGACTCAACAGCAAGCTATAATATTCACAATGCAAACTCTATCAGCACTTACGAAAGAAACCACACAACAAAATACAGCTTTTTGCCTTTGGCGGATGTCATCTGGTGTAGAGCAATAAAATAGAAAATAACAAAACAACATCAACATCATAAACATATACATATACATATATACACAAACATAATTTAACCAAGCTTAAACCCATTTCATTTCTTTTCTAATTTTTTCTTCTGTGTCCATACATGGTTAACATACTTCAATGGAATCTTAAAGGATATTGGAATAATTACACAGAATTACAACTTCTCTTAAAAGAAAACAAACCAGCCATAATATCTTTACAAGAAACTCACTTGCCTTACACTTTTACTCCCACCCCACCAAAAGGTTATGTGTTCTACTTTCATAACTTAAGTAGCAACCTTTCCAGCAAACATATGTGTTCTAATTAAGAGCGAAATCCCCCATACTAAATTAAATATTGTGTCAAATATATCGACAATAGCAATTGAAGTACATAAATATTGGATTCAAAGTAACTTTAATCTCAATGTATATTCCTCCTGCTCTAAACTTCCATGCCCACGAAATTTTAACTACCCTTAGAAATACCTCAACTCCAGTAATTCTTCTAGGTGATTTTAACCCTTGGAGCTCACTTTCGGGCTCGACATCTGACAACCACAGGGAAAAAAACCTTGAAGATGTAATATTGGCATCCAACCTTGTTGTCCTAAAGAACGGCCTACCCACACATTTCTCCACTCATAATACATTTACGAATGTAGACATCACATTATGCAGCGCCTCTGGGTTGGTTGGTTTAAGTGGATTGCCACCCTGGTGGCAAGCAATTAGCAAGTATGCCATTTTTATTTATTTATTTATTGAGTCTATTGAACAACAGTTTCCTTACAGACTATTAACAATATTATGCTTAATAACTAAGAAAAGAAAATTTCAAAATCTAAAAAGTTGAATCCAAAAGATTTTTAAAAACATTTTTTGCATAAGAAAAATCTAATAATACCTTGTTCGATATCATATTAAATTCACCAATGGCACGGGCAATATGGGCATTACGAGCATATCCAGTTTTGTAATTAACACCATAAAACGGCAAAAAATTTCGTAAACTTCGCTGAGGAATGTTAAAATTAAGTTTTACTAATAGATACTTTTTGGACACGTTCAATTCTTTTTATTAAATTGGCATGGTATGGTCTCCAAATGATCGTTGCATATTCTAAGTTAGAGCGTACAAAAGACGTATATAATAATTTAAGCGTGTAGGGATCAGAAAATTTCGTGCTATTACGCCTCACAAAACCTAACATCGCATAAGACTTTGCAACAATATGAGAAATATGACTGTTGAAAGTAAGATTAGAAGAAAAAATTACGCCAAGATCCTTGATTTCATTGAGAGATGCTAAGACTGATGAAGCAATACTATAACACGTAGGCACAATATTGTGAATTTTAGCAAAAGTGACTTTAAAGGATTTGCTGATATTCAAAGAAAGGTGGGATTTAATGCACCAGCATTGCAGCTTGTCTAAATCAGCCTGAAGCTTAATTGCATCAGCTGAGCTTTTTATAACCGAAAATACTTTTAAATCATCAGCGTACAGCAGAAAATTAGCAAATGTGAAGCAATTGGTAATGTCATTTATAAATAGCACAAAGAGTAAAGGACCTAAAATACTCCCCTGAGGAACCCCAGAAGACGCTATAAAAGGTTTAGATGTTGCACCATCTACCATGACTACACAGCGTCTATTCAGCAAATAATATTTTTTCCACTGCAAAAAATTAGAATGAAAGCCCATGCAAGATAACTTGCTAACTAAGATCCAATGAGAAACTTTATCAAAAGCCTTGGAGAAATCTGTATAGACACAATCAACTTGAAAACCATCCAAGAAGGAATTAATACAGTACTCACTAAAGACCGCTAGATTAGAAGCAGTCGACCGATTGGATACGAAACCATGTTGATTTGGCGAAATTAAGCTCTTAGATACAAAATACATTTTTTCTACAATAATACTCTCAAAGACTTTTGATACTGAAGATAACTTTGATATTGGCCTATAATTTCACACATCACTTTTATTCCCGCTTTTGAAAAGCGGAGTAATAGAGGTCAATTTCCAATCGTCGATAAAAACCCCTGAAGCTAATGACTTATTAAAAATTAGTTGCAACGGGAGCACTAAAACTGGGCAATTCCTTAGCAAAATGCCTGACAAACCATCAACATCGGCCTTAAAAGACGGTTTAAATTTGGAGATACCATTAGCAACGTCTTCGAGGGACAAATTTAAGGATCCAAAACTAAAAGAGGAATTCACCATGAAATCATAATCAAGTGGCGAAGCGCCCACATCACTGGTGAAGTTCGAACTGAAAAATGTAGCAAACATATTGGAAACGTCAGCTGGGCAACGTGCAAATTTACCTTGAAAGAAAACTGATGAAGGTATATTGGCACTTGAATTCTTAGACTTTATAAACTGCCAAAAGGTCTTCGGATTTGATTTTAATTTAGACTCTACATCAAGAATGTAGTTTCTGTAAAGAAATTTGTCTAAGCAATTAAATTGCTTCTGATAGGCTTCATATTTAAGACGAAAGAACTGGTTCCTAGTTGAGTTAAATTTCTTAAAAATTTATTTCTGAGGTTTTTTAGTTTTTTTAACTCCCGATTGTACCAAGGTTGCTTATGAGGTCTTTTTTTTAAGACTGGAATATTGTTAATACATAAATCGATTAAAAGCGTTTTAAAAATTAAGAAAGATTTTGCAACGTCAGAGCCATCAAAAACTTCTTCCCAATCAATGTCGGATATTAAATCATTAAATTTAGAGTAATCGCAGGCTGAGTAGTTAAAGCCAACTATTTCAGCGGACTGATTAACTGAAAACTCGTAAAACTCAAATTTTAGAACCAAGGGTACTTGATGTTTATCACAAACCGATATTGGAAAGTAACATTCCTCAACATTGCAACTTATATTATCACTTATAAATATGAGATCAAGAACTCTATTCAGTTGATTAACAAAATTATTAATTTGCAATAAATTAAGACTTGAAAGATTGTCAAGCAGATACGTCTCAAAAGAGGCAGTAACATTTATTAGTGTAAAGCCTAAATTTGAAAATGAACCGCACCATGTCACGTTGGATAAGTTAAAGTCGCCTAACACACACAAATGGTTATCGCCTAGCTTATTTAAAGCTAAAGATATTATTATTATTATTATTATTATTAAGTGTAAAATAGTAATACAATTATTATTTTACATTTGGTTTGGAAAGAAGCACTAGCTACTGAGGCTTTCGGCTTACCTAAGGCTTTAAAATAGAGTTATTATATAAAATAGTTATACTTAATTAGTGATAGTTGAATTAGGGTAAAATATTCATGTTGCTGTTTAAATTATATGAGATGTTTAATTTTACATCGTAATAGGAATTGATTTATAAGTTTTATATTAGAAGCATTGGTATTTTTTAGTATTTCTTTAGGATCAATTGTGCCAAAAGTGGTGAGTCTGTGTGTGGCAAGTGCAGGGCAGCTTAGCAAAATGTGATCCACTGATGTAGCGTTTGCATTGCACAGGAGGCACGGTGGTGGATTCGTACCCTTGAGGAGGTGTTCGTGTGTCAAAACTGTGTGTCCGATGCGAAGACGGGTGAAAGTTTGGGCATCGTGGTATGAGCATGTAATGGGAAAGGTTGGTTTAATACCTGCTGGGTTGATGGTCGCGTAATAGTGATTTTGAGGTTGTATCGTGAGTTTAATTGCTTTGAGGAAGTCTTGAGCTAAGCGGAGTATGTCCGATTTATCCAAATAAGGGTATAGGTGAAGAGGTTCTTTTGTGGCTAATCTGGCTCTGGCATCTGCTTCTTCGTTGCCAGGTAATCCGACGTGGCCTGGTACCCACATAATTTTAATTTGGTGCTCCTTTTTGATTAACAGATCTCTTGTAGTTGAGATAATTATGTTATGATTATTTACATTTCGAATGGCTGAAATGACCGACTTGCTATCTGTACAAATAAGGTATTTGCGGTTGCTTTTCACTGCGTATGCCACTGCTTCAAGAACTGCTGACGCTTCTGCAGAGAAGACTGAGCTGTAGGGGTGAAGTATACCGGAATATATGGTAGAACCATCATCTTTTACCACTGCAAAAGCTGTTGCATGTTCCGTTTTTGAACCATCCGTATATAAACATGTCCATGAATTCGAAACGAGTGGGCGCGTTGCTTCATAGAAAAGTTGGTGGTAGGTGGATGCGTTAGTTGAGTTCCTCGGGTGTTGCATGAGGTTAGTAACAAACGAAGATTTACTCAGGAGCCATGGCGGGGATGAGCTGTTTGTAGCTAATTGAAGGGGAATGGTGATATCAATTTCTTTTGCAAGATTCAAGCACCTCATAATCCCCGATATAATGCTGAACCTGCGTTTGTAGTTGACCACCTTTTTTATAATTCCAAACAAAATTTTGTTTTTACAGTTTAGCAGTTTAGGTAAAACTCGGATGTAGTTTTGTAACACCCTCTCCTCGATTGAAGGAACACCGGCTTCCGTAAGCAAAGAACTAGTAGGTGACGTCGGAAATGCACGAAGACTTCTGCGAATGGCCATGTGATAGGGACCGGATATAAGCTTGATGTTGCTTTTGGCACAATTACCATAAACTGAGAGACCGTAGTCAATTTTTGATAATATAATTGATTTAGTGATGTTTATGAGGGTAGTACTATGGATTAAACTATGTTTGGATGATAGATACTTTATAATGTTTAAACGAGAAATTAGACAGTTTCTAATATAATTACAGTGCTCTTTAAAAGTGTGTTTTCTATCAAAGAATACACCAAGTATTTTAAGTTTATCGACAGCCTCAATAATTGTATTGTTGAAATGAAAACTTATACTATTACAACTGAGTTTTTTGCACATGTGGAATATCTTACACTTGTCGAATGATAATTGGGCTCCTGATAGTTCAGACCAGTCTGAGATATCGGAGAGGATCTCGGAAAAGTTGTTTGTTACAATATTTAAATCTTTTATCTTAGTAAATATAAGTACATCATCAGCATACACTATATGATCAATATGTTTATACTTATTCAAAATGTTACTGATAGCATTGAAAGCTATAAGAAACATCGTTACAGAAAGGGGCGATCCTTGTGGGATGCCGTTAGTAAAGTTAAAAATCTTAGAATATATGTTGTTAGTTTTTGCTCTTACTCTGCGATTCGTTAAAAAATCTTTAATAAAATTAAATATTTTTTTTCCGACCTTCCATTTTGTTAGCTGTTCTAATACTACGTGTGCCCCTACTCGATCAAAAGCTTTCTCGAAGTCTAGGCTTAAGACTGAGATATGGTTTTTCGTAGATAGTGCAATCGAAGCGTTATGATCGAAGTAAAGAAGGGCATCCATGGTACTATGCCCGGTTTTGAAGGCTACTTGGTGTTGGCTGATTAGATTATTTTTTAGTGCGAGCCACATAATGCGTTTGGAAATAATTTTTTCAATCACCTTTCCCATGCAGGGAATTAATGATATAGGCCTGTAACTTGAAATAGACGTGTTTAGCTTGTTAGGCTTGAGAATAGGTACGACTGTGGCCGTTTTCCAAGTTTGTGGATACACACCTTTATCGAAAATGTTGTTATAAAGGTCTAAGAGCCTAAATTTAAGTCCGCCCGGAAGATTTTTTAACATGTCGTAAGAAATCCGGTCAAACCCAGGGGTTTTACCTTTCATTGAAGTGAGTGTTGAATTAAGCTCCTCGTATGTTATTGGGCATTCTAGTGTTTTTGCTGTGGGAGATGGATTACCATGGTACGTTGAGTTAAAATATTTCAGTTTTTCGGATACGAAACGTTGGTGAAAGTTAGAGTCGCTGGAGTATTGCGACCAATTAGAGGCGAAACAATTTGCAATTTCGAATGGGTGGGAAATCGAGTTGCCATTTTTCACCAAAAGTTTAATTTGAGAAGGGGTGTAGGATCCTACAAGCATTTTGATATTACACCAAACTTGTTTTGGATTACTAGACGGATTTATATTATTGGTTAAATTTTCAAAGTTAGAGCGCTTAGCTTCTTTCAATTTTCTCCTAAAGGTAGCATTGGCTTTTTTGTAGCTGATGAGATTAGCTGTAGACCGATTTCTCTTGAACATTTCCCAAGCATTTTGTTTAATGTTTCTAAAAGTTTGGAGATCAGGACTCCACCACGGGACAACTTTCTTAACAGGGCGTCTAGTGGTTTGAGGGATTGCATAATGGGCAGCTGAGCGTATACATTTTTGGATAGAAGAGGCTTCTTTGTTTATGTTGATGCTGGCTGGATGCTGTAGGTTTAGCTGTGACGCCAAAGATTGGTATTTTCGCCAGTCAGCTCTTTCCAAAATGAACTTCGGTTTTGGGGAGGTTTTAATAGTAGGTTGTTGTGGAGGAAAAGTTGTCAGGATAGGGAAATGGTCACTGCAATAAAGATCTTGAAGAGTTTTGCTGGAAAGTTTTGGTGCCAATGAGGCAGAACTGGCAATGACATCGATATGGGTAAGAGTTTGATGCGTGGTTAAGTGAGTTGGTTGACCGTCATTCAAAACAACTAGATTGTTGTATAAAATTACGTCTTCAACAGATTTGCCTCTACAGTTGACAGTAGGTGAGCCCCACATGGGGCTCCAAGCATTTAAATCTCCCAACAGGATGCTTGGCGTACTGTATTTGTTTAAAATATTATTAATATCTCTAGCAGTGAAATGCTGCTGAGGTGGAATGTACATTGAGATAATAGTGAATTTGTAGCTTAAATTTACTTCGATTACTATAGAGGAAATATCTGAGTTGACAGCAATAAGTTTATGTGGAATTGACTTTTTAATGAGTACACCTATACCTTGCTTTTTATTAGTGTTGGAAGGCAGGTTGTGGAAGTAGCTGTGATATTGTTTGGGGGCCTGGGCGGATTTATTGCATGCCAAATGAGTTTCTGCAAGAGATATAAAAGATGGGTTATATTCTTTAATTAGAATTTGGAGGTTATCGTAATTATTGTAAAAGCCTTTGATATTCCACTGTAAGATAGAGAACATTTTGGTGAGAACTAAAAGAGCTAAATGTAGAATTTTGTTTGTTTGTTTAGTCTATTGAGTTAGTCATATCAGTATTGGGTGCTAATGAAGAGTTTAATTGGAGAATTGAGTTATTGAGAAATTCGGAGAGAAAAATGTTAGGATGGGTTAAATTAATATCTGTTGGTGAATTTAAAGTTATGTTAGGTTGAGTAGAAGTGCTTTCGTGAGTGTTGGTTTCTGAGTAAGTTTTCGGTGAATTATTATCTGAGATCGTTTGTGTGAAGTTTGAGTAGGGAGAGAGGCTTGTTTGTGAACTTAGGCTTAAATTGGCGTTGGTAGGGGAGTGTTCATTAAAACTGGTTTTTGAGTGATTTATTGGTGGATTCATTTCTGAGGTCGTTTGTGTTGGGTTTGAGTTTGAAGTGAAAGAGGAGGTAGAAGGAACTGATGGTTGTAATTGAGTTTTTTGTTGTGGATTTGTTATTTTTGGAGTTTTGGGCGTTTGCTTGACATTTATTTCTTTACTTTTTTCCTGTACATATGTTTCTTTAACGATGGTAGAAAATGAATTAGAAGAGGTGATCGGAGAAGGTGTTATATTACATTCGTTATAATATTTTATTGCTTCACGCATAGTGCATTTTTTTTCTGTTTTGATGCGTAATATTTCTTTTGATTGGGTGTATTTAGGGCATGAATTGGACGAGGAGGGGTGATCATTTGCACAGTTAACGCAGTATTTACGTGTGCAAGCTTCGGGGTCGTGCGGAGGGAGGCCACACGTGTCGCAACTGGAGGCATTTGTGCAGCGTTTGGTTGTATGGCCTAACTTTTGACATTTTTTGCATCTCATTGGGTCGGGTATGTACATCCTAACGCGGGCTGAATGCCACGAGACTTGGACGGAGTCAGGTAGGTGGTAGCGGTCAAATGTTAGAAGACATACACCAGTTGGTTGGGGTTTATTATTTATTAATTTGGTAAATTTGAATACTGCGATCACACCTTGATCACTTAAGTTTTTAATAATTTCTTCTTCGGATATGTCATTGAGGCATGGAGCAAAGATTGTCCCTCTCGTGGATATTATATTACCAGCATGCGCACGATAAAGGTCATCATTGCCATTTGGTGGGATGTAAGATACCAATAAAAAAAGAGAGCCCATAGAAGATGACCCACGAGCACAAATACAGAGTTGATCGATAACAGAATCATTATTAGCTAATTCCACAAAATGAGCGCACATCTTTCGTTGAACTGCGATAAGAACTCCACCACCTCTCATACAGCCAGTTTTCGCCGCATCTCTGTCCTTACGATATACACTGTACAAATTGCAGTCAAAAAATTCCTCGTCACGGAAATCCGGATTAAACCAAGTCTCAACAATAACAAAGATGTCATAATCCAACTGAGAGCTAAATGAACGAACAGCTTCTGATTTTGTTCGAAGGCCAGAAATATTCTGGAAATACACCTTCAAACCACAATTTTCGCTAATAGGCTTGTTAACAATTACCCGACTCTCTGTTGCAACTCCTCCTTTCGAAAAAAACGAAAAGGGCGTAAATTAACATTGGCAGGCAAAATCTGAGGTGAAAGCAAGTTGTTGTACAGCGCCGCAGACACTCCTAACTTAAAATTAACATGATTAATTTTAGCAGACGGAGTTTGTTTCTTAACTAATGCATAACAAGACAGATTTTTTCTGTCAATACCAGTGTGCTTGTTAACATAGTATATTATGTTATCTGCGGATACGGTGGGGAGGAATGATGATAAGTGAAGCCATTTCTTCACGTCTGCCACCTCTAAATCAGAGTTAGTGCTCATACCAGAAACACTCATTTGTTTGCGCCGTTTGTTATTCACCACTTTCTTCGAATCCGCATGGGTGGGTAATACAGATGATGTTTTATGTCCACTAGCCACTGCATTTGGCTGTGACGGAACTGAAACCGAAGATGAAGAAGTCGAAGCAGTAACAGGACCATTAGTTAAATAATTCGAAGCAGTAGTTTTATCGGCAACAACCACATGCGAATAAGAAGACGAAGAAGTCGAAGCAGTAGCATTGTCACCAGCAACAGCTTGCACATAAGATGATGGGGTGAGAGCCATTTTGATTCCACATCTCGTGCAACCTACAGCCATTTGGCGGTTTTTATGAATCGCAGTATATCATACAAAGAGAGGCGGCTGCACTCTAAAAAACTCTGCAGGAATGGTTTGCCAAGGGCCGGGCACTCGCACATAAAATGCTCAACTGTCTCCTTTGAGCATGGGTCTTCA